>VXAX01002148.1:33398-120931 GCA_013399835.1 Leptocoma aspasia | reverse complement strand
GCAACCCGTGTGTGCAGCTGTGAGCAGGGAACAGGGACATGCGCTGATTAAAGCTCTGTGCACTGGGAGGGACACTCCTCAGGTTGCAACACGCTCACGTGTAATCCCCAAAATTCAGCAAATCCAGACCATCAGACGTGGTGGGAAAGCAAAACAGCCGAGACAGCCCCTAGTTGTGTCTCCGTGACTCCGCTCCGTGGACCTGGCCACCGGCTTGGGAAGCTGCCCCGGAGGAGCAAGGACAAACCCTCCTCGCTGGGATTTTCTCAATGGACGGGTATTTTTAGCTCTGGGCCCGTGGCTGTCCTCCCCGCCAGCTGTGTCGGGGTGAGCTGTCCCCGCGAGGCCCCCGCCGGCCGGGGAAAGGTCACCCCGTGACGGATCGCAGCACGTTCTGCCCGGGGCTCACACAGCGTCGCTTTGTGTTGCCTCCCAGCCGCCACCATCCATCACGGGATAACCTGACAGCCGGCAGCAGAGCCCTAATCCCCCCTCGGCTCTGAATTACCCGGGGCGCAGCCTCGGCTGCCGTGGGCACCCACGGGACTGGGAAAAGCCACGCTCGCCCGTCCCCCAGCAGGTGCCCTTGCAGGGTAGGGTGGCCATGATGGGAGCCTCCTTGTAGCCCAGACACGGGGTCCCTTGATGATGGCTGCTTGCCTAACGGGATTCATTATCCTTGATTTGATATACATCAGGATGAGACCTCTGGACCTACAGACCCCAGACCCCACCGTGTCCCTCCTCCGTGTTCAGGAGGGATCATCCACAGCATGGAGCTGCAGAGCTGCAGTTGGGTGGGCATAGCGTTATCCCTGCTCTCACATCACTGAATGAGACCCTCAAATGGAGCTGGAGTGATGCAGCTGCTGGGGCAGTGCAGCTGCAAGTGGGATCCTTTTTCCCAGCGCCCACCCCACGCTGGCACTAAGTGCCCTTTCCTCCCCATCTCTGTAAGCCGCCCTCTGTCTCCCCTGCCCGCTCAGCCGTGGGTATGCAGTGGCCTCGATGGCCTGTTGGGGCTGGCTTGCCCCACTTCTCCAGCTGGAGACACGCAGCTGGCACTGCCCCACCGGTGCTGCCCCTGTTTATGAACTGACAAATGCTTGACCGCTCTCCTGTGTGGGTCAGCCATGTGCCCGTGGATCCCATTATGTCACTACTGTGTCTCTCACCCTCCAAACATGCTCCTGCAATTCCAAAAAGCCCATTTATACCAGAGTGGTCCTGACACCTCTCACCCAGGGATGTGGCTGCAGCTCAAGAGGCTCATGGTGGTCCTGTCCACCAAGTGCCACTGATAAAGGTCCCCATGAGTGATTCAAGTCACTCATTACTTGATGTGATGGTGTGGGGCTGACGTGAAGACCTCAGGCTCAGGTTATCCACTCCTAAAGCCTTCACTCCTGGCATGGGCACCTCTGCACACCTGAGGGATGAATCCTGCATCTTCCCAACCCTTTTAGTGCTTTTTCTTTAGGCAAGGGCCAAGCTGATCCTCTGATCTCTTTCCTTCTTGAGTATTTTGGAGCTTGACTGATTGTGGGGAGCACAGGGGCTGTGCTGAGGGTGAACCTCAAGGCTGCAGGTCCTGCTTTCCTTAGTGCAGACTTTCATAGACGTTAAAAGCATGGAGACAGCAAATCCACAGGGCTGGGACCCCAAGAGAGCAGGAATTGGGGTGAGGAGGTGTTGGAAAGTTCCTGGCCCCAAAGAAATCACAACAAGGAGAGAAGAGCATCATGACAGGTTCCAACAAGGCCAGAAATCAATCCCAAGCAAGCAAGGGTGCTGATAGTGGGCACAGGGAATGTGCCACAGCATAGCTTCTCCAAGGAGGGGGAATTTGGGGAAGGAAAATCCTGGCAGGGTTGGCCCTGCACTTTGCTGACATTCTTTCCACTGACCGATCCCTCAGCTGGAATCTGGCCTGGAGCAGGAATAGGAGGAGATGGGAGATGGCTTCTGATGTTCCAGATGGGAAAAAAAAATTCCCTCTGAATTAAAGACAAAGCTGGAGAGATGTAGCCAAGCCATTGGAGTCAGCAGGGAAGGGATGGGGATGAGTTAAAATCCCCCTCATGCTGCTGCTGCTGGGTGTGCCTCAGTTTCCCTATTGGGAATGCATGAGCAATGTGTCTTTTCTGGGAGAGGCATGAATCAGGATGGCATTTGGGGCTTTAGTTATCCACAGGTACAGAGGCCAGCGCAGGAGAACAAGTGGGATGAGGCAGTGCCAGCTGGGAGAGGGTTGAGGCCAGCCTGGCTCTGCTGGAACATGGAGACACATGGGAGAAGGTGTCCTTTGGGTTTGGTGCATGGGACGAACCATGAACATGGATTTTGTGACAAAGATGTGATAAGGAACTTGACTGGGCACCTTCAAGAAGCCCACAGCAAAGGTTGAGCTTGGCTTTGTCCTGCCTACTCCTGCCTGCTCCGTTCCTGCGGGACAGGCAGCAGGCACAGCAGCTGGAAGCGGGGCTGGTGAGCACGGAGAGGGGCGTCCACAGAGACGGGACTGGAGCCCGGGGTGCTCCCTGCATTGGGATATCCCTCCCAGGGCTGGATTCCCAAGGCTTCCCCGAAGCTTCAGCAGAAGTGGGATTAGTGTAACATGGACCGGCAGGATGAGGCCATGGGGAATAGGGGGCAGAGTGGGATCGGGAGGTGGGAAGGGCTGGGAAGGGCACTATGCTGTGCTGGTGTTGAGTCCCACCGCAGAGAACGCACAGATTTGGGATACCGTGGGATCCAGGGGGACAGCGTGAAGGGATGGGGGTGCCCTGGTCAGGCAGACTGGCCACGAGGCCACCACGGCTCCCTCAACCCAGCCGTAACTGAAGGGACCAGATGACGCAGGAATGCCGGGGGGGAGCTGCCAGCCGCCCGCCGTCCCCAGTGGCACCTCGGGCTCACACAAAGCCCTTGTTCGGATCCAGCCGAGCTGCCCCCCCCGCCCCGTGCCAGCCCCCCCAGCCCCGCAGGGCCGGGCACCGTAATCCCCGTGAGGAGAGCACATAGAATCAGACGGACAAGTTTTGATGTGAGGCAGCAGCTTAGGGTGGGCTCAGGTTTCCTTTGGGTTTTCTATATTTATCTCTGTGATTTAATGCCAGCGCCGGAGTTTAAATGGCACCAAGCAGTTGGCGCGGGGAGAGGGAGCAGCCGTCCCCGAGCCGCGCACACGTCCCCGAGCCGCCCATGGAGCTCTTCGAGACCAACCCGTATTTCTTCCCCGAGCAAAGGTTTTACGATGGGGAAAACTTTCTGGGCTCCCGCTTGCAGGCCTACGAGCCCGCGGCGTTCCCGGAGCGTGCCGAGGCGGCCCTGTGTGCCGAGGGCAGGGTGGCTCTGGAGGACAAGGAGGCGCTGACCGAGCACTGTCCCGGGCAGTGCCTGCCCTGGGCCTGCAAGGTGTGCAAGAGGAAATCGGTGTCCATGGACCGGCGGCGCGCGGCCACGCTGCGGGAGAAGCGGCGGCTCAAGAAGGTGAACGAGGCGTTCGAGGCTCTGAAGCGCAGCACCCTCCTGAACCCCAACCAGCGGCTGCCCAAGGTGGAGATCCTGCGCAGCGCCATCCAGTACATCGAGCGGCTCCAGAGCTTGCTCAGCTCCCTCAACCAGCAGGAGCGGGACCAGCGGGACCTGCGCTTCCGGCCCGCCGTGAGTGCCCCGGCTGTCCCCCAGGTCCCCAGCCCGGGCTGGGAGCAGGTGCGGGGGTGGTGCCCCGTGGGGTGATGCGTGTGGGGGTGACGCTCTGTGGGGGCGATGTCATTTCGGGGTGACACTCCATGGGAGAAGGGCTATAATGGGACTGATGCTCTGTGGGGACAATGCCCTGTGAAGGTGACTTTCTGTGGGGTGATACTCTATGCAACGATGCTCTATGGGGAGCATGGGGGTGATGCCATTTAGAGGTGATGCTCTATGGGGGTGATGCCTGATGTGGGGTCATTTTGGGGTGTCATTCTATGGCAGAGATGCTCTATGGGGACAATGCCCTGTGGAGGTTATGCCCTATGGGGGTGACACTCTGTGGGGTTGATGCCATATGGGAATGATGTTCTCTGGGGGTGATGTCATTTTGGGGTGTCCATTCTACGTGGGCGATGCTCTATGGGATGATGCTTTAAGNATATATATAGATAATATAGACAGTGATAAAGATTATATAGATTATCTATAGATATATAATATACAAATGGTATACAGGTATATCTATAGATACAGATTATGGAGATATAATAATGTAGATATGGATGATATAGATACAGAAATAGGTAATGTAGATATGGATATAAATATGACAGATATATGGAGATATATATAGAGAGATAGATATGGATATAGATATAGATACAGATACAGATCTATAGCTATAGATACAGATAGATAGATATAGATATATAGATAGATACTGATATAGATATGGAAGGACTTTATCAGAGACCCAGAAGAGGGAATCCCACATCTCCTTACAGACTAAGGGATTTAAGGGCCAAACCAGTAGGCATCCAGGTAGTCCANGATGCGTGTGGGGGTGACGCTCTGTGGGGGCGATGTCATTTCGGGGTGACACTCCATGGGAGAAGGGCTATAATGGGACTGATGCTCTGTGGGGACAATGCCCTGTGAAGGTGACTTTCTGTGGGGTGATACTCTATGCAACGATGCTCTATGGGGAGCATGGGGGTGATGCCATTTAGAGGTGATGCTCTATGGGGGTGATGCCTGATGTGGGGTCATTTTGGGGTGTCATTCTATGGCAGAGATGCTCTATGGGGACAATGCCCTGTGGAGGTTATGCCCTATGGGGGTGACACTCTGTGGGGTTGATGCCATATGGGAATGATGTTCTCTGGGGGTGATGTCATTTTGGGGTGTCCATTCTACGTGGGCGATGCTCTATGGGATGATGCTTTAAGGGGTTGATGCCATTTCAGGGTTAAGGCCCTTTGGGGGTGATGCCATAGAGGAGTGATTCCTGTGGATGGCTGGGTGTGTGATTCCCTGCTGCTCTGAGGTTTGGATCTGAGAATGCACAGAAAACTGAAACTACACCTACAGATGTAGGGAGAGATGATTGATACAGATGGAATAGATAGATGTAGGGGTATATATTGGTATAGGCATTGATGATATAGGTTCTATAGATCTAGAGATCATATGGATAAATTAGAGATGAAATTGATATGGATATGATAGCTATTTATCAGAGACCCAGAAGAGGGAATCCCACATCTCCTTACAGACTAAGGGATTTAAGGGCCAAACCAGTAGGCATCCAGGTAGTCCAATTTACTGCTGAATAAAGGAATGAAGACGTATTTAGGCCTCCACCCTACATATTTGTGGGACTTCCCAGTATCCACTTTAATGCCAGAATCCACTTGGATTTGCAAGTGTGCCCAAAACTGTGCTGAGCTGTCCCTTTATCACTTCTGTTCTGAGCTGGCCCGTCTCCCAGGTGTAACCAGGGTTTCACATATTGATGCAAAAGCCAGTATTTCAGGGGGAAAAAAGATCATATCTGTAAGAATTTCCTACTTTAATGGGAAATAAGTCCAAGTGTTAATTATCCCATGCTGCCATGAGCTTGTAGAGCCAAAGTGCCATTCTAGTCTGCTACAAAGAGTTGGGTCCATGGGGTTGCTCATATAAATCACATTTGGGGTTTTACCTGAGCTAACACCCACTCCCAGATAAAGACACTCCAAAAAAAGTGAGCTGTGCTGAATAATGCTCTCATTTTTCATGCTGTCAGCTCTTCTCTCCAAGACCACTCAGCCCCAAATCCACAAATCAAGCTGCCAAAAGCTTTTCCCAATCACCCGCCTCGGGATGGCGTGAGGGCATCCAGCCCAGTGTATAATTTTTTAAAAGCCTGATTAGGTGATTCTCAGTAAAAAGGTGTTTTGCCTAAGGACATTTGTTAGTCTCCAGCCCTTTTTCATAATCAGTGGGGAAAGAGACACCTTTTTACCTGCAGTGAACGGGGAGCCCCATTTCTCTGTGGCCAGTGTCACAAAAAAAGGAGGTTTTTCGGCCTTTATGGTTAAGGCAGCACCTAGCCCTGATGGGTCCTGGAGACCCTGCATGCTGTTGGCTCCTCCAGGTGGGGAGGGACATGCCCCCCTCCACAGGGGTGTCGTGCTGTGGGATGGGCCCCCCGGGGTGTTTTTGGGGATGCTGGTGGGGTCCCCCTGTGCCAGAGGAGGTGACACACTGTTGCTCTGGGCTCCTGCAGGCAGCCAGCGATTGTGGGTCCGGCAGCTCCTCCTGCAGCCCCGAGTGGAGCAGCCAGCTGGAGTTCGGCCCCAACCCTGCAGGTAACACCCTCTTCACCTCCCTGGGTCATCCCACGGTCTTGCTTGGCTCTGCAGGGAGAGGGAACACCGCAGCCCCAGAGCAGAGCATCACTGAGCCAACCCTGCCCCCAGGCAGGAGGCACTTGGAGCAAAGGACAGAAGAAACCTTGCCCCTGTCCCACTGCTGCAGAGTGATGAGCTCAGAAATCCTCCTTGGCTCATTTCTCAGCAATTCATGGTTCTCTCAGCCCTGATTTCACCAAAACACCAACCCTTGGGAGCTGAGAAATTGGGCTGCAGCAGCCTGGGGCCCTGGTGCCTTCATCCCCAGCAAGGGTTTCATCTGTTGCCATCCCTTGGCTTGGCTTTGCTGTCTGTATTGCTGGGCATGGTTGGGCATCACTGGGCATGGCTAGGCAGTGCTGCCCCAGACCCCCTTCCCTCCCTACACACCCTCAGCACCTGCTGATCTTTTTTTCCATGCTTGTCATTATCCCCTGCCCTGTCAAATCCACATGTTATTTTCCCCAGAAGGCAGAAACTTAAATCTCATTTTCCAATGGAGATTAAAACCTATAAAGGGTCCAAAAGTTTCACTCCCTGTTGCTCTGTCATCCTTCCCCAGGGTGGGGGCTAGCATCAGGTCCCTAGGTCACTCTGGCCACGTGGAGGATCATGGGGTCATAGAATCATAGAAAAGAATCAACAAATTGTTATGGGTGCAAAAGATCATGAAGTCCAACCCTCAGCCATGTTCACCACGAACCTACATCCATCTGAGCAGAACCAGGAGCCATCTCCAGCACATAGTCCCCATTCCCAGCAGTGTACTCACCCCTTTGTCTCCCCAGATCACCTCCTGGCTGACGAGGCAGCCGAGGAGCGCAACCTGCACTCGCTGTCTTCCATCGTGGAGAGCATTGCCATGGAGGACGTGGCTGTGACGTTCCCAGAGGAGCAGAGTCAAAACTGAGCTGGTGCAAACCCCGGCGGCTCCTTGAGATGGTATTGGGGTGGGAATGAGATGCCAGAAGGGTCCAGCCGCTGGAAATCACATCCACCCCTCCAGTGTTGTGGGCTGCACGACTGACACCACTCAGCTCCCTTCCCACTCCTTGCAGAGTGCTCCTGCCAGGCTGGAATAAGAACAGGCAGAGGTGGGATGGGGCAGCGCTGCAGCCGCCGCGGGTCCTGGAGGGGCTTCCCAGGGCCAGGCCCTGCTCTGCTGCCCAGCCAGGGCCGGGCGGGTTTAGGGCCAATGTGTGTGCTGGGTTCGCTTTGCTGAGTTTTCCAGATGCTCCTTGACCAAGGTCTCTCTCCGGCCGGTGTCTGGTGCTGCTGACCCAGAGCCCACCTGTCTTTTCTACTGAACACTGTGTGCAGTTACCATTTAGGGTTTTTTTAATTATTATTTTTTCTAACTTATTTGGATTCTTTTTTAAATAAAGGCGTTCTTGTTTGGACAGCTTGGGGTTTCCTTTACTGTTGTCCTGTCCTGTGGAGGTCTCCCCAGTTCCACAATCCCCAAATCCAGGTTGGAGATTTTCATATCAGTAAATCCAGCTGGACCTTGGCACAGTCATTCAGCTGGGAACTGGATGTCCCACGCTTCAATCAGCCCTACATTGACCAGTGATTTCACTGGTGTTTAACTGGGGTTCAGCCTTGCACCCCAATGATCTTGAGGGAGCTAGAGATTAATGGTCTTTTTAATTTGGGCTTTACAAAGAAAGCTCAAAGCCAGCGCTGTTTTAAAATCCTGTTTATTGGAACACACATACATCCTTTCCTGACCCAATCCAGGGTTTGGAGTCCATGCAGTACCAGTAATATGACAAAAGAAATAGGGCATCGATATAAAGGGCTCACTGACTCTTCAAATTAAAAAAATATTTAATACTGTATTAGGCAAATGATACACCGAAAAGACGTTGTGACTGTAGGGTCTCTCAGATATTGCACTTCCAGACAGCACATGATAAGTATAAGGTCATTCCAGCCATCAATAAATACCACATCAGAAATAGGGGCCACACAAGGCAAACGTGGCATGAGGAGATGAAGAGATCCTACCCTATGGGGAAGAAATGGGAAGAGTTAAGAGCCTCCTGGATTGACCCCTGCCAGGAGGCAGGAGGGGAGAGCATCTCCTCTCCACCCAGAGGGGAAGGGTGGGCATGTCCTGGGAGTGGAGGGGGCTCCTGTTGTCTTCCCAGGCACCCGAGGAGGATCCACTCTCCCGTGGGTGCCGGGCACCGTCCCCATGAGCCGTATGGGGTGGTCCCAGGCACAGCCTCCCCCCGAACAGGGCACCTGACAGCACCAAAATCAGCACCTTGCCCGCTCAGCCTTGGGCAGACACCGCCCTCCTCACCTCATGCTAGGCCCCCTTTGTCCCACCCAGCACCAGCCCTGGCACTGCCCCAGCCCCGCCAAGGGCAGCTCCTTGCCCGGCCATCCTGGAGGAAGGATTTGCATGAGCCTGAATCTTCCCTGGCTTCAAGTCCTTGGGCAGCAGTATCCCTGATGCCCAGGGCTTGGGCGAGTGAGTGCAGCCCCGCGGCAGATTGGCAACATGAACCAGGCAGCAGAGAGGCTTCCAAATATCGCAGACACTTTGGGGGTGTCTGTGCTGGTCCCCAGATTGCACAATGCTAGGACGGCATCCGGAGCACATCCATGGCCCAGCCAGTGCAGGAGGAGTGCAGGACAGGCCACGGCAGGAGCCACAGGAGCCGGGGGAAGCAGGGGTGCACAAGCAGGAGGGACAGATCTTGTTGGTCCACAGCAGTGACAGTCTGTGGGTCAGAGCCGAGGAACAGGCACAGGCTGGACTCTTGTCCTGGAAGGCAGCCAGCACATGGCGTACAGACATGGGGATTTGCTGAGGAGCAAAGTGGGAAAGGCCCCATGAGGATGCTGGCTCAGCTCCACCCAAACACCCACCGGCCAACAAACCTAGATGGAATCAGCACTGGATCCTCCTGGCACAGGGCAACCATGGCCCAGGGCACAGCAGGAGCCTCACTGAAGTGCTTGACTATCCTTCCCTCACCCAACTGGGAATGGCATCCTGGGGTCCCCAGTGGAGCCGTCTGTCCAAGAGGGGACAAACCACACATGGTGGGATGCTGAGCATCCCTCCTGCATCATCTCTGTGAGCCTCAGCCACAGCAGCTCCCCAACCACTGAGGTCTCCCTGGTCCTCCATGGCCAGGCAAACCTTTCTGAGGGCAGCCCCCTGCCTGGGTGCTGCTGGGGCTCCTGCTCTGCCCTTGGTCCCCAGCCAGCTCCAGGGCCTTGTACTCACCCAGGGCCTGGCTCCCATCTCACTGACCCTCAGCACGAGTACGTCCGGACCGTGGAGGTCTCCAGCCTTGGGGACCCGGAGGCACCAACTGGAAGGGAACCAAAGAGCAACGCAATTAGTGACTGCTCCAATTAGCCCCCAGCTTCCCCAAATCCTGTGTTTATTGAGCAGCAACTGTGCACTACAGCCACGTGAAGATGAGGGTCAGAGAAGAGCCACATTTGGCCAGCTCAGATGCTCCTGAGGCTCCAGGGTATTTGGGAAATTGCCACTTGCCATCCCCACTCCTGGGCAGTGAGCACCCTGCTCCCTGTCTGGGTGCGATTCTGTCCCAGATTTCAGTGTCCTCAGCCAGGAAAAGGTTGAACAGAAGCTTGACCCAAACTGCTGGATGGAAAGCTGGGACATTTCAGCAAAACTGGAGGCAGAAGAGCTGAGCCTGAGTTTTGGAGTTGGAATGTAAGTACATAGCTTTTTAATTCTCATTCCCACCCTCATTTCTGAGCCTGCTGAAGCCAGCTTTGCTCCAGTGGGGCACAGCTGCTGCCTTGGGATAGTGAGACCAGGGTGCCTGGTCCAGGGGACAAATCAGGGTGACCTGGCTGGAGCTTCTGCCTCCCTACAGCTTTGGAAGGGACCAAGACACCTTGAAGAAAGGAGTTGTGTGGTGAGGGCAGATCCTGAGACATAAAACAGGACAGCCAGCAGCATGGGCAGCCAGGGTGTCCCAGCAGGTCCTGCCAGCCCTGGGAGAGCTCAGGCAAATGGAGCCGGCTAATACATCCTTTTGGGGGTGGTTTCCAAAAGGCAGAATGGAGAAAACTGGCCCAGGCTGAGCTCCTGCATCCTGGCAGCCCCCAGGTGACATATCCCACTTCATGCCCCAGTCCTGACCCCCAACTTGTCCTTGTAGTTCATAACCAAGAATTCACACACAGGTCTGAAGTAAACCCTCCAGAAAAAGCATTTCCAGCAGGCCACAGCTCCAGGATCATATGGATTGAGCATCTTGGGTGACCAGCAAGCTTCTCCCTCTCCCTCTCCCTTCTCTCTTCTCCCTCTCCCTTCCCCTTCCCCTTCCCCTTCTCCTCCTCCTCCTTCTCCTTCTCCTCCTCCGTCTCCTTCTGCTTTTCCTTCTGCTTTTCCTTCTGCTTTTCCTTCTGCTTTTCCTTCTCCTTCTCCTTCTCCTTCTCCTTCTCCTTCTCCTTCTCCTTCTCCTTCTCCTTCTCCTTCTCCTTCTCCTTTTCCTTCTCCTTCTCCTCCTTCTCCCTCTCCACCCCCACCCCTTTCCTCTCCTGATGGCATATCCTTCCCCACGTTCCCTAAGACTCTCGGCAGGGGTGGGAGAGGACCCTCTGGAGAAGGCTGACCCACCTTCCGGGGGCATTTTCTTGGCTGGAGCAGCTGGAGGGGGCAGTGGCATGAGGCTGGTGACACGGAAGCCGGCGGGGAGGGTCTCAGCAGAGCCGCTGAGGAGGTTGATGCTGTGCACGTCCCGTGGGCGAAAGCGCTTGCGCCAGGATGGCGTCCGACGGAAGGTTTTGTCATCGCCCTGCAGGGAACAGCGTGTGATGGGGCCTGGAGTCAGTGCCAGCAGCACCTCCTGCCCCTGTGAGGCACCAGCTAACAAGGGTATGCCTGTCCTTGGTGGCCAGCTCTAGAAAAGTATGGGATCAAACTGGGCCAAGGACATAGGATATGTTGCTGGAATCTCATGGCATTGGCTTTATCCTTTCCAGTTCATCTGTCTCTTCTCTACAGCCTGCCTGCAAAGATGCCTTGGAGACACCAACACAAAAGTCCCAGTAAAGACTCCAGGGGATGCTGTGCTCATGGCAGAGGAGCTCCAGCCCTCAGAGCACTTCCTCTGGGCTCGCTCCAGCAGCTCCACATCCTTCTGATATTGGAGCCCAGGGCTGGAGGCAGCTCTGCAGGTGGGGTCTCACCTGAGTGGGGCACAGGGGTAGAATCCCCCCTGCCCTGCTGCCCACGCTGGGGGATCAGCCCAGCACACGGTGGGGGGTTCTGGGCTGCCAGAGCACGTGGCTGGGGCATGTTGAGCTTCCCATTCACCAACACCCCCAAGTCCTCCCCCAGTCACACAGGACATGGGGAAGTTTGGTGCTCACATCATCCAGCCTCCGGTCCGTGCCCAAGGCGAGCAGGTTGTTGAACTCCCTCTCCAGCACTTGTCGAGCCTGCAATTAACCAAAAAATGATGATCCCACATCAATGGGGAATGTCCTTCCAGCCCAGACTTCCATCCTAGGAAAGCCTGAGTGTGACAGAAAGAGCCCCCATGCCACAGGAGAGCTCTGCTTTGAAAGGCAGAGCTGAGTTGGTGACACTGGTGTGGCCACACCACAGCGATGTCCCACACTGACCACTCTTTCCAAAATCCCCCAAGGATGCTGCTCCTACCTGGGTGTTCTGGGTGGGGATCTGCAGCACAAGGGCCAGGCTGTTGTGGTCAAAGTTTTCGTCGAGGGCCAGCAGGGCCCCGTGCACGCCACTCTCCACCAGGTTGTTCCCGTACTCGCGCAGCCCAATGGACTGGATCCAGTGAATGACTTGGTCATTGGTCCACACCAACACATCTGCACAACAGCAAGGGCATGGCTCAGGGCCACCTCACACTTCCTGGCTCTGAGGAGGTCTGGGGATGTCCTGAGGCCCTTTCCCTTTGCCCCAGGATGATCCTGGGACTCTCCTTCTCAAGCCAGCAGCAAAACCGGGAGCTCAAGTGCCATGACCAGCTCTGTTCAATTTACCAACTTAAAGCTGAACTAAGAGGCAGAAAACAACTGTGAAAATTAATCCTAAGAACCCATGGCTGCTGATGTAATTAGGGGCATTATCAATAATGAGATGTAATCCCAGCAGCAGCCAGATGTGCAGGGAATCTCACGACAGGGACGAGGAAGGGGAGGCTGAGCAAGCTGGGGATGTCCTGAGTAGTGAAATGGGCAGAGAAGATCATGGGATGCTCAGGCTGCATCTTTGCTTTCCCCTCCTCCCTCCTCATGCCTGCCTGGGGTCAGTTGATAAAGGCACTTGGAGCAGCAGGAAGGTCCCTCGGGAGAACAGCCCTGTGGGCTGAGAAATAATGGGTTAAAAATAAGAGATAGAAGAGAGACCACCCCTGGGTATCTCCTGGGAGGTTTCTCTTCTCCTGTTCTGGAGCTGGACAGGGGGTGCTGACCTTTGATTTCATGTTGGGTCTCCTCTCGTCTCCTCTCGAGCTCTTTGCGGTCGTAGTTGAGCCTCTTGAGGCACATGATGCCGTACTGGAGGCTGGTGCTGCAACAACACGAGGGGACATGGGGGGACACAAGGGGTCACCCAGCCCTCCAGGACACGTGGCTGGGAAGGACCTGGGTAGGGACCCAACATGCCCGAAGTATGCTTCAGGCCAGGGATTGGTCAGGACAGACAGAACCCAAAGCTGGAAAATGGGGAATGTCCCTCGCTTCCATGGTGATTCCCCACTCCATCAGTTTGAGCCTGTTCCAGCTGCCTGAGAGCATACAGATACAAACGATGCTCACACTTGGTGGCTGGAGAGGGAAGGGGGAACCAGCCCATGGGGGCTGCTCCAGGCTGAAGGGCTCACCCCTGGAGGTGACCCTGGCAGGCCAATGGGTCAGGGAGGGCAGTGGGAAGCCCACGGCAGGGTTGGATCCAGGTGTTGGAGCCATGGCTTGGATGGCACAAGCCTTCTCCCACTGGGCTGCTGGCAGACAGCAGTGGAGCACCAGGTGGGATGAGCCTGAAGTTTTGCCCATGGTTTGCTTCACAGCCAGGGGAAGGCCTGGTCCTCTGCAATTCTGCAGCAGGGAGTGAGGTGAAGGAGAACTTCTGCCCGTAAGAGCTGCACCAGCTCAGGGCAGCGAGTCCAGCCTGGAAGAGCCATCCAGGGCTGCCCAAGACAGGGAAGAATCTCTCAAATCCCTTCCTCCTCTGCTCCACGTGCATGCAGAGGAGCTCCAAGGGCCAGGACTCACCGGTGGAAGCTGTCCACCATCTTCAGATGTACCCGCAGGTCCTTCTTGGTGAGGTGGTCCAGCATCCGTGCATCTACCAGGCATTCCATGAAGTAGCTGCGGTACTGGGGAAGACCCAGGCTGGGTAGCCACTCGTTCCCAATCCACTCATGGTTCATGTCCCCATAGGCCAATGTCTGCAGAAAAGCACATGGAAAAGCTGGGGAGAACCCAGGGCTTGGTGGAGTTGCAGAATCCCAGGAGACCAGTGGCAGCCCAGGAGGGTCACTGTCCTGAGGTTAAACCCAGGCCAGAGGAGTCAGCCCTGGATGATACTGAAGTAGTAGAGGGAACAGTTCTGTTGGCCATGATCTGTGTCCTACTCATGTCACCCCGGAGACAAAGCATAGCCAAAGGCAATGGCAAGGGATAACTGGACTTTATGAGCAGGTGCCTCTGGAAAAAGCACACTCATTGAAAGACAAAACAACTGAGAAACAGGTTCCAGTGCATTCCCAACTCATTTTTAAGAATCTCTACTTTAAGAGTCTCTATTTTATGACTTAAAAAAAAAAAAAAAAAAAAAGGTCAGTTTTGGGGAAAAACCCACCCATTCACTTCCACTGCAAACTGATTTTGGGTCCAAAAATGAATTTAAATCCATCAGAAGGAAAGTAAAACATTTGAGAGGGATAAAACCAGAAGAGATGGATCCAAGCAGGACTCTTTCCTCCCAACTTTTTTGGTTCATCAAAATCATCTGTATGGACTTGGGGCTACAAAATAGGTGAAAAGCAAACGTGCAGCTCAAATCCTGCCCACATGCAGGATGGTCACACAGGTGGGGCTTCTTAACACAGGCTCTGGATCTCACAGAGGTCCCAGGAAAAGCCACTGCCTGGAGCAGAGAAGGGCCCAGGAGGACATCCTGTACCTGAAAGATGGCCCAGAGGAGCAGCCATGGCATGTAGGTAAAGCCTCCAAGGCCTTGGTGAACATCAGTGCCCCAAACATCCCCTGGGATGTCCAGCTCACCCCCACCCCGACCACCCCATGCACCGCCCACGGACATGGGTGGCCCAGGGATCTCACCTGTGCCCAGCTGCCTTCTTCTGTGTCCTAAGTGTGACACATGCAGCATGTCAACAGAAAGGACAGTGAAGTCAGTATCTGGTAGCCCTGCACAGGGATAAGGCCTGCCACATGCAGTGAGCATGGCATCCCTCAGCCAGGGACATGGAGGAGATGGGGCTCACTCTTATGGTTTGGGGACCTCAGCCTTGTCCCCAGGGTGCTGGGGACATCCCAACCCCGCTGGGCCTGCTTCCCACCCCATCTCTAACCAAGAATACCGGATGGAGAAGGAGAAAGGAGAAAGGAGAAAGGAGAAAGGAGAAAGGAGAAAGGAGAAAGGAGAAAGGAGAAAGGAGAAAGGAGAAAGGAGGAAGGAGGAAGGAGAAAGGAGAAGGAGGAGAAGGAGAAAGAGGAGAAAGAGGAGAAAGAGGAGAAAGAGGAGAAAGAGGAGAAGATAGGATGAGACTTGGGCTGGAGATGGCACCGACCCTGGGGCTCACTTATCTTCCCTGGAAAACACAGAGAGTTCTTAGGTCCCCCAGGTAAGATGGATGAAAGGGAATTAAGCTTCAGTACATCTGTCATGACCCACAGGGGGCTGCCCAAGCCAATTTGCCGATTTTGTAGCTATTTCTTCCTTTGCCAACTTATGCTGGTTTTCCTCAGTCTCACAGAACCTGCCAAGGGACAGTGGCACATCCCTGCTACTCAACAAAAGCTTCAATAAAATGCCTATTTCAGAGAACCTCAAACTTGTTTGGATTGGAAGGGACTTTAGAGCTCATCCTATTCCACCCCTGCCATGGGCAGGTACACGTTCCACTATCCCAGGTTGTGCCAACCTGGCCTTGAACACACAATTCCCCCACAAATCTGAAATGCTGCCCTGCTCTGACACAGATAGGGAATGATCAGGTTGCAGAGAAGGGAGTGTGGCCCCATCTCTCCAAAGGAGCCAGAGCTTTTGGGAGGATAGACACATCTCTGCAAGGGACCCCAAGTTGTCAGCCAGTGGCAGGGACACACAGTGGGGACAATATTTGGGTGTGCTGAGGTCAGTGGGGGATTAGACCATGACTTGGGTGCAGAATGACTTGGGGATCTCATGTGTCTTGAGATCACTCCTGGGTTTTGTCTTTAACTCCCAAACAGCCAGGCTGCTCTGGAAACCCAGTGATATCCACACAGGAAAAAAAAATCTGATGGGGTTTAAGCTACTTTTAGAAATTGCTGGGACATGAAAGGTTGAAAGAGGAGTTCTAAAGAGCTGCAAGAGGATTTCTAAAGTGCTGTCCAAGAACTGACATGTGAGGGATCCCCTTCCCTCTGGGTTAACACACCCGGAGCTGCTCAGACCCCGACACCCCAGGGGCTTCCCCCAACACCCTGGGGGCTGCCCAGCCTCACCGTCTTAGTGGAAGTTGCCATGTTCTCCATCTCCTCATGGGTGACCCAGACATTTCCAGAGGACTGCAGGGAAAAGAGCACAGGGGTCAGAGCAAACCACCACAGAAATATGGCTTCAGTTCACAACCACCACGGAGTCATGGAATCACAGAATTATTGAGGCTGAAATATCAAGTCCAACCCTCAACCCAGCACCACCACCATGTTCAGCACTAAACCACGTTCTCAAGTGCAACATCCACTCATTTTTTGAACACTTCCAGGGATGGTGACGCCACCACTGACCTGGGCAGTTGTGCCAGGGCCTGACCACCCTTTCACTGAAGAACTTTTCCCCAGTATCCAACCTGAACATCCCCTAGCACAACTTGAGGCTGTTTCCTCTTGTCCCTTGTTCCCTGGGAGCAGAGCCCGACCCCTCCAGGCTGTCCCCTCCTGGCAGGGAGTTGTGCAGAGCCAGAAGGTCCCCCTGAGCCTCCTTTTCTCCAGGCTGAGCCCCCCCAGCTCCCTCAGCCACTCCTGGTGCTCCAGACCCTTCCCCAGCTCTGTTCCCTTCCGTGGACATGTTCCAGCCCCTCAAGGTCTCTGTTGTCATGAAGTGCCCGGAACTCTCCCAGGATTCCAGGTGTAATCCCAGCAGTGCCAACACAGGGGACGGGGACTGCCCCAGGCCTGCTGCCACCACAGTGCTGGGACAGCCCAGGTGCCCTTGGTCTTTTTGCCCACCTGAGGACACCTGGGCTCATGTCCAGCTTCTGTCAGCACCAACTATGCTGGAACCAAGCTCGGATCAGGCTGGTGGAGGATCAGACCACTGCGTGCTCGGAGCTGTCCTGGGGACACCCCACATCCTTGCAGCTCAACCTGATGACACACCACTGCCCAAGGGGACCCTGGGCTGTCCATGCAGACACAGAGAGCAGAGCAACAACTTTCATTCATCTCCCTTTCCACTTTAGTGTGATGCACAAGGAGCCTGCAGGCCTGTCCCCATCAGCTGTGACCCCAGACACAGCCATCTGAGAGAGACATAGCAGCCTTCCTTTTGCCAGCTGCAAGTTTACAGATGTGTCTTGGCATCACTTGGCCACCATTACCCCCTTGAGGCCTTTGGGGACCAGCAAAAGACACAATCCCTCCATCCTACCAAGGGCAGGGTTCTGCAGTTGCTCTGAGTTGCCCCAGGAATTTCAGATGGAAAAGGCTTGTGTTGAAATGATTGGGCAAGAGTCTATGTGCAACAAAGCTGGCCCTGTACATCAGGAATGTTTGGATTTCTGCTCTTTGGATGGAGTTTTATCCTCTCCAGGGCAGCCAGGCCTTGAATTCTGCTCTTTGCAGGATTGGCCCCCTGCTGACCAACCCCATGTGAGTGGCAGGAGATTGGTTTGACCAGTCCACGAGGGGATATCACCCCCTCCACGGCCACGTTTGCCACAGTGGTCCCAAGGGAAAGGAGGGCAAGGAGCACGCTGTGTGGCCCATGGAGGGTCTGAGGGTGTGCAGGGAGCACTCACCGTGCGGGAGGTGGGCGGTGCTGAGGGGCTGGTGAGGGACACCATCTCCTGGATGGCCAGGCGCAGCTTGAGGCGGTGCAGGGCGTTGCTGATGCCGATCTCCCGCTGGATCTCGGTGTCCGACAGGGCCGACATGATGGCCCCGCTCTTGACGTTGGCCCGGCACGCGGCCACGTACCAGGCTGGCATCCCCACCCAGAGCTGGGGACAGGGACAGCAGTGACTGCCTGTGGCACTGCCACCCTGGCTCTCATGCCAGGGGCAAGGCCACCCTCTCTAGAGCCCAATATCGAAGCTGAATGTCCATGTGGGATTCCCAAGAATGGGGTTATACCTTGCAGAGGTGGCCTGTGGGTGGCCCAGCACAGGGAGGGAGCATCCACAGAGGTTTTCATAGAATCATTAAGGCTGGAAAAGCCCTCTAAGATCAGTTCCAACCATTCCCCCAGCACTGCTACATTCACCCCTTACCCACGTCCCAAGTGCCACATCTACACACCTTTCAAACACTTTCAGGGATGGTGATCCCACCACTGCCCTGGGCAGTTGTGCCAGGGCCCGACCATCCTTTCACTGAAGAACTTTTCCCCAATATCCAACCTGAACCTCCCCTGGCACAGCTGGAGGCCGTTTCCTCTTGTCCTGCCCCTGTTCCGTGGGAGCAGAGCCCGACCCCACCTGGCTGTCCCCTCCTGCCAGGGAGTTGTGCAGAGCTAGAAGGTCTCCCCAGAGCCTCCTTTTCTCCAGGCTGTGCCCCGCCCCCAGCTCCCTCAGCCACTCCTCATCAGAATTGTCCTCAAACCCAAAGCTCTACTCAAACCACAATTCCACAGGCTCTGTGAGGGATGCAGGGATCTCCTCTGCTCTCCCAAGATTCGCAGGCCCCAGTCATGCACATGGACCAAGCATGGTGGGACATAGTGGCACACACAGACCTGTGGGGACAGCATGGGGACAATCCATGGGCACGCACCTCCAGCCAGGACACAACAGTGGGGCCGTCCCAGTGGGCAAAGGGCAATCCTTTCCTCCGAGCCTCTTCCAGGAGTTCATGCCTGGCAGAAACAGAAGAGAAGCAGAAGAGTGATTTATGGGGGGCTTGTGTGGAAGGGATAGTTCTTCAAAGGGAACAGACCCCAGGCAGTAGGAAGCAGCTGGAGACAAAGCTGTGAAGGAAGTAACAAAGCCCAAGGGAGGGTGAAGATGAGAAGATTTCCCAGCAATTCCTAGTCCTGTGCCATGGCTTCCCACCAGATCAGTTTCTTGCTGGGTAGGGAAGGAAGTTGACTCACTTCTTCCGTAGGCGCCGATCCTTCTCGGCCTGAGCCCCCAGCTTTCCCAGTCCCAGGGGGTCCTGGATGCCCCCCTCCACATCAGTCAGCAGCACTGTTGGGCAAGCAAGACACCCTCAGGTCAGTGTGATGTCCTCGGGTCAGTGTGACCTCCCACAGGGCCAGTGTGGGCATTGTCACCATCCCCACGCTAGGGGGACACACAGTGACAGCACAGGAGGTGACAGTGTCCCTTTGCAACTCACCCCCACGGCCCCCCTGCATCTCTGGGAAGCCCAAGTAGACCCCCTCCTGCCATCCCTCCTACTTCCAAATCCCAGAATCCCAAAGTCACAGAATAGTCCCTTCTGAAAGGGACCCAGAAAGATCATTGAGTCCAACAATGCTCAACATGGAAGCAGTAAAGGATTTAGGAGTGGAAAAGCAGCTCCTACCAAAGAGCTCTGCAAAATCCATGGGGAGGGAAGTAGGTCTGGGGACATTAAAGATCAGATACAGTGACAGGAGGTCACACCCCAGCTCTGAGAGAACATTAACGTGACACCATGCTCAGGCCAGAAAGGCCAAGGGGAGAAAACGCCAAGCGCCAACTCCCTGAAGCTGACACAGCCCTAACATCCCCAAACCAGCAGGGGTGTCTCTGCCCCTTCCTGTCACCCCGACAGCACCCTAATGGCAGACAGAGCCAGAGGGTGTGGGAAGCCTGGTACAGACAGGGACAGGGCTGCTCACGGACCCTGCCCCGTGGCCCCTTCTCTGCTCAGCTGGATCAAGCGACCCTTCTCTTTCTTCCCAAACAGGCGCCCGATGGAGGATTTGATCCCCTTCCTCTTGGAGCCCTTGTGCAAGGAGTCCTGGCTGCTGCTGGGATTGCTGGCCTGGTCCTCCAGTGAGCTGGGGATGGAGAAGTGACAGGAAGAGCAAAGCCTTTAGGTTATTCTTGAGCAGGGCACAAGCCATGGCAAACCCCAGCCCATCCATCCCATGTGTGCCCCAAGTATATCCTCAAACAGAGATACCAAGGGTCTCCACATACCTCTTGCCATCCTCCTGACTCAGAGCAGGGTGGCCCAGCTTCTCCAGCCGCAGTGTCCTCGGTGAAGACGGCGGGGACGTCTCACACTTGATGGTGGTTTTGTCCTCCCGGCTCTCATCCCGAGCTGTGGGCGACTGAGTAAGCGGAGAGGCCGTGAGGGTGGGAGGCCAGAGCCCAGCTCCATCCTTGCCCTGCTGCCTGCCTCTCTCTTGCTCCATGGAGGCACGGCCAAAAGAGCCACCAGAGCCCTGGGGCTTTGCCACGCTCCAGGAATGGCCTGAATGAGAGCTCTGGCAATGGTTCCAGATGCCCAAGCGGATGGGGAGGATGTGGCAGTATGGCTGAGATCCTGGGAATGGGGAGTGAGAGGATGCAGCCCCATCGTCCAGGTCAGGGTGTGGGGACAGAAGCTGCTGGCTCTCATCAGAGGGCTCTGAGGAGCACAGATGGGAATGTCCCAAGGACACCCTGTTGCCAGAGGGGACACAACATTTGAGGACCCAGTGGCTTTCTGAACCTTCCCATGTCCTGCCAGACCCCCCAGCTGCCGGTGGGAACATGTCCAAGCACCTTTCGGGATCCCCATGATCCTCCTGCCGAATCCCTGGGGTCCCCAGCTCCATCCCGCGCCTGCTGCACCCTGACCTGGTGTGGACAAAGCCAGGAGCAGGCTGGAAAAAGGGCTTGGACAAAAACCAACGGGATGGGAGCCACTCACTAGCAGTTTCCTCCGGTGCTTCCTCAAGTCGCTGGGCTGATTGCAAGGGGGAAAGCGAGAGAGACACAGAAAGGGGGGCAGTTAATGGAGCACCCCCCCAGAGCAGTCCTGGGGCCAGGCTGCCAGGCTGGAGACAGCAAACACGGGCACCCTGTTGTCCCACACCCCCCACAGGCCCGCGTGGACACCGGGCATCACTCCCACCCCACATCCGGACCCCTGCCAGCCCCGGCACCTCCCGGCTCCTCACCAACGTCATGATCCCCATGCGGTCCAGGTCCTGCGTGGCGCTGCGGGAGCTGAGCTTGGGCGTGGAGCGGCCGCTGAGCGGCGGGGATGAGCTGGCCAGGGACAGGGCTGTCAGCGAGGTGGGGATGGAGGCCCTCTTGCACAGCTGGGTGAGGTTCAGGCCCTCCATGCTGCCGCTCGTGACCCGCGTCTCCAGCTCCTCTGCACGGAGCTCCGTGGACTCCTTCTCCTCCTGGATCATCCTGGGGGAGCAGCGGCGCTCAGGGCTCCTGGCTCCCCACCCTCCCAGGGACACAGGACCTCTATCCTAGGCCCATATCCAAGGTGCATATCCAAGGGAAGTGCACCTTGGTGCCATGCCTCAGCCCCCAGTCTCCATGAATGGCAGTAAGATCCATCAGGATCTATAAAAACCAGAGCTGAGACACGCCCTGATTCCTTTCAGTATCCATGGAGGACTTTTTATAAAATAATGATCATTTGAAATAATGACCCTCTGAGCCAGCACTGGTGCAGCAGAGGGACAGAGAGACATGGCAGAAAGGACCAAGCCCTGTGGCTGAATGTCCTGGAGCCACTTCTCTGGCTGAAGACACACCAAGGCCCCAATTTTAGGCCAGCAGAGCCTCCTGGGTATTTGTTGTCCCCCTGGAGCCATTTCTGCACAAGGCAGTGGTGGATTTTGGCCATGGTCATACCTGATCTCTTCATTGATGGCATCCAGCTGCTCCTGAAGCATCATGGCCAATGTCTGGGCATCTGAGTGCCCACCAGGAGAGAGAACATCCATGGAGCTGAACAGAGTCTCGCGGTCATCCTCATCCACATCCGATATGTCGGGGTCACTGTCGAAGGTGTGAGGCCCCGTGGCCAGGACCCCACCTGCCTGGGCCTGCTCCCAGTCCTGAGGGAAGAAGGGCCACAGTCTTACACAGCATTCCCATGTCTCCAAAAGCCAGACTGGTGACTTCCATGAAGGAATTCCATCTCAATGTGACCCCAAGAAGAAACCCTTCCAATGTTCCCCCATCAATGCACCAGGGGAAGGAAACTGCCCCATGTCTCCAGATCTGACCCTAATCCCAGGATGCAGGGCAGGAACAGACCCTAATGCTGGGGTGCACAGGGTTTACCTTGGCTGGCTCCTCTCTCCGGGCACCAAATCGTCCCTTCTGTGCCCGGGGCAGCCCTGGAGCTGCTCCGAAGGGCTCGGCAGGGGCGTGGACCACAGCTCCCAGCGGGAAGCGCAGGTCAGTGGCACTGCCCATGTGGGACCTGGGAAGAAAGAGTCCTGTGGGGGACATTGCTCTGTGCAGGACACCCTCAGCCTCAGGCTGCTCCCCCTGCAGCCCAGGCTTCTTGGGACAGAGGAGGAGGAGAAGCAGGAGGAAGAGGACAAGGAGCAGACCACTGCAGGATGCCCATCCCAGCAATGTTTGCCTGCTTGGCACAAAAGGATGCAAAACCAGGCTCTGGAAAAAGGTGCCACATTCCCCCACAGGGGACCTGGAAATGCATGCACAGAATCACTCACAGAATCATTGAATCACAGAGTATCCTGAGCTGGAAGGGACCCATAACAAACAAGTCCAGCTCCTGGCCCTGCACAGACACCCCAACAATCCCACCCTGGACATCCCTGAGAGTGTTGTCCAAACCCTCCTGGAGCTCTGGCAGCCTCGGGGCCGTGCCCATTCCCTGGGGAGCCTGGGCAGAGCCCAGCACCCTCTGGGGGAAGAACCTTTCCTGATATCCAGCCTACATCTCCCCTGGCACAGCTCCAGCTGCTCCCTGGGTCCTGTCCCTGCTTGCAGAGATCAGAGATTGGAGCTGCCCTTCTGAGGAATCTACAGCCCCTGGTGACCTCTGACCTCAGGAGACTCCCAGCCTTCCCAGACTGTCGGAAGTTCAGCCCTGGGCCTTCCCCTGCTGGGCCCACCCCTGCTGCTCCCTCCCCCTTTTCTGTGCACCCATTGGGGTATCTAGCCAGCTCTGCCCAAAACCCCCTGCACTGGGGAGCTGCTGTGGAGCCAGGGCTGAACAGGCCCCTCCTGCCCCTCCCTCTCCAGAGCAGCTGGAAACTCTCAACACAACTTGTGTCTTCTCCTTCCCCACGTACCCAGCAGGAGCCAGCCAGGGAGCTCTTCTCCTTTTTATGTTTATTCCAACATTTTAATGAGAAAATACCCTGATGAGGGTCAGTCTCTTCTCCCAGGCAGTGAGTGACAGGATGAGGGGAAATGGCCTCAAGGAGAGGTTCAGGTTGGATATTGGGAAAAATTTCTTAATGGAAAGGGTGGTCAGGCCCCAGCACAGGCTGCCCAGGGCAGCGGAGGAGTTCCCACCCCTGGAAGTGTTCAAAAAATGGTAGATGTGGCACTTTGTGATGTGATGTAGTGGAAATTTTGGTATTTGGGTGAAGGTTGTATTTGATGACCTTGGAGGACTTTTCCAATCTTAATGATTCTGTGATTTCAGTGTATAAAATTCCACCTGAAACATCTTCCAGGTGTGAGGACATGAGCATTGTTGGGACCTCCCAGCAGGAACCAGCTGGGACTTCTTCACCCTCCTCCTCCCTGCCGGGGCTGGTGCTTGGGACCAGGACCTGGTGAGTCCCATACCAGGCAGAGCAAGGCAGCAACTTGCCACGAGGCCACTTTGAGCCACTTATGGTGCTCATTCTATGTCTCCACTTTGCCTGGTTGTTCCTCTTGGCCCTGAAGACCAAACCATGGAGCTGAGCAAGGCACCTTGCTGGGCACAGGGTGATTACTCCCCACATAAGTAACATTGGAGACTCGAGGTTTGTTTAGTTTAAGGTGAATTTAAGATGACAAAAGCAGCAGCCCCAGGCAGATCATGGTTTTCCACCATGGTGGGCTTGGTTTCCAGTGCAGACACAGGCCTGGAGATAAAATCAGCACCATGAGCAGCATGGCTGGGCCAACCTCGTGTGTCAGAAAAGGCACAACCCAAGTTCCAGGGACTTCAGAGCTGCTGACAAGCTGCTGCCCAGCTAAAACCAGATAAAAACACCTTAGACAAAAGCTGACAGTTCAGCTGGGGGATCATTCTGCAACTCAAGATTTCTACTGATTTTTCACCTGAGAAATATAAAAAATCACCAAATGGTCCATCCTGCTCTTACAGACCCATGCAAAGAGGTCCCACACATGCTCCAGACTCTGCTCCAGCACTCAGCTTTCCTTCATCCTCACAGGCTCTTCCTCACCCTCCCCATTTTTTCTCTCCATGACAGACACGGGGTCTCCAGGCCTTCTTCTCCTTTCTGCTGACAGATCCAAAGCTGGTTACACCAGCTTCTCCCCATCTTTTTCAGCCTTGCTAAGAGGGGAATTTTCTTCACTGGTTGCTCCCACTGACCCCTTGCTGCCTTGAACCCACACTGGAAGTGCTCAGGGCAGGGTGTGATGTCCCAGGTGGCTGCAGAAGCACAAGGGGGTTGTTGTGCTGTCACCCTCCTTTTCCACCCCCATTTTCCTGGAGCAGCTCCGAGTATCCTGGTCAGTGCTGGAGGCTGAGACCCAATGGACTCACCCAATGCTCCTGGTGCCCTGGGCTAGGACGTCCCCATGTCCCAGCTGACTTTAAATGAAACGGTGTGGGAGGACCATTGCACTGGAGAAAGAGGGGCTTCATTCTCCTTTGCCTGCTACAGCTCCAAAGCAATTCCTCCTTCTACATCAGCCCATCCCCTGCACTCCACAGGGGAAAAGTCCTTTGGTGAATATCCAGCTTTCAGAGCAAAATAAGTCCTAAGCCACTTGTGCAGAAAAACAAGAGCAAATTTGGGGCCATTCAGTTGGGCTGGGCTATTCTCAAGAGTCTGTGTCCCACCCCAGGACAGATCCATGGTGGAACAGCACAGCTGGAGCTGACCCTGCTTGTGAGGACCCTGCAGCCCAGCACTGAAGCTTGGGGGCACCAGAAACACCCAATGCCAGCAGCACTTTGGGGTCCCCACAGCAAACTGCCCCCAAAGCCAGGGGTGCAGGGGTTTGCTCTGGCACTTACCTGGTGTGCACACTCTCAACAAACGTCCCACTCCTGGTCTTGAGCTGATCCACCTCCAGCCTCAGCTTGTCAATCTCATCGGACAAACGCCGCTGTTTGGGGGGATGAGACAGGCAGGGCTTGGGTTTGCTCTGAAGAGCTGCCAGGTTTGGGGTAATCCACATCCTTGGATATTGCTATGTTTACATTCCCTTTACAGATCCCACCCCAGGTTTAAAGCGTCTTGGACATATCAGTAAAGAAACAGCTCATGCAGGCACAGGGAATGAGGGTGCTGGGGAGGGAAGATCAGGATAGACAGACACAGGTGCTCAAGGAATGCTGCTTTGGGAGACGAAGGAAAACAGGTCACACCTGGATGCTCTGGTTCTGCTCCAGACTGCATGTGTGTGTTCCCTTGGCAAGGGATCAGCAGTGAGGGACCCCCCAGCCAAACTGCCTGCTGGCCCTGTCCCTCCTGCTCCCAGCCCCATCCCCACTGGGAAGCTGTGCCGACACCCAGTGCTGGGAGATGGCAGGGGGAGGCTGCAGATGGACAGGGAGCGTGGGGAGAAGGGATCTCTTGGGCACAGCAGGATCCAGTCTAAGGGACAAACAGGCTGAGCCTGGGTGGCCAAAGCACCAGCAGTGCCACGCGAGTCCCCGAGCTCTGCCCTGCCCAGACCTGAGCAGCCATGGCTGGGAAGCACAAGGAATAAGCACACATCCTCACTGCAGGCAAGGGGAAAAGCAGCCCCCCCGCTCCCACAAACCATGCATGAGACATGCAGTACATCCCAAAAGCTCCCATAGCTCCAAAAAGCCACATCCCTCCAGCTTTCTAGCAAGGCCACTAGCGGTTCATGCAGATGCTACTGAGATGCTACTGAGAGCAGGGTGTGAAGACCTATGGGGCCTATGCAAGCTAGACATGGGGCAGATCTCCCCTCAGTCTGAGAAAGCCTGAGGGCCCAAGGGGAGGTGGCTGCCTAAGCCCTCCTCTAGGCACGGGTGAAGCCAGCCCGATCTCGCCACTGTCCCCAGGGGGCTCAGGGATGGGTGAGTGTTACAGAAACATGGAGATGGGATCCAGCATGCCTGGTAGGGAACTGACCCAGGGCTCTCCAGGGAGGGGGGTGGCAGCTTCCATCCAGCTACTGCCTGGGTGAGTGTTTGGCCTCCTGCTGCCAGGTGCTCTGGGATGCCAGCTCCTCCCAAACTGGGGAATTTTAGGAGAAGCAAGTGCCCCTAGCCGGAGGTTGGGGGTGAGGCAATGCCATCACTGGGTCAGGTCCCTGCAGCCGCATTTACCTTGTCATGCTGGTGTTCCTCTATCTGTTTTTGGGTATTTTCCAGCTCTTGTAACAATGTATTCTTTAAGAAAAACCAAAGAAAATAAAAGGGAACAAAAACAGGAAAGAAAAAGAGAGACCATTTAGGAAACGGCTGTGCGGCCTCCCAGGAATGGCCAGTGTGGATTCCCTGTGTAGTCAACACCTGGAAAAGGCTCCCTGGCTATTCCTCACCTGCCTGTGAGGTCTCCTCTGCAAAGCTCCTGCCTCTCAAGCAGGGTGGCCACAGCTCAACTCCTGCCCCGCTCTGGGGCTGAGCATGGCCATGGAGGGCGATGAGGGATTTGATGGACAGGGCTTGAAGATTAGGAAATATGTCTGAAAGAAGAAAACTCCTCGAGCAGCTAGATCAAAAGGAAAAAATGTCCCTTACATCTAAGCTAGGGAGTAGGCAGGAGGGAAAGGAGATGTGCTTATAGAATCACAGAATCATGGGATTGTTAAGATTGGAAAAGCTCTCTAAGATTGAGCCCAACCATTTTCCTCAGCACTGCTACGTTCATAGCTAAACCATGACCCCAAATATCACATCCATGTTTTTGGAACACTCCCAGGGATGGTGACTCCACCACTGTCCTGGGCAGTGTATGCCAATGGTATAATTATTTCCTTGAAAATTTTTTTCCTAATATCTATCTAAACCTCCCCTGGAGAATTTGTAACTGCCTGAACCAGTGCTCATTTTTGGTAAGTGCTTGCAGCCAAACAGGATCATTTTTGTGCATGAAAGACCTGGATAAACTCCCAGGGTGGACCAGTGCTGGCACCAGACTGGGGAGCAGGCCATGCCCTTCATGTGTCACCACTCTGGTCCCTGTTGCTTGCTGGGGTGGGATTTGGACTCATCCCTGCAAGTTGGGTCTTGCTCTTTATCCAGACAAATCTGCTGAACAGCTGGACCTGCTGGCATAGCCACATTTGGTTGAGGATAGGAGGAACAGAGCAATGGAGGGACAGGGCCAGCCCTGGAGGCATCAGCTGGGGGATGCACCCGTGTGCTCCAACTTGCTGAGGGCAGGAACTCCGAGAGAGCTGAATCACCAAGGCCTGACCTCCCTCTGGCACTGTGTGCGGATCCTTGCTTGGAGCCAGCTGCTCCCAGTTAATTCCATTCACACCAAGGCAGCCACAGCTCTAGCCGGCTCCTCCAAGGAAACCCAGTTCCCCAGGAGTCAGGTGGGAGATGTTCATGGACATTACCCTGGCTTGGAGAAGGGAAATCAGTCTGCAACAGGGGGCAGGAAGGTTTTAAGGCAGCACTTGGAGGGATGGGCACTGGGACAGGATGAACACTGCATTTTTTCCTGCAAAATGCAGTTGGGATTTGCCCTGACAGCTGGGCACAGGTGGCATCAGGGCTGCACCGGCAGAGACACAGGGAGGTGAGGAAATGTAGCGAGACAAGTCCTGCTGCTTTGTGAGGTGGGAGGTGGTGGGGAGGGGGTCTCCCCGGGTGAGGTGATCAGAGCAGCTCCCTGTGCCCCACCAGCCCCAGCACAGCCGTGTTTTCCATGCTACCATTTCTCCAGCCCTGCATAGGCACTTCCAGCCCTCGGCCATGGCTGGACAAGGCACAGAGAGGCTGCAGACCCCTCAACCCCTAGAGGACCCCTGCCCCAGGCAGTACCTTCTCCTCCAAGGCTGCCATCCTTTCCTTGAGGTGCAGCTGCAGCCGCTCATTGGACTCGCTCAGCAGCCGATCCACAGTGTCTGAGAGCCGCTTGTTGTGCTCCTCGTTCATCTTTTCCCGCTGGCGGGCCTGGGACAGACACAGTGACATCCGAGTCACATCCAGAGGGGCTCAGGGCAGCCCTCCTGCCATCCTGTGCCTGCTGCGGTGTCAGAGCTGGCCCACCAGGCCCAGCATCTGGAGACAAATCCACCTCTTACAGCACTGGTTGGACCTTCTGTGGTGGCTCTGCTGCACTCTGCCACTTCCCAGCCAGGGATGAACAGGAGAAAAAAGGATTTAAGGAGATCATGCCTGCCTGCCCCTCAAGGAAGCTTCTCCTGTGTGTCTACCAGGAATACCCACACTGGGGGCACCTTCCAGACCCCACTGGATACCGAGCCCCTGGATTTTCAAATATCTGTCTTAAGGCAAAACATCTCGGGGCTTCTCCAGGGGCACATCTGTAATGTGGGTGACCTGAGAAATGGGCATCACTATCTCCTGCATGGACTGCCCAGCCCCTGGCTGAGAAGCACAGAAGCTGAAGAAGGGACTGTGCAGCCCAGGGCACAGCAGCTCAGCTTCCCTGCCCTTTTCATCCTGCTGATCCAGGCTCGGGGGAAGAGCTGCTGGAGCCTCCCCTTCCACCCTTTGGGGTCCCAGCTTGCCCCAGGGAGTGATGTGGGGAGAGGAGTGGGCGTGGAATATTAACAGCAAGTCTTGGATGCCTGGGAGAGGGAAAATCACAGCAGAGAGTGCCACGAGCTCCTGTGTGGCTCAAGTTTAAGTGATCCTGTAGGGGAAAGGATTAACCAGGCTGCTCCCGAACTGCAATCCAGGTGTGCCCAGGTACTCAGGCACCAAGACAAGGATCAGGACTCACCCTGGCCAGCTCCTGGTTCTTCTCTTCCAGCTGAGTCTCCAGCTGCCGGAGGTGCTCCTCAATGCTCCCGTGCCTCTCTTCTGCCTGGGAAAAGCAGAGCAGCCTTCTTGGATCATGCTCCCCAAAGCCTCGAGGGCCCTGCTGCATTCTGGTGTCCATCTCTGCATCTGAGACCTTCCTGGGATGCAGGGCTCTCTCCCACTGCCTGCATCCCTGTCAGGGCTCCCTGTGAGCCCAAACCAGCCCTGCTGGCACGGTGACAGGAGCTGGAGGCATTCTGTGAGGGACTAAACCATTCCAGAACCCAGGAAGGGCAGGGATGGCCACATCCATTCCTCCCTCCAGGCCTGCACCCTCCAAAATCCAGCCTGGTGCTTCCTCTTTCTCCTCATCCTACAGTGGTCTCATCCAAGCCAAAGAGCATCCACACCGACAGGGCCATCCCCGCCTTGGAGAAGGGGGCTGAGGGAAGGGAGCAAACCCCACATGTGCAGGACACATTGAGGTGTCCTTTAAAGGCAGTGCCTTGTCCCTGCAGCAGTGGGGACGGCAGGGGACAAAGAGGCCACAGCTGGGAAGGAGAGTGGGATGCCTTGGGCTGCCAGGGGCTCCATCACTGCAGAGGGTAGCCAGACCCAGCTCCTCCCCTGGTCCCAGCACTGCCCTCCGTCTCCAATCCCTGCCCTCCTCCTCCAATCCCTTCCCTCCCACCCCCTCCAGCTCCAGTCTGGCCGCTCCAGCCCCAGCCCCACCCCTGCCACTTGCCTTGGTGAGTGCAGCAATGCGCTGGGCCAGCTCTGCTTCCACCTCGGGCAGCGTCTCTGCCTTTCTCATCGTCTGCTGCAGCTTCTGCTCCGCCAGCTCCAGCAACTCCTGCAGGTGCCGCGCCTTCTCCTCGCACTGTGGGACAGCAGGATGACTGCCCGGCATGTCCCACCCCCAACACCCCTTCCGCCCCACAGGTCCCCAGGGCAAGGGGACACTCAGGGTCCAGTTTCAGTACCTGGCGGTGCAGGGACTCCTTGTTGGCCAACTCATTCTCCAGTTTGTCATTGAGGTCATGGATGGAGGTGGCCTCTCGTTGGGCTGCCAGGTACCGTTTCTCCAGCGTGGTGATCCTCTCCTCCATGTCCTCCTTCTGTGCCAGGGCCTGAGGAAGTGATGGGGCTGTCACATCCTGCTCTGTGACAACATTTTTGGGAATAGCAGGGCCATCCAGTTCCTTCAAGCCTGGGACACCCCAAGTCTAACGAGTGTGAAAACCCCCCTTGACACGGAGATGAGGGACAGCAGAATGGGACAGTGATAAAGGGAGAGTCAAACAATCACAGGAGAACCTTCTAGAGAGGACACAGGTCACTGCCCCAGGTGTGCAGCACCTGAGAGTCTGTCTGTAACCTCAGGGAAGTCCTGGTGGTGGACTTGGGGACAATTTCCCAAAGGCAGTGGCCTCTTTTGGAGAACATCCTGCACACAACATGAGTTCCAATCCCTTCCCAGCCCAGTGGAAGCAGCTGTGAGGTCTCCGCCCCAGGATGAGCAGTGCAGGGGGACCGAGACTCACCTCTCTGAGGTCTCTCTGGTACTTGCTGCTCATCTCCTCAGATTTGATCAGATCCTTCCTGGCAGTGCCCAGATCTTCCTCCAGCTCGGCCACACTGGCAGCCAAGGCTGAAATTCGCTCCTTGGCCTGGACCACTTCAAAATTCTGCTTCTCCAGGAGCTCCTGCAGCTCCACCACCCGCCCGGCCTCGTCATCTGGGTGAACGGAGCCATTGGAGAGACGCTGCAAGGCACCAGAGAGGGAGATGGATATCAGGATGCCCCAAAGCTCCCAGGCTGTGCTATTGCCTGCAGCTACTCAAAGTGGGAATGTGGCCCTGCAGGGACTCGGTGAAGGGGTGGAAGTGGAGACAGGAGGCTCTGGGACCTCCATCAGCAGCCTCCACAAGGCAGGGATGGGGCTTCTTACAGGGATGGCTGTAAGAAGGATGGCTGGGGATGGCTGAGGGCTTACCAGAACATCTGGTGCAAGATGTCCCTGCCCATGGTAGGGGTTGGAACAAGATGGCCTTTAAGGTCTCTTCCCGTACCAACCATTCTGTGATCTCTGGGAAGCAGAACCCCTTGGAGCACCCCAGCACAAATTCCCCTGCTCAGAAATGGCCTGTATCCACCAGGAAGGGCATTTCCATGGGTCTGGACCCAGAGGAGAGGGAAAAAGGTTTTCAGCACCCTGGAGCCAGCATCAGGGAGGTGAGAAAAATGACAGCCTCACTGAGCATGGTCAGAGCAGGAGCTTCCTGGGCTCTCACCTTCCAGGGAAGCTTCGGCGCTGGTTCCTTGGGCTCCCTCTCATCGCGCTCGCCCGCTGCAGGCTCCCGGCTGGAGCCCTGCTGCAGAGCTGCCACCTGCATGGGAACAGGGACTCAGCAGTGGGAGACAGCAGGAGGTGAGGCCAGTCCTGCTGCACCCAAGGCTGCACCAGCTTCCTGTCAGAGTCCTGCTTGTGGCTGGGGGGGGACCGGAAGGAGCGGGTGAAGAACAGCTGAGCTGGCACTGCTGGAGTCAGCTCTGGGCCCCTCAGTTCAGGAAGGACATTGAGGGGCTGGAGCATGTTTAGGGAAGGGAACGGAGCTGGGGAAGGGTCTGGAGCACCAGGAGTGGCTTAGGGAGGTGGGGGGCTCAGCCTGGAGAAAAGGAGGCTCAGGGGGGACCTTCTGGCTCTGCACAACTCCCTGACAGGAGGAGACAGGCGGGGAGGGAGGCGGTCAGGCTCTGCTCCCAGGGAACAAAGAGACAGGACAAGAAGAAATGGCCTCAAGCTATGCCAGGAGAGGGTCAGGTTGGACATCAGGAAAAAATTTTTCCCTGAAAGGGTGGCCAGGGCCTGGCACAACTACCCAGAGCAGTGATGGAGTTACCATCACTTGAAATGTTCAAAAAACAAGTGGATGTGGAACTTCATAATATTGTTCAGTGGGGACGGGTGGTCAAAGTTGGAGGCTTTTCCAGCTTTAATGATTCCATGATTCTAAGAGAGAGGAAGTCATAGATGCTGGGAATGTTCAGCAGTGAGGGAGGTTTTCCTGGTGAGCCCTGGATCCCAGGGCTCCCTCCCAGCTCATTTCATTGGTTTACAGCCAGACAGATTCTGAACCCAGTGCAGCAGAAGTAGGGGATAAACACTGACACTGTGTCCTGCTCTGAGAGGGGAGGATGAGGAATGGTCCCTGAAAGGAGAGGGGCCTAGGAGCCTGGGAAATACCATGAGACTTATCCTGGGAACTGGAAAGAGGAGAAAAATTTGGCCAGCAGAGGCTGTAGGAATGCTCTTTCCTTTTTGGAGTAGTGGATGGGCACAAACTCCAGGAAGAAGAACAGAGTTCATGTCTCTTCAAGAACACTTTATCCCTGAAAGTGTCCAAGGCCAGGTTGGACAGAGCTTGGGGTAACCTGGGAGAGTGAAAAGTGTACCTGCCCATGGCAGGGGGTGGAACAAGATGAGCTTTAAGGTTCCTTCCCACTCATATGAGTCTGGAATTCTGGGATTCTGAGATAACCATGGCTGGAGGTTGAGGACAGCGAAGTCCAAACCCCAGGACCCCAGCAGAGAAGATGGGGGATGCAAGATGAGGTGCTTGAAGCAGTGTGGTTTGGGTCTCTGCCAAATCAGGACAAATTCCAAGCCACCTTCAGCGCCCTGGAATGATTTAGATTCAGACTGTTTTTGTCAGTGACATGAATTCCAAACAGCAAACAAGAGGGAAATGTCACCTGTGAGACAAATGGTTTTCAGAATCTTCACAAGGTTTCCTTAAATACAGACAAACCTTCAAGTAAACAGCAATTTTAGAACAAAAGCCTTACATCAAACCCGACCAAATGCAAATACCACATGAACTCCCAAAGGTAATGGGAAGCATTCCCAGCCCAGCAGGTACCCAGGTACCTCTTACCTGCCGATGGGCGTCCACGAGCTGCTCCTCCAAGGTGGCCACTCGCTCCAAGGCTGCTCGCAGGCGTTCCCTCACCTGCAGGTGAGTGAAACAATGGGAAAGGCTGTTATTTATCCAGGATGAGGGTGTCCAGGATTTAGGCATGCTCCCAGGCTTGTTTGTTGGGCTGACAGCCAGGCTCAGGTGGATTCACAGGTTCAGGATCATCCAGCCCATCATGGGGTGGGGGGTGAAATTGTGTTGGAGACAACAGGCTGGGCCAATGCTTGGAGATCTATGGCCAGAATAGCCTGGAGAGGTCTCCTAGCAGAGAAAGGAGATGCTTGAGGTGAATGAATGAGGAGGAACAGCGAAGACTGACCCAGGGTGTCAAATGCCACCACCCCGAGAGTGACCTGGGAGAGTTCCCTGTCCCCAACAGCCACAAACCCAGCTCTAGCAGCTCCTCAATGCAGCTTTGGGATATCCAAGACTTTCCTGCTGAGGGCCCCCATGTCACCTTAACAACATAAAGTAGCAGGGAGGAAGCAGAGGGTTGGGAGAAGGCGCTGTGAGCCGGAGAGGTCCCAGCAGCTTTCCCACCTTTTCATCCAGTGCCTTGTGATGCTCAAAGAGTGACTTGAGAGCCTTGAGCACCTCGACCTCACTGGACACCCCGGATGGTGACTGGGCCTGGCGCTTGACCACGGTCATCCTGAGGGAGCGCTCATGCCGTGACACCAGGCACTCCAGGTGCTCCAGCAAGAGCTGCAGGGGGACGAGAGAGGGGCTGTCACTGCCAGGATGGGCCCAGCAGCCCCTGGTGTCCCACAGTGCCAGGACTGAGGGCCTGCCAGCAGGGTCTCCAGGCTTACCCGGGTGTTGTTGCGCTCGGCTTTCAGCTCTGAGATCTCCTCCTCCCTCTCCAGGAGCTGCTCCCGGCAGGCGCTGAGCTCCCGTGTCAGTGTCGCAAACTCCTGCGGAGAGCAGGGCAGGCCATGAGCAGGGACAGCAGATGGGATGGAGTCAGCATTCCAGCCCCACTGCTGGACCTCCAGCATGGCTGGACTTCCAGCACAGCATTTCTCATCCAAACCCAACCAGGGTAACACCGCAGGGAACACGGAGAAACCAGTGGAGAGGCACAGCCAGGCCAGGAGGGGATTTATTCCTAGCTTCCCTCATGCTCTGGACAAGGAGAACACAGCAGCTCAAGATTTATCCCACTTGGTTTGATGTCCAATGACCCAAGAAACTGCTCCACAGCTGCAGAGGTGGTCGATGGCATTTACAGCATCCCAGTCAAGACCACCAGCATGTTCCCATACCCACTGTCTCCTGGATGCAGCTCCCACCTTGGAGCATCCCATCAGGCTAAAACTCACCACAGAGCCACAGCCGGTCAGGGTGCATCCCCTGGCCCTCAGCCAGCCTCTGCCATGGCCTCAGGACCTAGAATCATCCAAAACTTCCTTCCAAAAGGCAGAGGTTGCTGCCTCAGTCCAGCATGTGGAGCCCAGCAAGCTGCATATGGGGCACTCCCAGGTCCTGAGTCCCAGCTGAGAGGGATGGGGCACAGCAGGAGATATGTCAGGTGCCACCAGCTCTTGCTGCTGCCACCACTTCCTCCAGGGATGTGATAGCCAGCAAAGAAGAGCTATGCCCAGAGCAATGCCAAAGGAATGCTGCACACCCAGCACATCCCTTGAGACAGGATGGAAACCACAATCACACTTGTGGCTGTATCGGAGGGGAACGGAAACTCACTTTGAAGTCCCTTGGATGCAGGAGAGTTCCCTTTCCTGTGGAATCCTCTGAATCCTTTGCCCTCAGCAAAATCCCCTAACACTGCCACGCTGCAAGACTTTCCCACAAAAAATGAAACCCAGGCACCTGGGTGAGCCCAGGAGCACCTCCCATTGCTCCCAGTTGCTCCTCAGTGGTGCCAGGCCCAAGCGAGGTTTTGTAGCTGGGATTTCTTAGGGTGAGAAATGTAAATGCAGGAACATGCCATGAATTCACACCGTGTTCAGTGTTGTTGGAAAGAATTTTAAAAGAAGCCAAGAAGGATTTGATGACACCAAATTTCAAGAGGGGCTGAGAGCTGTTTTACAGCAAGAAATTCTTTTTCACTTTAATTTTCAGGTTTAGCAAATAAAATCCCTTCAAACCGATGCAAAGCATTGAGGCTTAGGCTGAACCAAATGCCCTGCTCAGCTCCAAATGAAACCTCCTGCGACAGCTGAAGCTCCAAGAAATCCAGAGCTTTTTCATCTGTTTGCCCCAGCCACGTTTTCCCTCTCCCTCCCCACCCCAAAACTGTCCCACTGGTGGGGTTTGTAGCCTGGGATTGGTGGTGGCACTGGTGCAGTTGAGACCCCACAGTGGGAAAGGACCTGAGCAGGTCGCAGTGAGGGGAAAGAGACACTGTCCCCATAAACAGCTGCTTTCCTGCCTGTCACCTGCCTCAGGCCACTGCCACCCTACACCCCTGCTCCACATCCCTGCTCCACATCTCTGCTCTGGCATTGCCACAGGGCCCAAGGTCCCCAGTTCCTTCCCAGACCCCCTCCTGCGCCATCCATTCCCCAGGGACCACTCCAGCCCTGCAGTTTTCCCTCTTCCCATCCCTTCTTAGGGACCACTCCAATCTGGGATCACTCCTGGCCCCATCCCTTCCCCAGGGATCCCTCCAGCCCTGGGATCACCCCTCTCCCCACCAGTTCTCCCCCAAATCTGTCACAACACCCCAAATCTCGTCACTAACCTCTGCCATGCCCCATCCCTCACTTGCTCTGGGACCATCCCGCAGCCCCCAGAGCACAGGGAACCCCCGGCAGATCCAGCTCCACCGAGATGTCGCCGTGCCAGCCCAGCCCTTCCCGGAGCCGCGCTCTGCCGGGCGCTGGGATCACGGTGACATCCCGGCGGGATCAGGCTCGGCGCAGCCCGGCCGCAGGCACACGTGCGCATTCTGTGGGTTATGCAAGCGCTGCCAGCAGCTCCCGAGCATCCCTGCGGATTAGAGCCGGGCCCAGAAAAGGAGCAGGGAGATGTGCCAGAGGGGTGCCTGTGCATCGCCACAGATTTAGGGATCTGTCACTCCCCCGGTCCCTCAACATGCCAAGAGACAGGCGGCAGGGCTCCAGGAGCTTGGGAAAAGCATCCTGGCAGCCAGGATGGCCCCGGGAATGTCTTCCAGCAGCCCGAGCTGTAAACGTGGGGGACGCATCAGCTCTGTGCTTTTCCAGCACCAGGGCAGGACCCTGCCGATCCAAAGCCTCTCGATCTGCAAAGGTGGAAACTTCTTCTGCCCAGTGGCTGGAAGGGGACACCGGCTGTGGACATGGATGTTCTTTCCACTGGAGTGAACAGGGCAGGGCAGCGCGGGATGGGTGGGACAAGGCGTTGGAGGCAGCAAGAGGGATGGTCAGTGCTGGGGACAGAGATCACCAGCACTCAGCCTCCTCTCCCCTCATTCCCCCCCTGTGGTGGCCAGGCTGTACAGATGCTCCTGCAATCAGGATTTCGTCCTGAAAGAGGGGATTAAAAGAGAGCAAATCCTCCGGAGAGAGAGGCAGCCCCTGCTGCAGCCAGCCCGGCACACACGCGGTCAGCAGGTCACAGCCAGGGGTGGGCACAGCACAGAGCTCCTGCCAGCCCTTCCCTAGGGGTGCTCCTCTCCAAGCCCTCCATCCCGACATGAATGCTGGCTGCATCCTGTGCTCTGTGTCCCACATCCTGTGCCAGGCCTGGAGCACCCCATGGCAAATCAAAGAGCCCTCAGTAACTGTCCCTCCTCAGGGAAAAGCTGAGAAAATGAACATTTACATCAAAAATAGCAACAGCCCTGCGGCAAGCCAGGCCAGCAGTGAGGTCAGCTGAGTACACAGGGCCTGAGTATGATGCCTTGGGAATAAAAAAGAGGAATAAATCACTCCAGCACCCGCTTGCAGCCACCTCTCTCAGCCCTGGCTGTGCCAGATGCCAAAGTTGCCACCTTGTTCTGGGTCACTGGCGGGCACCAGGCAAGTTTGGGACCATGACAAGCTGTCCCCAGCTCACGGCTGCAGTGTCGCACTGTGGAGTGCAGCCTCCACCCCCATCCACATGTGTCCCATGGCCCTCCATCCCAGCAAAGTGGAGATAAAGAGGATCCAGATGATTTTCCTCTGCCCTGGCCATGGCTGGGAGTCTCCCAGGCAAGGCAGAGGCACCTGCCCAGCTCTGATAAGGTCTGGGACTAAGCAGGGACACCTATAAACAGATTAGAAAGTGAAGGAGAGGTGCCTGACCTCCAGTCCAAGAGTGGACAATGGGACACAGTCCCTAGGAGCCCTGCAGGAAGCCAAGCAGCTTGGGAAGGGGCCAGTTTGGATTAAAACCAAACCTCCACTGTGTGACTGACCGGGCTCAGCCCCAAGTTCTGGGATGAGACATAGAAGGATGGAGGGAAAGAACAGGACGGAAGGATGGAGCAGGACGTAGAGATGCTGTTTTCAGAGTAGGGAGAGAGACCTGGAGCACCACACAAGGTACTGAAGCGGGATGCTGTGGACTGGGACTTGGATCTTTAGTCAGTACCAGGCATGTTGGAGGTTTGGGGTTTTCCTCCTTGGCTGCATCAGGGGGGAAGGCAGAGGGAAGAGCTGGAGGGAAGCCAGGAACCAGCAGCATGGAGATGGCTAGAAAAGCACGGAGAGGTTTAGGAAGCTCAGGGGGAGAAGCCTCCAAGGCCTGTAGCATGGAAAAGCTGAAACACCAAAGTCCTCAGCCCAGGGCCCCCTTGTGTCTCTCCCAGTGCCACCTGCAGCATAGACAGAGATGCGCCGGGATCACACCACAGCCAGCAAAATTCTCTGTTTGTGGCAGGAGCATGGCTGCTGCTCCAACACACCCATGCCTGGGGACAAACCAGCTCCAGCTGTAGGATTAATGGCATTTTAAAGCCCCTAATTGGAGTGATTGCTCCTGATGGGAGCGGCAGGGGATGTGTGGGAAGGATGCCCGTGCCGGGAAATCAGCGCTGCTGACTCAGCATGAGAGGGAGAGTCCCATCCATCATCTGCCAGTGTGGCAGCCCCATCACCCCACTTCTCCTTCTGTCCCAGGAGTGGAGCAGAATGAAGAGAAAGCCCCAAATTGGAGACGAGGGGATAAACACAACCCCAGCAGTTGTAGCATGGGATTACACAGATTAAATCCTGCAGGGTAAACCCAGGGCTTCGACCATCACCCACCCCCAGCGCTGGACACTGGCACCTCCCAGACCCCCTGGACACAACACTGGGGCTCTGCGAGACCATCCATGGGGAATCAGTGTCCTCCCTTCATCAGTATGTGTATTTCCACCTGGGATGCTCAGGGAGGAGCATTGTGCAGCCAGGCAAGCAGGAATCCAACATCTCAGCATCCTAGTCCTGTAGGACCACAACCAGCTCCAATGGTTCCACACAGCTGCCAGATCCCTCCATCCTTCCCAAAATCTGGAGATGCTTTAAGGGCCTTACCTGGTCGGTGTTTTCCCCCACCTGGGGCTCCTGAGGTTCCCATTTATCTGCTGGTCTTCGCAAGTTAATTTGAGATATACTTTGAAGTTAAATGGGATTGTTTGATATCAGGACCTGCCCCAGCTCCTGGGGGACCTCCAGGGAGTTTGGGGAGTCTTAGGGGGTCTCACCCCAAGACTTTGGGCTCACCCCAAAAAGGCCAGATCTCAGCTCTCCAGGCAGCCCAAGAGGCAGCAAAGGCACAGCAGAGCTCCATGGAAGGAGGAACTGCAGGAGGTTTCTGTGGCCATTGGCAGTCCTCAGCCCTGTTGAAATCTGGGAGCGTGTTCTCCCCCTGACACAGCTGGGGACAGGGACTCCTGCCAAACTCCCAAGCCATGGCAGGACAGTGAGGAGCTCCATCCCACACAGGACCCTGGACTGGGAACACATCTGGATGCATCAGGAGCCCTGAGTGTCACATTCCCTCGTGGCACCTGCCCCCAGGAGAAACTGAGCTGGGGGGCTGGGCAGGAGGGTGCTGGGAGCAAAGCCAGGGCCTTGGGGTACTGCTGAGAGCACCTGGAACCCGCTCAGGGTTCAGTCCTTGGCCACGAATTCCCTGAAGAACAGGGGGGCTGGAGCTGGAGCTTTCAGCCCAGTTAAGTCACATTCAGCACTCCCACATGAATAAATAAATCATGTAAGAAGCATTAAGGCAGCTTAGTCTCCCCAGGAAATCGCCCTAGAGTTCTGCCTTTTCGAGGCTGAGGGATGCCCCCATGGATTGGGGATGGGGAGGGTTCAGCCATGCAGCACAGGCAAGGAGGAAGGGAGCTACAGGCAGGACCATCCCTGGAGCATCCATGCCAAGGGGTTTGCCCTGGACAGGCAAATCCCCTGCCTGCCCCACGCCTGGATCTGCACCAGATGCACATTCCCAGCCTGTCCCTTTGGATCCCATGCCAACACAGCAGCATCCAGCTGCCACTGTGCCCTGAGAGGGTGCAGAGTGCCATGTCCCCAGCTGCCATCCATCCCAGCCTCACCAGGCAGTGCATCCCACAGCCTGGCTGCACCCATGGGACACTACGGATGAGCCTGGATGCCCAATTCTGCCCTCAAAGAAGGGGTTCTCCCAGAAATCCAGCTTACATCCCATTCCCAGTGGGGTCTGAGACACTGCAGGAAGCTCCTGGGCAAAAGAGCTCACAGAGAAGGAGGAAGAGGATGGAACACAGTGCCCTGGGGAGAGACCCGCGCATCCCGGTCCCACTTACCTGGTACATGCACATGCTGGGATTAATCCCATTGGGCAGGTGAGCGCCTTTGGATTTGCTTCCCGTGTTCATGCCAAGCCCTCATGTCCAGGGGTGAGCACGGGGGGCACCAGGGGCCACCGAGCCCGGGCGCAGAGCCCCCTGCCCGTGCAGGGACCGCGGGAGGCAGCAGAAGCCCCGGGGAATTCCCCATGGGATCCACCCGAGTCACATCCCAGGGCCAGAGGGGCCAGAGGCAGCCCCAGCCAGGCACCCCGTGGGCCGCGGGCACAGAGCTGCCAGCACGTCCCTGTGTGCTGACCCAGATTGCTCCGAGCACACCCCGAGGCTCCGAGGGCCCATCCCTGGAGCGGGAGCAGAGGCTAAATCCGTGCATCCCTTAATCCGAGAGGCTGTGGTGGGGCGGGCAGGGCGTCACGGTGACCTGGCTTGCTCTCTCCAGAGCGGGGAGCAAAGGGACCAAGCCCCCAGCACAGGGAGGTGGTGGGCAGCTCAGACTCATCCTGCACAGCCCTGTGACACTGGGCTTATCCACCTCACCCTCTTCTAGCCTGAACATCTTTGTGGAAATCAAGTCCAGGCCTCTGGAGTACCTGGAGGGTGGAGTACCTGCAGGTGGAAGAACCAGGAGCAGAGCACCAGCAGAAGCCACAAGGCAAGCCCTGATTCCCCAAGCCCTGGGCTGCTCACTGAGCATGGACCTCTGGCAGCCTCGCTGTCCCCTGCCCCCTCTGCTCCCTGAGATGTCCCTGTCCCAGTCCCCACCCTGCACCAGCTCTGCCTCCAGTGTGCCATCTCAGGACCAAGACTGAGACACTGGGAAATGGGGCTGATAGAAAGGAGCCCTCCTGGCAAGGGAAGGGGCTGCTCTGCACAGTGGGGAAGGAGAATGATGAATGGTTAATGTCCCCATCTAAAGTGCCAGTGTGGGCTCAGCACTACCTGACATCCCAAGTTGACTGGAGGCAGCAAGCCAGATCTGAGCCCAAAATGAGCTCTCTGCTCCCCAGGTGCTGTCCCCCAACAGACTGACTGTCTTCATGGGAAGCAAAGGCTCTGCATCTGCCTTGCTCTCACCCTGGGGTGTCCTTGGGGAGGTTTTGCCCCTTCTCCAAATCCATTCCCCTGTGGACAGGTAGATTGCACTCCCACCCCTCCTCAGAGACCAGCAAAGGTACAGAGGAAAAGGGGAGATGTCCAAGTTGGTCGTGGCTTGGCCTGAGAGAACCTTCAGGATTTACTGTTGACATGAGGCGCAACACTCACGGCAGCATCACCACTGTCACACCAAGCCAACCCTCCCAGAGCCATGAGCTAAACCCCACATCCAATCCCCGTGTGCCTCAGGGCAGGCTCTGCTCACGCCAGGGGCGGATGCTCACCTGTGGGAGTGCCGAGTTCAGCTGCCTCTGGAGCTGGTCCCGCTCCCGGAGCGTCTCCTGCAGGCGGCTCTGGGTGACAGCGAGCGTCTCGCGTGTCTCCCGCAGGGTGTCCAGCAGCTTGTCCCTCTCGTCCAGCATGTTCACCATCAGCTGCTCGAAGTCAGCGTCCGCCTCCGAGCCCTGTGGGGGACCCAGCGGGTCCCCCTCGCTGATGGTGGGCATCACCTCGCACATCATGGCTGGGCTGGCTGGGGGACGGTCCCGACGGGGCTCGGGGTATGCCGAGCACAGGTCACATCACTGCGGGCTCCTGGGGGCCAGGGGAGCCAGCATGAGAGGGGACAATGGCGTGCTCAGGGAGGGAGACTCCCCATCCCTTTCTCCTGGGTACTAAGCAGCAGCTGGCATCACTCCAGCAGAGTGCAGGGATGTCCTGGGCACCAACAGGGTCCTCGCAGTCACCAGTGCCCCGCTCACTGCTCGTCACTGCCGGCTCCCACTGTCACCTCTCCTGGGTCCTGTGTGTCACCTCTCTGGGGTGACACCCCCGTGTTTCACCTCCCTGATGCCTTTCCAAGGGGCTGCACCATCCGTGACCCACGGGCTGTTCACAGGGGGACAAAACCACCCTTGAAGATTTTGAATGGAGAGCCCAAGCCAAGAGCAGCACAGGGAGGGTCCAGGGAATGTTTGGGCTGCCTGGGCATGCTGAGGGGGGCTCTGGTGAGGATGGGCTGTTTTCCCTAAAGCTGGATGAGGTGTTACTGCTGACGTGGAAGCACGTTTCCGTTGGGCATCACAGTTCTTCAAACACCCAGTAGTGACCTGCAGCAGAGGGGACAGAAATTAGATCCCTCTTACTGCTCCCAAAATGCCCAGAGACCTGCCCAGCCCCCTCTGCCCCCCATCAAACCCTTGAGAGCTGCACCAGATGGGCTCAACACCCACATGAATGGGCTGTGCTGGGTTGTACCTCCTGCACCCAGTACACCAAACCCAGAATGGTAACAAGCTGCAGGAAACAGCAACCCCGGCACCCAAAATCCTGCAACTGTCTTTGGCATTCACATATCCTGGGGCAGGATCCCATGCCCTCTGTGGAACTCCTGGCTGCCCAGGGCCCCTGTGGCCCCACTGTTCCCCAGACTCAGGGAATTTGCAGAAAATCAGGCTCCAAGCTGAGTTTGGCCCAAACCTGGCAGGAAGTCACAGCAACGAATGAGCTGAATGATTGGATTAATGTTCCCCCCTCCTCTAGAGATGTGCTGGGTCCAGCTGTTCAGTGACAACTGAACTCCAGCACATCCTCCCTTGGTCAAGCCTCTCCCAGGGGATGGAGGCAGCAGCATCCCCAAACTCCTGCCCAAGCACAAGCATCGTGGATGAGAGGCTGGAGGGGAGAGGCAGAGCTGACATTTAGGCAATATATAGGTTGGATTAAAGCATGGCTAGACCTGAGAACCCAGCCCAGGGGTGATGCTGGAACCCACAGCCCCACCTTCCCTTCTGCAGCCCCAAACCATCCCAGACAAGGTGCCAGGTGGGGATTCACAGTCCTGTGGGAGAACTTCACCCCTCTGCAGCTGGGTGAGGTTCCCCAGCAGCAAGGGTGAGTGTGACACTGCCACCCCAGCCACCATGGGGACCTGCCCACCCCAGTCAACATCTGTGCCAGGGGACAAACCATGGGCAGGGCTCAAGCTAAGCAGCAAAACACAATATGGCAGGCCCAGGGTGAGGAGTGCTGGTCTAGTGCTGCTTCCGGGGCAGGCCCCACTCCAGTTTTAAACTTTCCAGATGAAACGCTCAAGGATAGGTCTGAATATTCTGAATCTGTGGATGCATCTGAGGCTGTGGCTGCCCCATCCCTGGAAGTGTCCAAGGCCAAGCTGGACGGGGCTTGGAGCAACTTGGGATAGTGGGAGATGTCCCTCCCTGTCGCAGGGGTGAGACTGGATGAGCTGTAAGGACCCTTCCAGCCCAAACCAGCTGTGATTCTGTGTCACTTCCCCTTCAAACTCCCCCCCCCACACACATGGACAAAAAGGACCTGCACACAGGCCTGGGCCAGAGCAGCCTGTTCTGTCCCTTTGGGCTGGGATGAAAGCTCTTGTGTCCAACAGCTCAACGGCACAGCAGGGACCTGCCCTGATGAAAGGTGACACTTGTGAGGAGGTGCATTTGTCACACCAGACACTGCCAGGGCAGAGAAATCAGAACTCTGCTCTTTGGATGACATTGGTTTGTCAGCTGAGGGGAAGTTTGACACAAAAAAACTCTCCAAAAATAGAGAAGCTCTGGCAAAAGCAGCAGCCCCTCACTGTGCATCCTGCGTGATGCTGAGAGCCGGCTCTCAGGGGACATAGGACAGGGCTGTTCCTCAGGTGGTGCCCTCTCCTCACAGATTGGATCCTCAAGTGGGATAAAACCTGTTGTGGACATGTAACAATGTCCTGAAGCTTTGAGGGTTGTTCACACTCCATCCTGGCTGTTGGGACGTTAATGACCAGGATAACTGTAGATTCATGGGATAACTGCACTGAGGACATCCCATCCCTGCAGCATCCCACAAAAACAAGGCTGGTGGAGGAAAAGGCACAGAGTGAGGGACCAGTCCAGCCCCTGCTCTCCTTAGTTTGAGTTGGACATGAGCCTCATCCCTGTAATTAAGCAGGGAAAATGCTTTCCAGTTCTACAGCCCCTAATGAACAGCCCCAGGGGTACCCACAGGCATGTGGCTCCCTGCCAGCTTTCCTGGGGGTAAGGTGTCCCAGACTCCAGAGAGATCCAGGGCCAGGAAGAGCAGAAACCAGTCCTAACAGGGCTAAGCCCTGTTAATTTGGATGCAAAGCCTAAATCAGGTGACTTGCATGCCCCCTCCACTGTTGTGCCTCTGCTCGAGGGATGAGCATGGAGAAGGAACATCTAGGCTGGGCAAGAATAGCAGCTCCTGAGCACGACTTGAATGGCAAAATGAGCCACATGGGCATGGCCCCAGCCAGCTGCTGGTGGGGAATTGGGAGAAATTAGCAGATGAATTAAGAGATACTAATCAAGGCACAGAGGGAAGAGCCCTGCAAGCCCGCAGGGAAGGGAAATGCTGCAAGGAATTACCAAGACATAAATCTGACCAGAGCGATGATGGGATGGAAATTTATCCCAGCTGCAAAGCAGAGACACCTTTACCATGAGAAGACTCTGCAGATGCCAATTCCAGCAGGGCCATGGTGGTTTCCTGCACCCCATGGAGGTCATCCAAGGGGCTGGACCCACACAGTGCAGGAGGAGGCACAGATTTACAGCCAAGAGCTTATTTTTTTCCTGCTTCCCCCATGGCTGACCTCATGCATAGGTGTTCTGGGGGGTTTTGTTTCACTGCAAACCTGTTCCTGCCCACAGTCACATCCTGTTATTCCTGTGTGCTTGTGCAGGGAGATGGGGAGATGAGCACAGTCAGTCCCTCACCTGGGAAGGGTGATCACAGAATCACAGGGATCTTACACAGCACTGATGCTGGTCCAGGATGGACTCATCCCATTGCACTGGTCCCCAAAAGCCTCTGTGTGCTGTCCCTGAGGATGCTCAGTGAAGCATCAAACTGTCCTGGACAAGGCAACACTGGTGACCCAAAGCTCCTCTGTGCCCAGGTTTTGGGGGTGTCTCAACTGAGGGAGGTCACATTCCCCCCTCATCCTGGACCACCAAGGATACGCACAGAGGTGTAAGGCAGGAGCTGCTACGAACCCCTGCAGCTGAAGCAGCCCTATGAGCAGGGTGAGACCTCCCACCACCACGGAGAGCAGCCAAAGCCCCCCTGGCCTGGCCTGAAACCCCCAGGCAGGTGGAGACAGCCAGCCCAGGGCTCTTGGGGCTCTCTGTGCCTCCCAGGACACTGTGGTACCGTGAGAATCCCTTTGCCAGAGGGCACCTGGCAGGGAAATCCAGGGGGATGCTCTGCCATCTCCAAGTGTGGTTCTGGACACAATCCAGGCCCATGTGCCCATCCTGGCTGGAAACATGGCAAAGTCCAAGAGTGGAAAATTCCCTGCACTGCAGTGGAACCATCCACATCCATGGACAGACACTGAGCTGCCTCCAGCATCCCCACCATGGATCCATTCCTCTAACAACGACAGGAACTCTCCTACCCCATGGATTTGTGAGTGATCATTTCTGGATTCAAACACTGCAGCTTTCACAGCAACACCAGTCCTAGGAGTAGCCCAGGCTCTGGGAAGGGCCAACACCCAGAGTCAGGGCAGATGCAAAGGATTATTTGGGATGGCACGTGAGGCACCCAGGACCAGGCTGGGTTTGATCCCTGCTGTCTTCAAGGCCTGTGGAGCAGGAAGTGAGTTCAGCAAGCAACAGGTACAGCTGAGTGTGCAGGGATGTGCACACAGGGACAGGGATATAGCAACATCCACACATCCAGGGATGTGGGCACAGGGACAGGGATACAGCAACAGCCATGGAGCCAGGGATGTGCACATGAGCAGGAACCTGCAGGAAGTTCCTTTCCAGGGTCAACTCCCCTCATTTCTGTCCCACCTCAAACCTTGGGCTTTTCTCCATTCTCCAAAAGCAAGAGAATCTCACCCATTCCCAGGCGCCTCTCCCAGGAAGCCCAGCTGGAGGGGGCACACACAGGGTCTGCCCCCACCCAGCAAAGCTTAGCAGTTCCCAGGCAAACCCACACATGCCTGCAGTCACTTTGAAGGACCTTGGGGATGTCAGTGTGGGTGACAGCCTAGACACCCCCCACATACTCTGCTGTGACTGCAGCAGCAGTGAAGGCACACCCAGAGCAGCTCTTTGCTGCTGGAGGTCAGGGGGGATTTAGCTCACTCCCAGTTAGTGCCTGTAAATCTCAACCTTTCACAGATTTCTGGGAGAACTCCCTAAATGCTCCTGCCTGGCTTTAGAGGGCCTTAAGTGCTGGGATAATCATTGGGTAGAGCCGTGAGGCTGCGAGGAGACAGCTGGGAGCTGAGCAAACACACATTGCACAGCTCCAGCCCTTGCTGGGTATTTTTAGTCCCGTGGGGCTGCCAGGCACAGGCTTGCTGGGAGCAGGTTTCTTGCCAGGGAAAACGTGCTTGCTTTACTATCCCTCCCCCCTACCCCAAAATGATGCTTTGCCCCTTTTTTGGGATGGAAAAAGCACCATCCCATGTTGCATGCTCAGAGAGGCCACTTTCCCACGAAGGTGCCCAGATGTGGAGCAGCTGATTGGGAGTAGAAGAGTCTTTTTGCCCTGGAGCTGATGATTTGCTCAGCACAGCTCAGCTGTGAGTCAGGCTGCCCATATGCTGGGTCCCAGGGAGCACCCTGGCTTTCCCTTCCCAGTGAGGGCAAGAAGCACCCACAGCTTTACCCACACACAGAGGATAGAGACAGCCTCATGTTTCCTCTTTGAACAGCTCTGCTCCCATCCCAGCCCTGACAAGAGGAAGGGAAAAGCCTTGGTGGCTCTGTCAGCAATCACCCAGCAGGCAGCTGGCAAAGAGGCTTTAATGCACTCCTTGGAGGCAACAAGCTCTCAGAGATTGATCATCCCATAAAAATGTCACTCTGATCTTTTTTGCTCTTGGAAAATCCTCCTCAGCTGCCCAGATTGGCCTTGGAAGCGCAGAGCTGGGGTGGCAGAGCCCACACCAGCACCCGTCACTGCCAGCTCCCTGGCACAGGATCAGCCTCCTCTGCCCAACTGGCCAAACCCAGGGTCCAGCACCCACACTGACCTCCCACACTGACCCCCCTTTGCCAGACCCAGAAGGGACCAGAGTCTGATGTCCTTTTGCTGTTAGTTTTACCTTTCAGGGACTTGTGACTCCAGGACAGGCTGCAAGTGTCATATCCTGGCATACCCAGCAAGCTCATCCCAAACTCATCCCAACACTGACCCTGCAGACAGAGGCACATCCCAGCACAAGTCCTGCCCACCCCCACTGAAGTCAGACACCACTTGGAAGCAGCCAGGACATGCTGAGCCACCAATCCACCCTTGCCTACCCAGGGAAGGTCAGTAGTGACCCACTGAGCAGTGGGATGGCAGAGTGGGAACATCCTTACCATCTCTACCAAGCCAGAGCCCATTTCTCCTACCCTCAGTGAAAGATGTGGTAATTAGAGCTTGGGAAAAGATACACCTCATGCCAGCTTTTCTCCCAAGTCCCCTCATTTATTCTCAGGATACACTGTGGCCTCTTGGGGCCTCCAGTCCCCTGAGAGGGACAAGGAAGATCCAGTTTCCTGTGGGGCCCATATGGTAACAGTGCTCCCAAATTCCCTAATGCAGCCCCGCTGCTGGCAGGGAACTGCACAGATGGTCCCTGGCTGGTGCCAGGGGCTGCCCGTGGCCAAGACACACAGGGATAACAAGGGAAATGAGGCACTCTGGCTGGAAATAAGGTGCAATTTTTCAGCAGCACAGGATTGAATTCCCATTCCAAAAGGTGAGATGGATTTGCTGAGATTGGGGCTGGGAATGTGGTGGAGACCTGAGAAGAGACGCAGAGGTGCCTCCTCTCTCATCCAGGTCTGGGAGGTCTCCTGGGGTCCCCCCACCTGCAGCAGTGTGTCCTTTGCCCCCTAGGGGACAATGTCCAACTTGTCCTTTGTTGGAGATGCAGCAGGGGCAGAACATGACATTTGGGCAGCATCTCCAGGGTTTGGAGCTGTCTCAGGTGTTGGGAAGCCCTGGGTGCCCCGACAGGGGACATTGCTAGCAATAAAAGGCAGCTACTCCCAATATCTTACCTTAAAGGACACACTTCTGCCCCAAAGACTTGCTCCAAACCCATGAAGCAGTTTCCACCTCAATCCTTGCTCACTCAAGTTGCTAAACCAGAGGAGAATCCGTGAGGAAAACTGTCCAGATCTGACAATTCCTTTGCAGGGAGCAGTAAACACTAGCATTGCACTGGTATTTATACTTCCCAGTGGGAGGGGAGGCATTACACACCACTTCCAGAGGGTATTTTCAGACAGCCACCTGCTCCTCATTGTGCAGAGACACAATTGTTCCTCAGCAAAACCCTGTCAGACGAGGAGCCGAAATCTGCGCCAGGCCCTGGGGGGAAGGAGGGAGCTGAACCCCCCCAGGGCTGGCACCCAAACGGGGTCACACAGACATCTACAGGAATCTACAGGACTTTGTCACCTTGGGACGTATTGTGGGGGTTGTGTCGGGGGTCCTGACTCAGTTTCCCTGTTTCCAAAGTGTCCTGCCCTAACCCCAGAGAAAGAGGGGATCTCAGGGTATTCCAAGGAGGAATGTGGCAGGGCAGAACTGCCAGGGTAAAGCCACACCAGCCTCCTGCGCTTGCACTTTGGGCTGATGTGACAGACAGAAACGGGCCTTGGAGAGGTTCCAGCCTGGATGATCCCTCTGACAAGTGGGATCCCCAAGCCTGGCCAAGAGATTCAGCAAGCCCAGGCTCACCTTGAGACTTCATCCCTGGGTTTGCAACAGACAAAGACATGGCTGGGAGGAGAGAGGACCACAGGTCTGAGGATGCTGCTGAAGCCCTGAGGATCCCAGGAGCCCATGTGGAAGCACAGGGAGTGTTCTGGAGGAGCACGAGACTGTGGTTGCTGTAACATGAGCTGGATTTCCCTCTATGGCAGAGCTGCCCCAGTTGGCATGAGGGGTTCACCTGAGCCAGCAAAAACCCAAACCAAACCCCTAAATCCTGTAATCACACCCCACTCCCGTCACCTACACCCAGCAGCATTACTGAAGGACAGGACTGTGGAAATCCTGGAGAAATCCCAATTCCTTTGGATGTATGAGAGGTTGGAAAGCCAACATGTGCCCTAGAAGGCAGGGGACTGATGCACCTGATCCATGAGACCAAGCTCACATCCCTCTTCCAGGATGTGGTCTACTCTCAGATACATCCACAGGGACAAGGAGGGCTTTCAGCAGCCACCAAATCAACACAAAAAAGCCACAATTCCAGTTACAACCACTTCCTTTTCCAGTTGCTGCTCTGCTGTGTGTACATATGGCTCGTCCATCCTTTTGTTCCATAACTTTGCAACCAAACCTCCTGTCCTTTGCTCTGTTAAGCTGAAGTCACAGGATCCTAGAAGCCCAGAAATAGTTGGGGTTGGAAGGGACCTCTGAAGATCATCTAGTCAAACACCCCCTCAAGGCAGGGTCAAACCCCAAGCAGGTGACACAGGGACACATGCAGGTGAGTTTGGAATGTCTCCAGACAGGGAGACTCCACGCCCTCCCCAGGCAGCTGTTCTGGTGCTCTGCCCTCCTCCATGGAAAGAAGTTCTTCCTCGTGTTGAGTCTTTGATTTCTCTCTCAAGGAAGGTTACTTTAAACAGCAGCAGAAGGAAATGCCTACAGAAGCTACACAGTGAGGTGAACCAGCCCCTGGGTGACTCTGCCAGGGAATGCAGCACTGGGATCCATCCCAGCAATTGGGCTGGTTTCCAGCCCAAGGTGGGTGCAGACTCCTCTGACAGAGAACAAGGCACAGGGAAGTGATCCACAACCATTGGAAGAAAATCCTGTGCTTGTCATCGAGGGAGCATTACTGCAAAGTCCCCTTACCTTTGGGAAAGTGAGGCTTTGTGCCTCAGTCTCCCCACAAGCAGGGCACAGCTTCAATCCTTGCTGAGACACAAAGGAATGGCTGGTGATTTTCCATGATTTCACTAGAGGTTTTGCCACGGGTACATCCCTCCCGCCCCCATGACACTTCTGCTGAGGAGTTATCTCATCTGAGAGCCTGCAGGGCTGGAGCCGGGGGCCTCCCCCTCGCTGCCAAACTAGTGCCTGCCCTGCTTTAGTCACACCCTGTGAGCACTTGTGGTGCTAATTTATTCAGTGACAAGGGAAGAGTCACCAGCTCCAAGGGGGGCTGAGGAAATCTGTGCCATGGGTGCAGCTGAGCCCTGCCAAATGCTGTAGAGGTGCCTCTTCACTCACCCAGGCCCTGGCACCTACACCCAGCCCATGCCCAGCCCAGGGCATAGGGGAAGCTGCTGTTCGTCAAGAAACCCCGGGGCAAATCCCACGTGCACCTGAGGAGCTTTCATGCCTGGCCTGCCCAAAATCCAGGGTTTCCCCTGCACCACCCATCCCACTGGAATTTCTTCCACACCCTCAGCAGGCCCTCCCTGCCACGAGCCTCAGCAGTGATAACATCAACTGCACATCTGCCCAATTCCCAGTGTAAAATTCAGCCACCAACTCCATGACTGGTGGAAAGGGAAAGTGGCTCAGTGAGCCCCCCGAGGCCCAGAGTGAAGTCCCACTCCCTGCCCTGCTCCAGCAGGTCTCCAGCACTCTGCCACCACAGAATCATGGAATGGTTCGCTTTGGAAGGGACCCTGAAAGCTCAACCAGTTCCACCCCCTGCCATGGGCAGCAACACCTTCCATGAGACCAGGATTCTCCAAGCCCTGGCCAACCATCCTTCACCAGACTCTAAATTATGAGTGGGGTTGAGGAAGAGCCCAGGGAGGGAGTTTGGAGTCAGGGATGAGGCAGACGAGGCTTTCTGTGAAATTTAGGAAGTGTTGGAGGGTGTTCAGAGCCACAGTGGACAGAGCAGGGATGTGTCCAGTGCTGCTGGCTTCAGGCTGGACCACAGCAGGCTCAGGAACAAATCCCTGCATCACACTTTGGGGTTTTACAGGCACCACAACCTGCAAGGGAACACCAATGGTCCTGGAGCATGACCCTGGCCCTGGAGAGGCCTTCAGAGGTCAGCAATTCACCACCAACCACTGCAGCACACAGAGACAACAGCAGTGAGACTGTGCCCCAGGTTCCCCTTGTGCTCCCCATGCCACCTGCAGACAATCCAGGCAGGGCTCCTCTTTCCTCCATCCTCCCAAAGCACAGAAGGTTTTAGTCCATCCTGTTCCAGAAGAGTGGTGACATCATGGCTTGGGCACTGGATGACCCTGCCACAGGCGACTGGAATGGTTTCAGTAACTCAGGTGATGTGGGGTGGGGAAAATTTCCCCTTGTTTTCATCCCTTCTGTTGTTTCTTGCCTGTGCTAAGGGACTTTAGCAATTACTTAATCTCCTTGCTGATAGCACAGCTAGCTCCTAAAGAGCTTTTGCTCAGATGCAGTGGTGGGCAGTGGGACACCAGTGGGATTCTCAGTTCTGGACACTCAGGCTTTGAAGATGAGCAGATCCAGCACTGGGACAGCTCTGCAACATTTGGCAAGGAAACGTCACAGGATTTACAAGCATCTCCACCCCTACTGGGACATGTGGGTGCTCAGCTCCATATAGGACAAGGCAGGACCATGGGTTAAATCCCTGCCTGACTGAAACCTGCTCTTCCTCCCAAGCACCTTCACACCATGGATAACCACAGCCCTCCCTTGCCAAGCTGGGCTCCTTTGGCACCTTGGCTGTCCCCCACTGGTTTGGAATGTGTGGATGAATCCCAGCAAGGAGCAGGCAGAGATGGAGACAACCCGCCCCGCGCACCCCCAATCCAGGCTGGAATGACCCCGGTGCTGTTCCCACAGTGCCCGTGCCAGGGAGGGCCCAAGGTGGTGTCAGCTCCTGACATCTCATTCCTGACAACGACGGGACGTGGCAGGCAGGAGTAGCTGTGTGGGGACATCTGAGGACAGTGACATTACAGGGTGGCTGGGGGCAAGGCTCAGGCACTGGAGCCCTGCCTGCTCTGTCTGAATCCACATTGAGCAGGGTCACATCTTCAACCCGCACGCTTCAGGTGCAAAGTGAGCCCCCAAAATGAGCCCCAGTCAAAGCCCACCTGGGACACCCAGCACATCTGGCATAGCCAAAGCCACAGTGCTGCAGGAAGGACTCATCCTACTCCTGTCTGGCATTTTAACCCTTGTTTCATGCAAGAAGGACTTTCTGGTGGAGTCTCTGCCCTGCACATCCCAGCTCCTGGCGCAGGGGAGGATGTGCCCACTCATGGCACCAGCGAGGCGGAGGGCCTGCTGTGCTTTAGAAGAAAATCCAAGTTGTTCCTCTTTAGGAGAATTGTAGGATTAGCTCAGCCCTTATTAAGCATCAGAGGAACCACAGAAAGCACCTCAAAAATAGCCTGCCAAGGAAAAACTCCATCTGGAGCTCATTCCTCCTGGATATAGGCCACAAGGAAGATATAAGGGATATAAAAGTTCAGTTCCCTCCAGAAATCCCAAGTACTGGAAAAGATCAGGAAGAATAAATCAAGGTTTGCATGAATGTGATGAGCTGTGTTGGATCCAGAAGGGAGCCCTAAGCAGAGCCCCTGAGGGCTTCAACCAGCATGGGATGAGCAGAGAAAGGGACCAGAGGACACACCATGTCCCACTACTGCTCTCCTCGTTTGAAGATTGGAGAAAACAGAGAAAGCTTCAAATCGAGGGAAACAACACCAAATTGCTCCAGAAAGTGTGGAGAGTGTGGTGGTTTGCAGAGGGATGGCAGCAGAGCTCTCATCTGGGCATGTATCATCTCAAAATCCAGCACTGGGCACTAGTTCAACTCAATTTCTAACCTGCTCCCTCTCAAAATGTCAGCTCCGTGGAGCCCAGCTAATGCAGTGTCCTCACTGTCCCCCAGGCACTGCCCTGCCCCAACCATGGCATCATCAAGCCCGACCCCTGCTTCCATCCATCACCCCAAAGGGCACCCAAAAAACACTGAACCCATTTCACCCTTTGGCCCACAGCCCCTGGGAACAGCACTCTGCCACCCCCAGTACTCTGAGGGCTCCTGCATAAGCTGAGTTCACAGGATCCCAGACTGGTTTGGGTTAGAAGGGACCTTTAAGCCCATCCTGCTCTACCCCCTGCCAAGGGACACCTTCCACTATCCCAGGTTGCTCCAAGCCCTGTCCAACCCAGCACCAGGAACAATCCCCTGAATGACCTCAGGAAGTTAGAGCAGGATTTGGCTAATCCATGAGACATCACCAGGAGAGGAGGGACTCATCTGCAGTTCAGCAGGCTTTCAAAGGAATGAAATGTGGGTAATTACACTGGTGCACCATTGCAGGGCAGAGCTGCAGGTGGGGCAGTTTCCTACCTGGTTCCCCCGTTTGCTCCTGTGGACACTCAAAAACATGGGGGCCAGGACACCTTAAACTCCCTTGGTGGGGGGGAATGAAGGAAAGGGGATATCCCAATGCCTTGGAAAACATCTGCTGCCTCAGCTGAGCACGTTGTGTGCTCTCTATTAAAAGCCAAGAGCATATCAAAGCTCACAAGGCAAAAGGACCTATGTGGGGCTGGGAATCTCTCTCCATACACAATCCAAGAAGAGCAGCTGAAACACTGCTTTCCAGAGGGTTTAGTGACCATTTCTGCAGACAGCTTTAAATTTCTGGCTCTTTTACAACACAGTTTTGGACCCTGCACACCCCCCAGTGCCTGCTCCTGCAGATGTGGGAGCAGGCAGAGCCCCGCTCCAGCAGCAGTGGCTGGGGGTGTTCAGGCCATCCCTGAGCCCCAGCACTCAGCAGTGCCAGGCTGTGCTGTTGCAGAGCTCCAGCCCCTCCAGGGTGGCACAGGCAGAAAACCCAGCATGTGTCAGGGCTGGTGGGATGCTCACCCAAGCAGAAGCAGCTCCCTGCCCAGCCTTCTGTGCCCTCCTCCCACGTCCCCAAGTTCACAGCTGCCTGCAGGCACCAGCCCACCTGAGGTGACCTTCATCTGTCACGCTGATACGGGGACATTTGCTGAGTGATGCTCACATGTGAACACCCGATAGGCAGAGCCCTCTGACCTTGTCTCCTCTGGGTAAATGCACCAATTAATCTTCACCAGCTCTGTAAGGTGCCTGGTGTGGACAGCTACAACCACTTCCCTGCTGAAATACAGCGATTCCAGGCCAGCTCACCTGAGTGATGATTGCTGCTGGGTTCTACCTTGCCACCACCACGAGAGGATGTTCAGCCCATGCAGACACAGCAGCAACACCTCCCTGGTGCAGGAATGCACCCAGTGCAGGCACTCAGAAGGAAGGAATTTACACTGCATCCAACTGGTGTGTAACTGGGGGTGGGACTTTTGTGCCTTGCCCTTTGCAAAGTGCATGGCCCTGCTGAAGAACATGGTGGACTCTGAAAACGCAGTGGACTCTGGGCTCGACAGGCTCCCAGAAGCTCTGGGAATGCACATTAACACCCACCCTGCAGATCTCCCACCCCCATGGCACAGCATGAGGTGCTGTACAAAGGCCCTTTCTCCCCTCCAACATCACAACCACAGTTGTTAGTCACCATCTCTCAGCTCAGCAGAGCTACCTTCAACTGCCTGGACCTGCTCAGAGCCGACAGGGAGCTGCAGGGCTGGGTGCTCACATCCAGCACTGCTCTGCATCCTTACAGGCCATACAGCCTCTCCAGGGTGCTCCCACCTCCAGTGAACCTGAACAGGATTCATCTCTCCCTACAGCCAAAGCCACGTTCCTCCCAGGCACTGGGTCCCTTTGGCACCTTTGCATGTCCAAATCCTTCCATGCATAGAGCAGAGATGGATCCAAGCCCACCTTGCTCCTTGCTCTCAGCAATTTCTGAAGAGCACCAGGCAGCTCTGAGGGTTGAAATGAGACAAGGGCCTAAATGTTCCAGTAATAAGGTGGAATCTAGTTCCTGAAGCTCAAGAACCAAACACTATCCCAAACTGGGTCTCACCATCTCCTCTGCCCTTTGCAAAGTATGTAGCTTCCTCCAGCTATGTCTGGTCTGGGGAACATGGGACAGGGCAAGGCAAGAAGGTTTCTGAGTCAATCCAAGTCTCTTGAGGGGAAATAGACGGGTTTTCTGGTGGGGACTGATGCTCTGAAAAGCAATTACACATGAAGACATCCCCAACAGACTCTGCTCTGCACTGGCCCAGAGCCCAAGTCATCCTGGGTTTGGATTTTAATTAGCCCCATTTTGGTATCTGCTCTCTCTTCCCTCCAGATAATGATTTAATTATTACAGACATGTCTTCAAATTAGCAGCTTCCTCAGTGGATTATTCAGATCTCCTCAACTACAGAGCCCAGCTCACCACCATCACAAGAGAGGCTGGAGAGAACAAAGGAAGCCCAAAATGCTTCCTGGAAAGAGGAACCACACAAGCACCTGTACAAGCAGGAGCCACTGCCAAGCCTTCCTCCTCTGTTTATCCAGGTATCTCTCACAGCTGGACAGAAAACCTGCTCCAAACCACACCCAAAGAGCTGCATCATGTATGATCATGGCCCTGTCTTCCCACCAGGCCTTTGTACTCAGCAGAGCACAAGCAAGGTGAAAAGGACACGGGATGAGCTGGGACATGAAGCCACCTCTGCGCATCCCCCTTTAAGGAGATCACAAGTTTGGGGATCCCCCAGCAGAAGGGGCCCTGTGGGGACCTAGTAAGGACCCACTGCCAGACTACAAGTGCCCTTGTGCTGGGTGTCACCCAGTAAGCTTCTCACCTTGGGAGAGACCACAAGGGAGGTGGGATCAGGCAGGGAACAGGGAACAGGGACCAGGAGGTGGGAATGGCAACTCCAATCTCCTCCAGCAATGGGACTGGGCAATAGCCTGGGGCTAAGCCAGGCCCCAGGCCTGAGGGATGCTGATTGAAGATAAATCAGCAGAACAGGCTGCCAAAATAAACACCAGAGGTAAATGCAAAGGGAAGGAAGGGGGAAACCTTCAGAGTGCAGCTCTATAACAGATTTGGTGCCAAGGAGCAGGGACTCACCTGCACAAGAGAAAAGTCCCCAGCTGAACTGCTAGGCAGACACATTGCTCCCTCACAGTGAGGTGTGGGCAGAGCATCTCCAGGCTGCACAAATTCCCAGTAAACTCTCCTCCCCAGCCTGGCACAGATTCACAGAATATTCTGAGCTGGAAGGAGCGATCCCTGTCCCCAGGCTGGGTTGGGACAGGAGGGGACGTACTCAAGAGGTGCCCCATCCCTTGCTGCAAAGGGCAACAAGCTCCAAGGACACCCCAAGAAGTACCCTGGTCCTTTTCCACCGACACACTGGAGCTCCTGACTCCACATCGTGCTTCTCCCAGGACCCCCAAGATTTCCCTTGCCAGCACTGCTACAATACACACATTACTACCAAAGGAACCATCTACTGCCTCTCCCTGCTGTAGCATGGGCAGGAGCTGAAAATCTCCTCTGGCTCCCCTGTCACTGCAGTTTACAGTCCAGGAGAGCAGCTTAAAGCAGCTGCAGCTCCTGCTGCTGCAGGAAAAGCCCTCGAGCACAGCCACGTGTGAGTCTGCACCTGCAAACACAGCCCAGGCCTCCCAAATCCCATGCTAACCCTGCATTTCTGAGGCTGGATCCTCCTCTGGATCCCTTCCTGAGCTCAGGAAAAGCTGCTGCACAGCACAAATAGTCCAGTGCTGTGGCCAGTTATCCCAGCTCATGGGCTGGGGGATACAGCCCTGCTGTCCCTCATACTCCTGGTGGGATTCACAGTCCTGTTCTCTGGGCAATGAGCCCCAGTCCTGCACCGCTGGCCTCGTGCTCCACGTCCCTCCGGGGTGTTCCCTGGCTCTGTCCTCTCCAACAGCCATCACAAACCTTCGAGCATTCTGAGCTCTCCACCCCATCAGAGACAACACACTCAAGAGCAAGCAGGGGGAGAGTAAAGGCCACAATGCAACAAGGCTTTTGGTTTCATTTCCTTAAGAAACCAGGCTAAAGAAGATGGGAGTGGAAATGACAAACAAAAAAATCAGAACGATTTTCATTAACCTGATCAAACCTCCTGGAATATCATAACAGAGGCAATAACAGACACCTCCTCTCTGGCCAAGGAAAAAGAAAGGCTTCCTAGTTATGAAGGAGATGAAGAAAATTGGAGTAGAAGAAAGGAAATTACTCAAAAATGGCTGAAACGTCAGCTGTTATTAAAAAGCCTTCACCTGAAGAGAAATAATAAGTGACAAGAACAGGGGTATGATGGGGGAACCTGAACAGACAGAGAACAAGTTGGGGAGCAACCACCCGAGAATGGCTCTGAAAGCCACGCTGGTGACTACAGGGGTGGGCTGACCTCCAGAGCTGTGCCTAGGGTGACCTGTGATGAATTTAAGGACCTGAGAGGCCGTGCCTGTCAACACTGCAGGTGACAGGAGCCCTGGGATATCCCCCACCCTCCACGAGCGAGTCCGAAAGAGACACAGTTCAATCCCCCCGGATTTTGAAACATCCTTCCAGAAGCGATGGTCCCGCCCTCCTGCCGCCTCTTCCACCCATCTCTGCTGTGCCTGCTCGAGGACAGGGACAGGGACACTCCTGCTTCCCCGGGGCACCTGCAGCGCCAGCAGCACGGCCAGGAATGCAGCCGCCAGCACCCCGAGTGGAAAAGCAGCCGGCATCACCCAGGAGGGGACACCCATCCCTGTGAGCCCCCAGGGACCACCCGCCCGCTGAGCCGGGGCGGCCGCAGCCTCGCACGGCCCCGGCGCTGCCGGGAGGGAGGGGAGTGTCGGGGCTGTGTCCCTGTCACCGTCACGCAGCACTGCGGGATCGCCCGCTCCCGCTCCCAGCCACGGCAGCTCCATCCCCGCCGGCAGGTCGGGCCGGAGCTGCGCTGCCGCCGCTCTCCCGGCGCGGACACAAAGCCCGTCCCTGCTCCCACCCCGCTGATTCCTCCGGCACTGCCCCAGCTGCCGTGCCGGGAATTCTGCAGCAGGAGCCGCTCGCATTCCCGGCGGCATCCTCCTCTCTTGGCGTCTCCCTCCAACGCCTCCCAAGAGCTGCGTTTGTGGACACACGGCTCCACCCTCCCCCCCGACAGAACACCGGGCACGGCCCCGGCTCCCCCAGCCCAGCCTTGCTCTGCCCCACATTCACGCCCACGGTGTGGCCAGAGTCCTCCGAATCTGACAAGATTCACTTTTTGGGAAGAAGTGAGAGTTAAACCTCACACATTTCCTGCCGGAGTACGGTCGAGGGCAGCAGGGAGCTGGGAGCCGTGCCTGCACAGAGGTTGGACTTTCCCAAACGCAAACCTTCACTTTCAGAGGAAAATACAGAGGCAGTAAAGCCATCCCAGTTGCCACCAGCATCTTCAGCATCCTCCTCCCACCACCAGTCTGGACCAGCTCTCCCCTGCCAGCCTGCTCTGGTTACTGGTGTCATCAGCACCTGTCCTCGGCCCAGAAGTCCTCTCATATTTACGAAGTTTTGGGTACCACCAAGTGCACTCAGCAGCTGCATTCAATTCGTGCCAGGGGGGATGGACAAGGGCAAAAGGAAACCATGAAGGTCACAGCTGCCCCAGGGACTGGTTAAACTGGGTGCTCACAAGCAGCTTCTGATCATGGTTTAGTGGCCACGGTGGTATTAAAGCAAAAGTTGGACTTGATGATCTTGGAAGTCTTTTCCAACCTTAATGATTCCACAAGTCTTTGATTCTACGATTTGGGGATAAATCCTGCAAATTCTCACACTTTTGGGAGAACACACTCAGACAAATATCCAGCTCACGAGTGACCACACAGGAGCTGACCAATGTCACTCTCCTGGTGTGCACTCTCCACCTGCACTGAGAGAAAGCTCCAGGTACAGGCAGCAGCATGGGAAGATCCTTCTGCTTCCTTCCCCACATCAGCACTTTGGCAATTTGAGGCACCCCGGGGCAGCCCATGAGGAGTCAAGAGTCCTTTGAAGGAGAAAGCCCAGGCACTGAGTGATGGAGGACCTGATGCATCTTGGTCTGACAGACCAGAGTGGCTCTTCCTGATGGGTCACTACATTTGTCCCCAGACCAGGCCAGTGACAGCCCCTCCCTGGCATCTCCAGTGGTTGGATTTCCTTCAAGTTACAGTAGAGAAAGGAGGAAATCAAGCAGACAGTGTCTGCTAGCTGGTGGGGCTGGTGACTGGTTTCTTCACCTTTCCAGCTTTGAAAATAAACATTCTTTTCTTTGCAAGACTGGGGGAACTATCAGTGCTTGTGTCTGTGGCCTGACCATGTTGCAGCAGGGTGTAGGCTCCCAGGGAGCAGCCAGCCCTCTGAGTGGTGTTCCTCAAGCCCCTGCTCCTACACTGCTGCATTCCAGCCCCCTCATGAACTTCCTAACAGCAAACAGGGCAATCACATGGAGATGGAGACAGGAAAATCCAAATACCTTCAATCCAAGGTCTCCTAAAGAAACACATCCCTTTAGAGCATCACTCCTGTTTTACAGCTCAGCACCTCCCAGCTGTGCTGAACTTCAGTTTGCACATCCATTACACCCAGCTCTGCTCCCGAATCCCTGTCGGTGCCACAAAGCCAGTTTGTCACTTCCCCCCAAGATCATAGCATGTGACATCAGCCCTAGGCTGATTCATAGTTCAAGTGATAAGCTCTCCCTGCTCTACCACAAGCCAGCGGGGTCAGGAGGCTGAAAGCTGCTGGAGACAAGAGCCTGCTGCCTGCACACCAGTCTGCCCAGTGCCCTGTGTGAACTGGAAACACTAGCAAGCCCTCTGCATTCACCCACCAAAAAGACTTAGCTCTCAAAGCAAAACAGTTGGCCACCTTTTCTGTATCCCACATCTCAAAGTCAGATGTGAAAAGGTAAATTGTGTATTTATAAAGAGGATGGAACAGATTCCCGGGACACACATACACAGAGTTAACAGAGGGTTTCGAGGGTATTTTGCTTGATGCTACATGAAGTCCCCAAAACTCATCCTTTCTGCAGTAAGATGGGCCTGCAGTGGCCATCAGAGAATGTGCCATCATCTCCCTCCTCAACCCCACACCCTTGCTTATGAACACACCTCACAGCATGGAGTATAAAGGTAATAAATGTTCATTTAACCGCAAATTGACGCAGCTGCTGCATTACCTAAAGGCCAGATCTGGAGGGCAGCGTGTGACCCTTTGGAGCACAGCAGATGTCCTGCACCAAGCCATGAGCAATATCTCAGGCAGGAATGGAGGCTTTGCAATAGCCAAGTCATTGGAGAACTCAAGCACTGGTAATTTTAGGCAGCAGGAGGACGTGTGGGAGAGCTCTCCCCGTGCAGGCTGATGCCATTTGCTGCAGGGCATGGAATGAGATTTATTGACAACGTGTGATTTGAAAGCGACACCGGTGCTCCCAGAGAGCCAGGCACTGATCAGCAGTGCTGGGGCTCATGGCAGCCTCAGTTTAGGAGACAAAATTTCTCTATTAATGTGTAAACATGAAGGACACATGTAACAAAAGCCATTTCTGCTTGCAGGGATGCTCTGGCTGCCAACTCCAAAAATGGCCACTGTGAAAGTCTGCTAACTAAACTAACTAGAAGCAGATGATCAAAAGCAGGAAGAAATGCTCTTTTTTTAATATGGCAGCCCAAAGTGTTGGCTGTAATCGAGTGATTATCATCCAGGTTTTGATCCTGGGGAGAAGATTCTCTCTCCATCAAACACAAGCTGCTCTCTGGGTGGCACATCTGGATATCAGATAGCTAACAGCAGCAAAGCAAACCCTTTCATGATCTGGGATCAAAGGAAAGACAGCCCAGGTCAGGAGAGATAAGCCTTCTGGCTCTAATTAAAACCTGATTGGTTAAAATGAGTAAAGCCATGTTATTGAGCACATGGTGCATTGGAGAGCACAAACACCCGGAAGGGTTTTGGGAGGAGGCTCCCCAAGGGATGCTGGCAGTGACCCGAGACTCCATCCCATGTTCCAGTAAAGGCACATCTGCTTCCAGGTGCTGCGATGCTGGGGAGGAACATGGACAGCAGCTCTCCACAGGCACATGGGAATCTCCAGTACTTCCACCCATCCACACTCTTGGTCAACACTCCCATGGACCCTTCAGAGGCTTCAGTTTTCTGCTCCTCTACCTCCACATGGCCTCTTCAACCCTCTCCAGCCTGCCTTATCCCAAATTGTTGGCAGACACAGCCCTGGCTGCAGAAGATGTGGGGATCAGGTCCCCTTCGCCCATCCAGCACTGCATTCAGGCTGGACATTGCCTCCACTGATGCTCCAGTCCCACAGCAACCTGGAGGGATGGGATCTCTGCTACTGCCAGCATCTCTGCACAGGGACACAGCCAACATTGATTCCATCCTCAGCCGGTTAGGAGACACATCACCAGCACACTGGGAAGGTAAAGGCTACAGCAGCACTATGTCCCAGTGATTTCCACCCTGGCAGATCCCAATCCATGGCCAGAAACCAGCTGTGGCCACACCAGAATGCCTCAGGGAAACATTCCCTTCTGCAGATACAGGAGAAAAGCAGGATTTGGCTGTGCAACCCTCACACTTCACTCCCACCACCCCTTCCCAAGAGCAGGAGCTCAGCTTCACAGCATGCCAGGGAAAGCAAACACAGGAGGGAAAAATCCAGGAGCACCAGAACCACTACATCCTGCAGAAAAACTGTCCCAGACACTGCAGCCCTTCCTGAACCTCGAAACAACACCATACCCAGAAGTGCCCTGAAACAGCTCCCTGCACTCCCCAAATCCAGGTGTCACCCAGGGAGACCCCAACTGAGCTGGGTACTCCACAAGATGGAGCAGGAATTGTAAGGCACAGAGCCACCCCAGGACACAGGGCTCAGGTCTGTCCCCAGGGACAGAGGATGAGAGGGCACAGAGCCCGTGTCCCCTGGCTCTGGCCTTATTTGAAGACTCCGAGTGGGCTCACAGGACACAAAGTGTCCAAGGTGGCTCCTGAGAGCTCCATCCACAAACAGGAGTGTCATCCCTCAATGTCTCCCAGGGAAACCACACCTGCACACAGCACTCAGTGTTATGTGGGGCAGTGTGGGACCAGAATAACTCCTCTCCTAGCTGATCAGCATGTGAATAAATCAGCCACAGCCAAAAATAACCTCTGGATGCTTTTTGACTCCTTCCTGGAAAACAGTTTGGGAGAGATGCTTGAAAGAAGCCCAGATCTACTTAGTTACAGCTGCCAGACACTGAATTACAGGGCAGATTAAGTGGATTACGGATTTTGTACAAGCCCATCTTTCCCCTCTGTGCCCGCAGCCCCTGGCACTGGGAATGTCTGCATGGGGAGCAGTTCTAGGCAGCACCACCAAGCCTATTTAACTCATGATCAAGAGCCTGAGATCAGGTTTATGACACCTGTGTTAATGCCACAGTGAGGCTATAAACACCTTCCCAACTCTGGAACCAGACAGGCTGGGCTTTGCCAGGAGAAAATCCACGTGAAGATGTTCTGCACTAATGAGACTGAAAAGGTGAGAGTTGGGCTGGGGCCAGACATACCCTTCAGGCTCCAGGCATCCCATGTTCAGCACAGCTCCTTCCTCTGGGCTATGGACCCCCCGGGCACCCCACAGCTGTAGAGTGTTTGCCCTGTCCCAGCACATCACATCATGACGTGGCCAGGAGGAATCTGGAATTGCAGAGAAAATTCCACCAGGAAAGGGTGGAAATGAGAAGTTTAAATGCACGCACCCGGTGCATGGGCAGCAATTCCGGGAGGGGGCTCCTTCCCTGCCGTGTCATCCTGCCCTGGCGAGGGATGCTGCCCTCTCTGGAAGGCGGGATGTGGAGTCCAGGCACGAAGAGCCTCCTTCGTTCCCTCCCCGTCGCACATCCCCGCGGCCCCGCGGCCGCTATTTAAAGCATTTGGCCACGCTGACAACGCCTCACCTCCCCACGGAGGAGCTGGGCCCGGGGCCCCGCTCTCCCTGGCACAGCTCTGCCTCTGGGACCACCGGTACGAGGGGCTCGGCACGGCAGGAGCTGCAGGGAAGAGGCATCATGCAGCAAAAATCCGCAGGAACTCCCCTCTCCTGGAAACCGCTCGACATGGACAGGAGGATGGGGAAACGAGCTCTCATCTGCCACTTGTTTTCTTCTTTTTCTAATGTTTGGATGCAATTTAAGGGAGCCACCCAGCCAGCACCTCCTTGCACTTGCTAAGAGAAGCATGGCAGGAACTGAAAACCAGAAGCAAGAAAAAAAATCTGCATTTCAGATAAATTCCAACCTTGTCAGTCCTGCAGGATTACAGAGTTGAAGACGGTGACCCATGAGCTGCTTAAAACGTCAGGGTGAAGATTCAGCTAAGGAAGGGCAACGTGGAGGACACGGGGTCAGTCCCCTCCTGGCCAGTGGCTTTTGGAGAAGGTTTGACACCCAGCTCCCAGATGCTCCTTTTGCATGGGAATCACTGCGCTGCCAGTGCTGTCCAGGGCTGAGGGGCAGCAAGGCTGCTCAAGGCACAGTTTTGCACAAAAATGAGAGAGACATGAGCAGCTACTTCATTCATAAAACCACAGAATCACAGCATGGTTTTGGCTGGAAGGTACCTTAAAGCTCAGCTCATTCCAGCCCCCTGCCATGGGCAGGAACACCTCCTACTAACCCCTACTAACCAAGCCCCATCCAACCTGGACATGGACAGTTCCAGTGATTCAGGGGCAGCCACAGCTTTTCTGGGGAACCAGGTGGTGTGCCAGGGCCTCACCACCCTCACAGGGAGGAATTCCTTCCCAATATCTAATCTAAATCTCTCTTCTTTCAGTGTGAACCCTCTTGTCCTGTCACTCCATTTCCTTATACAGAGTCCCTCTCCAGCTTCCTTGTAGCTCCTTCACACCCTGGAAGAGGCTGTAGGGTCTCCACACAACCTCCTCCAGGCTGAACTGGCCCAGCTTTCTCAGCCTGATTCCTCAGGACATCCTCACCCTTACAAATGAACTCAAGGCTTTTACCTTGTCCCCACAAGGGTTTCAACCTGCTTGACTACACAACAAACAGAAATAAAATCCAATTATATCAGCACAACTTTTTTTAGCAAAGAGCCTTGAATCATTCTCCACAACTTCTGCTCCAGATGGGCCCAAGCGCAGACCTGTCCCCCAACACTGCAGTTGTTTCCATGTGATATTTTCCCTCCTCCCTCCCAAATGCCAGCCCGTGTGAGCACACCCACACGGGCACCCACTTCCAAGCCTTTCGTCTGCTCACAGAGGAGGTCTTTAAGTGAAAACTCCCAACCACATCCCCCAGGAGCCTGGCTAAGGCTTGGACCCACCTGATGGCAGGGCCCCCAGCCTGGGTCAGGTCTGTCATCCCACACCTAGTGCTTGGCATGTCCCAGAAATCATCCATAAGGAGGGCGCTGTCATTCACACCTCTCTGGGAGGGTAGCTGGGCAATGGATCCAACAGCCTTCTCCTCCAGTTAATATTCCGACACCTCACAGCTCAGTTTTGGGAGCCATCTGGGAAACCTCTGGCTCACCAAAGCATTCTTTAGGAGGAAATTATTGTGAATTAAGGTTTCAAGGTTAGATAAAGAATACAGTATCGTTCTGCTTTGCTGGAAACCTTGAAATGGCACTCCCCAAACAGAGGATGGACATTCATGTTGATGTCTCTCCATGTGCACAGAGTGGAGCCCTCCAGAGGTATTCCCAGCTGGGCCCCGATTTGAGTTCAGCTCCCTCTAAGGCTCCAAAACTGCCTCTCTCAGCTCCAGTGTGAACTTCCAGCTGCAGCACAGTGTCAGGCTTTTTCCCAGCACTGACTCAGGACCTCCACATCCTCACTGAGCACAGCAGGACCCACCAACGCATACTCACTCAGCCTCCTCCTCTGAGGCTCATTCCCATCCCCCAGTGGGAGCTGCCCCAAAGGACAAGACTTGCAAAAATGTCCCTCCAAAGATGCAGATGGGAAGGGTTTCAGTGGAGGTTTTATCCCTGGTGCCTTCTGAGACAGCTGAGACAGGCAGGAACCCAAATCTTCAGCATGTCCAGTCCCTCTGCATCTGCACTGGAGCTGCTGCCGAGCACAGCTGGACCGGTACAGAGCAAGACCCGCTCACCATGAAAACACAAAGCTGCACAGGGATGAGATATTTAATCCCTGCCAAGCTAGCCACTCCAGAAAGCCAGATCTGTCCATCAGTCCCACCACTGGTGTCTCAGGAACCTGCCAGTTCAGAGGCATCCCTGCCCCTCCTGCTGGTGACACTGGTCCCAGACAGCCTCTAGTCTGACTCCTGGGAAGAGTTGCAGGAGGAGAAAGCACTGAAGCTGGGAAGGCACCTGAGCACCACAGGGTGCCAGGGAGATGGCAGCAGGGACCTGTGCTGATGGCTCCCTGACAAATCTCCAGGGAAGTCCCTAGACATCAGTCCTGTTGCCCAACCAGCACACACAGGGAGCAGCACACCGTGATGTTCCCAAGGGCACAGGTACCTGAGACTCTCAGACCATCAGAGACACAAAGACACCAACTTTCCATCTCCTGCTGCGTGGGCAGCACCACAACCACGAAACTCCCGAACCACACAGGCACATTCACCCAGGTCCCAAACTCTAGCTCACGCTTGCCTCTGGACCAGCTCCTGCTCACACAGCGGCTTGGTGGTATCAAACCCACCAGGAGAACCTCATTCTAGCATCCAGTAGATGGTAGCAAATGAGCTAAAATGAACACTTTGCCAGCCCTGACTTGGCCAAAACCAGGGCCTCCTCAGGAGGGTTTGCACAGCTTTAACAAAACCCAGTTCCTTAAGCCAATTGCTGCTCTAATGATGCAATTGAAGGGATAAACAAGCCCTTCAAGGCTGGTTATTCAGGAGCAAATAGTGCTGTCTGGAGGCAGATTGCAGCAGCCCCATGAACAGAGCTAACAGAGGCTGGGAACCAGTGTGGGCACAGCTGGAGCTAGCCAGGCTGGCCGGATGCTCTGCTGGTCTGGCCCCGAGCACATGGGCCAGTGTTTAGGCTAAACCAGATCTATGAGCATCTTCCCAATTCCGAGCTGGCTCAGCTTGGCAGGCATTTACCTGGTGCTGAGCTCCAGGAGCATGTGTGTAGCAGCATCCCCACAAGCTGGTCCAGCCCAGAGCTCGGAGCCAGGCAGATGCTCAGTGGGGCTGACACAGAGCTCGGCACCGTGTGGATGCTCCAGGGCTGGAGGCAGCACCCAGGAAGGCGGGAGGAGACAGCGCTGGGAAATCAGAGGACCAGGAGAAGGCCATGGTAGGCCCAGGCTCACCAGCATTCTTGCCCTCCCCTCAGTGTAAGGTAGAATCTGGGGTAGGGGATGCAAAGGGACAGCTTGGGAGCATATAGGAGGCTGCCAGGGGCAGAGAGCAGCTTAAAATCAAGGCCCCTTCTCCTCGCTTCTGGGTTAAGGAATCACTGCCTCCTCCCTGCCCCCCATACCATGCGGTCTCGGGGGATATGCCCACCTTTCACCCCCCTGCCTACACACCCAGTGGGGATGGGGCAGCACATCTCCCCGGCTCCTGGTCCAGGGCCAGTGGACTGAGGAGAGCAACACCGGCTCAAATGCTCGGTCTGCAGGTAAAGCCGGGGCACAGCAAGTCCCCCCTCCAACCCAGCTCGTGGTGAGAATGACACCCCCCAGCTCAGACTCAACCCAAGGGAAATGGGGGAGCTCAGCACACCCTGACTCAGACACCCCCTCCAAGGGGTAACGAGGTGGGAGATGAAGCCCCCCCGGAGCGAGTCAGCCCCTTCTGGCGGGGGGCAAAGCATCCCCCGGGGCAGGGCAGGGATGAGCATCCCCACTGCGGCCACGCCCGGGGGGCAATGGGAGCNGGCAGGACCCCCATGGAAAGGGGAGGAGTCACCCCACCTTCCCCCTTGGGCGTTAAAAGACTTTCAGGAGCAACAGGAATCCCCCCAGGGGAGCACTCCTTGAGAGCAGAAACCCCCTTGGGGAGCAGGAATCGCCCCGGGAGGACAGAAAACTCTGAGGAGGGGCAGAAATGCCCCTGTGGGAGCAGGAAAGTTTCCTGTGGGGAAGGCTCCTCCATGGGGGAGGTACAGGAATCTCCATGGAATGGACATAGAACTCTCCTGGGAGCAGGAATCTCTTCGGGGTTTAAAAGTCCCCATAGCGACAGAATTCTCCAGAGGTCTTGTCGAGCCCCGGAGGGAGGGAGGCAGGAGCAGACCTGGGCTGTGGAGTGTCCCAAGCCCTGGGTGCCCCGTCCCCCCACCATGTGGGGAGCAGCGATGGGGCCAGGCAGTGACCCCCAGACTCTGCTACAGCTCCCTCCTCACTCTGCAAGGCTCAGTTCTGAGCCCTGGGGGAATGAGATGTGTCACCCCGGGCTCCCATCAGGGATACTGTTCAGCATCATAAATGGGATTTGGGACAGAGGGTGCCCATGAACTTCAGCAGGAGCAGCCAAAAGCCCACCCTGCTCCATCATCCTGCCCTGCACAAGGGGCATCCTTCAGAAACAATTAATTTGGGGCCTTGGAAGCACAGCCCCTGGCACAGCCTTCGGGATCCCTCAGCAGTCCTCACCCAGCCTACTAACAAGGAGCTCCTTTCTGTGACCCCACTGGGAACAACTGGGATTAGTAGCATCATCACAGAGCAGCACCTTCCTCTCTCCAGGAAGGACATCGCGCTCATCCTCAGGATTTTTGCTGGAGGACCCTGGGGAGGTCTCACATAAATGCCTCCAATCCACCAGAGGAGGGAGTGTGCTGAATCCACCAGCCAGACACAGGAACAACTGCCTTCAATCCCAAGAACATTTCATCTCTTTTCCACATGCCAGAGTTTTCCAAGCCAAGACAAGCTTCACTTTTTAAAAATAATACTGTGATACAGTTCTCAAATAGCAATGATGAATAGGATAATCCAAGGAAAACATTTTCAAGTAAAGAGGTGGGTGCAGCCAGGAGCACCAGGATCTGGTTTATTGACTGCCATCCACATTAATTTGTATCTATTGCCTTAAGAACAGGTGGATTAGGAATAGTCTTTCTGTCAAGGAATGGCCTTTCCTGCCTGGGATGATCAGAAGTTTTCTCAATCAAATGTGTTCCTTGCTGATAAAATGCTCTTTGTGTATTTAAGAAATGCTGAGAGAAATAGGGTCAGGCAGGGAGGTTATGGACATACCAGCTCCTGGCCATGCCTGGGAAGCAGAAGGAATGTGGATTTCTTGGATTTGCCCATATTCCATGCTTTATCCTGTTCTGGCGAGGCCCGAGAGCTGACACCACAGCTATGAAAACGTCTCACTGTCATTCCAATCCTCTCCTGAAGTTTCGTAGGAAAGAGGCACAAGTGGGAATGCAGCACTCTGGAGTGTTCAGAGCCATTGAGGGAGAATGAGGCAGGGCTGGGCTCTTCAGTCACTGTGTAAACCCCAAAGGAGGGGAGCAGGATTCCACCAGCCTGCCCAGTTTACTCCAGGACGGGGCAGGACTCCCAGCCAGCTCCTGGCAGTGCCCAAATCCACTTGTGAGCAGGGCACAAGTCCTCAGGGGGACACAGGCCCCAAAATCACCATCAGACCCTGCGCTGCCAGTCACGATTTCCCTTTGCAGATCCCCTGGAACCAATTCCTCCCCCATGGGGTGGCACCACTCCTTCAGCAAGCTCCAAGCACTCATTTCAACCCTAAAAAATAGCAAATACAGTTTACAGCTGGTGGACACCCATCACTGCTCCCACCACAGAGGAGTAGGTGGCACTGGGAACCTGTAGTGTGGGCTGTGCTTGGGTGCTGCTTAGTGGGTGTCTCCTGGGAGTGTTCCAAATCCTCTGAAATCATCAGGATAAACCCCGCCAACACAGTCTTTTTAGTGTCAGTGGCATTACTTTATCCTTGGCCAGGGTGTGTGTGTGGCCTACAGAGTTCTAGTCTCCACACAAACAGAAATACAAAACTTTTTTTGCACGTTTATACATTTTTAGCAAAAAAAAAAAAAAAGTTCATTTGTTCTAAATTCCATAATTCTCTTACATTTAATACTATTCTATCCTCTANTTAAAAGTTAATTAAAACCATTAACTAAAACGATTATTTAAAAGTTCCATTATTTTCAACAGGGAGGTGCGTCAGAGCAATCATCTCAGAGTTCCTCCTTACTGGGAGCACTGGGGGGGGCCTGCAATTACCCCAGAACCNCCTCTACTGGTTATTGATTTCTCATTTCTTATGTTAATTAGTCCATCTTTTTAGTCTTTTTAGTATCTTTGGAAAGTAAGAACTTTTGACACATAGATGGAGCCTTTATTTGCCTCTTCTTTACCTTCAGGTTTCTGCAAAATGTCCTTGTGGTTCATAAATGCAACATTCCAGATGTCCAACCTCACCAGTACGTTCTTCTCTCCCAGGCTTTGTTCATTGAAGCATATCAGACTTAGGTATCAAAACACCAATTTCACTACTTTTCCCAATCTGTGTTCCTATGGAAGTGGCTCATGGCAACTTTGCTAAATGCTGGAAAAGAGTAATTTAAAAATAACACACTATTTAAAAATGTGTGTATATATATATATATATATATATATATATATATACAGGTTATGATCAATTAAAACAATTAATTTAAAAGTTAATTAAAACCATTAACTAAAACGATTATTTAAAAGTTCCATTATTTTCAACAGGGAGGTGCGTCAGAGCAATCATCTCAGAGTTCCTCCTTACTGGGAGCACTGGGGGGGGCCTGCAATTACCCCAGAACCTTTTTTACTGGGGGGCCAATTGCCTCAGAGACCCTCCCTACTAGGAGGATGGGGAGAATCCTCTCAGAGCCCCTCCTTACTGAGATGACTGGAAAGGGCAGTTGTCTCAGAGCCCCTCATTACCGGCAGGACTGGAGAGTGAAGCAGGGGCACAGTTCCCTCAGGGGCTGTCCTTACAGGGAGGACTTGGAGGCAATTCCCTCAGAGATCCATGCTCCTGGGAGAACTGGGGACCCTCTTACTCAGAGGCCCTCATTACTGGGAGCACTGGGGAGCCAGCATCCTTAAGGGCCTTTGTGACTGGGAGGATGGGGGTGCTGTTCACCTCAGGGACCCTCAGTACTGGGAGGACTGGTGTGTGAGGGTTACTGGGAGGGGGCAGTTACCTCACAGACCCTTGGGCAGAATCCCCTTAGGACCCCCCATTACTGGCAGGACCGGGGCAGGTTGGAAGCCCCTCAGGGCCCCTGTTAATGGAAAACTGGGAGGGGGCAACCCCTCAAAATCCCTCAAAAACCCCTATTACTGGGATGGGGCAATTACTTCACAAATCTTCATTACCAGGGGGGATCTCCTCAGGGATCCCCATTACTGGGAGGACTTGAACGGGGGGAATCTCGTGAAGTGCTCTTGTTACTGAGAAGACTGTGGGGGGAGGGAGAAACCCTCAGGGACCCTCAGTCCTGGCAGGAGGAATCACCTGCTCGTTACTGGGAGCACCGCGGGGGGATCCCCGCAGTACTGGGGGGACTGGCGGATTACGTCACAGCCCCCTCCCCACCGCCCTGGTGACGTCAGAGCGGCGCGCGGTGTCGCGGGCTTGACGCGCCGGGGCGGGCGCTGTGGCGCTGTCCCCGCTGCCCCCGCGGGGCCCGGCCGGACAGGCCCCCGCGCGGCCGCCCCGCCGCTGCCGCCGCCGCCATGCCCCGCAGGGGCGCCCGCAAACGCCTCAAGTTTCGCGCCGACGACGTGTGCTCCGAGCGGGGTGAGAGCTGGGCCGGGCCAGGCCGAGCCGGGCCAGCGGGGCCGGGCCTGGGCCGCGGCTGAGGGGGGCTGGGGCTGATGAGGGGAGCGGGGACTGTGAGGGAAGGCGGGCCTGAGGTGAGCCGGGCCGAGCTTGGCCCTGCTGGTGCACGCCGGAGAGGAGGCCTGGGCCCGCATTAGGGCCTGAGGGAGGAGGTAGTTAAAGGGCCTAGGCTTGGCCTGAGTGAGGGGGATGAGGGGAAGGAGGAAGGTCTAGCCTCACCTAGGAGTGAGCTGAGCCCTCTCGGGTTTGTGCAGGCAGAGAGCTGCGTCCAGGAGGGATTCCTCAGTGGGGTTCTGGATGGATGGATGTGTGGAAATGAGACCTCTTTGCCTGTGGAGGAGGAGCCTGAGACCAGAGGATCAGCTACGCTCGAGTTGGGCTGTGTGAGGGAGAATGGGATTATCACTGGCTGAGGGGGTGGGAGAAGGAGAATTGCACTGGGCAGGGGCATGGGTCCCCTGAGCCTGATAGATCGATGGTCTGGAGTAGAGACTTGCTGGGGACTCCTGGCCTGCACGTCTCTGCTGAGGCTCATTTTCCTGCCTGTGCGTCTCCTCCTGTGCTCCTCTGGAAACTGTTCCCTTTAGTCATTGTGACTCTTAGCCCTTTTGTCCCCTCCCTATAATCCCTAATTCCTCTGACCCCTGTTTCCCCGCCTCTGCAGTGACGGTGGCAGATTATGCCAACTCAGACCCAGCTGTCGTGAAGTCTGGACGGGTGAAGAAAGCTGTGGCCAACGCAGTGCAGCAGGAAGGTGAGTCTGCCCTGGGGCCCCAGCCTTCCCCACCCTGCCTTCAGGTTTTGCTGGCCTCTGCATGACATAGGAAACTCCTCTTCCTTAAACTGAGAAAATGTGTGTCCTGTAGTGCTGAAAATGAGCTTGTGCTACCCTGTAGACAATCAGGTGTTAGGGACTTAGACAGGAGGTTTTGCAGAAAGCCTGCTGCAAGAATTGCTGAGTCTTTGTTAGTACCTGAGATGGAAAGGCTTGGGTTTCATCTCCTGCTTGGAGCAGCAAATAACATGATAAAAGTCTTTAGTACTTTATTACCACATATAAAACTGTAGATAATTTATTAGCAGGTAAAGTTCTTTGCTGGGGGAGTAAGGTGATAGGTCTGTCAAACGTGTTGCAAGGAGATCTTGGGAGGGTGTTGCTGGTTTTTTGGTGAGCTTTGTAAGGAAGGAGTTTTCCTGGAAAGTTAGTGCAGTATTTTGTTATCTACTCCCTCCTTGTCTGGGTGCTTTCTGAACTAACACACACCACTTGCTTGAGAAATGGTGATATTTAGGCCTTTTAAATGTAGCTGGTCACACATGTTGGAGGTGAATGTTGTCATGTTGACAGTGATGACTGAACTTTTCATAAAGGGAAACTCTTGGTTTGCTGCTGAAATCTTGCATTGTTAGAGGCAGTATGCACTTGGTACCAGTGCCTGTCAGGGGCAGGGGTGCTCCTGAATATCCTCTTCGGCTGCTACTTCTCAAGTTTTTAACATCAGGGCACCTCCCTCTTTTGTGGTGTCCTTTGTTTGGGCTTCCCACCTCCCATTCCCTCTCCTTTCCCTGTCCTGTTCACCCGTCTGTGTTCTGTCTCCTTGAGGCAAAGTCTGGCATCATGGTGACAAGCTGCTCCTGTTCTGTTCTCCCTGCCCCCAGCATCATCAGCTTCATCCAGTTTATCTCCTTTCCTGCTGTGTTTCTGGCTCACCTCCACCTCATCCTAGTGACTCCAGGTCACAGCAGTTCTCTGCCCACCCCTTTCCCAGGTCTTTCCAGTGCAGTCTCAGGGGTTTCCCCTCCGGATTCAGGGATCCTCGGTATCTCTCCTCCCCAGCCCCAGGGCTGTGCTCCAGCCTTATCTGGTGCAGCCATGACCGTGCTGTAGCCTTATCTGGCCCAGCCTTATCTGTGCATCTTGGGGTGCCACACATGGGGACAGGAGCTCCGACCTTTGGCCTTGCTGCGCTCCAGAAACTTGACTCAGAGTAAACCCAATGCTGGGTGTGACTGCAGCGGGCGGGGCCTCCCCCTGCGAGCATCCCATGGGAGCTTCGCTGGCAGGGGAGCTGCGGCCAGGAGGGATTTTTCTAGGCTTCTTTCTTCTCCATTCTAATGCCCAGGATGGGAGAATTGCGACAGTGAGGTGAAGAGAGGATGCCTCTGCAGGACTGCAGTTCAGCCATTCACTGTTCAGTGGACTCATGCTGTTGACTCAGAGGTTGACTCTTCTGTAGTAGAGTAGGGTGGACTCTTCTTCTAAACCCCACTCTGAGTCTCTGTCAGTTTTGTCCTCTGTTGCTTGGCTGTATTTGATGTCTCAACTCACTGTCATTTGTGTTGCCACCTATTTCACTTTATTTTTACCTTTAAAAGGTCATGTGGAGAGGGCAGTAGGATTTGGCAGTGGAGGAAACAACTGCCATTAATAAATCCAGGTGCCAGGAAAGCATCCAGTTTACAGAACAAACTGTGCAAAGTGAGGTAGAACTGGTTTAGCAAAGCACTGAGGTGTCTAGTCAGTGGATACAGTCAAGCTCTGTCTGAAGACTGTCTTTCCATCTGATGTCTTTTCATTTTAAAACCTTGTTTGGTGGTTAGAAATGAGAATATTTTTCACCTGAGTTTATGTTCAGTTTGTTGCTCTTGTTGTTGTTGTTTGTTTTTCTGCTACTCTGTCTCTGTGATTCAAACAGCACATTTTGCTCTTCAGTGGCTCTGGTGACTACAGTGACTGGAAATGGGATGTATAAAACCTTCCTGGGCTTCAGTTTGTGCTCTGAGTAGAAAAGCTTGAACACTGTAAGCCTCCTCTGACCTCATGGTCATGTTCTATTCTTCACCCAGCTTGTTGAGTTGAAATTCAGCCCTTGAATGAATTTCACAGCCTGTTTGCAAAGCCTCTGTGCTGCTGTTGCAGTGCTGGTCCCTGTGGCAGTCCTACCTTACAGCCTCACACAGTTGTAATGTAGGACCACACCTTTCTTTTTCCAAGACTGTCATTACTGACTCTCATGTGGATTTTTCTGCCCTATTGAGCTGTCAGTTTACAGATCGAGTTTTAAAAATAATATTTCTGAACAGGGATATGTCTAAACATGTCCCCAGATACAGGAAAAAACCAGCCCCAAACTCCAGGTGACTCAACGGGCTGTTTGCCTCGCTAGGCTGGAATCTTTCCCTTCACTAAATTCCAGGGTAGGTGGAACTCCTGTGCACTTGACACTGAGTTCCAGCCCTGGTGGATTGTGTCATTGGCCACAGGATGTTTGTCCTGCTGCAAAGGGAGGGAGTCTTCTCCATACTCATAAAGCAGTTCCACAGCAGGTGCTGGCTCCAGGCTGAACATGGCCATGCAAGGCAACTCTGCTGTTCAGGGAAACCAGTTACCCCTTAGAAAGAGCCTGTTGTTTTATTTGGAGTTGTAAATAGCTTCAGCTAAACCAGTGGGATCTGCATAATGTGCTGATGATCATCCTCATTGTTCATTTTTTAAAACAAGCAGCTGAATAATTATGTTTGCCGTTCACTCACCCCTGCTAATCTTTTCCCTGACAAGGTAATCCTTGAGCTCAGGATTTACTTGCTTGTGTTACTCACCAGAAAGCTTTAAGGCAGTGGTTCCACTGAAGCGTCTCCTGAGCTTGGATCACCTTTTTCTCTCTGCTGTTGTACTTACTGTCGTTTTTCATTCCAGTAAAATCCCTGTGTGGTTTGGAAGCTTCCTGTGTCCCTACTGAGGAAGTTCTCTCCGTGTCAGGAGAATCCTGTGACAGCAGTGATGAGATGGATACCAAGGACAGCATCAATGGGAGGGCTGCCTCGAGGAAAAAGAAGAGCAAAAGGCACAAAGGTGTGGTCACCTGCCCCCCTGGGGCTCTGTGGGCCCATGCTGCATGTCCTTCGTGGGAGATGCTCATGCTGGGGATTTACAGGATGGTCATGGGGCTCTTGGGGCATTCTGGAATTTGTGTGTGCACAAAGAAATGCCAAGGGTTTAGTCACTTGTAAATCACTTGGTCACAGGAGCTGTATTTGCACAAAGGCAGAGCCTGGGGCATGAAATCAGAGCCTGAGAGCTCCTTGCTTTTAGCAAATGTCCCTCAGCCTTGGAAAACAAGCACTGCTATTCCAGAGTTGTGCAACTTTGGCACTTGCTGTGTTGCTTCACTGAACGTGGGGTGGTGGCAGCAGGTTTGCTTTGGGTTGAAGTGCTGCTGTCCATGAGGCAGTTGTTGGCAAAACAAGCGCTGTTTTCAGTTGTGTTTCCAAGGCTGTGGTTTGTTACAAATGGGTTTAAAGGGCTCTTTTTCCAGCAAGGAGGTGCATTTGATCCTCGTGGCATCCTAATACGTTAATTTAAGGGATATGTGTCTTTCAGCATTTACACTTTGTGCTACTCCATTGAAATCCATTGACAATGCAGTGTAAGCATCAAACAGCTCTGCTGGACTGGGAGCCCTGCAGAAGTTTCTAGTAACAGGTTGTTTTGAGGTTGAGAAGCAAATTTTAACCAGTTTTCTTGAGCTTAATAGCAATTTATGTAGCATGTGATCATCCACCACAGACTGAGGGTGGACAGCACTTCCTCTGGGAAGGGAGTTAAAAGAGTTTAACTTCTTTTATTAATGCATCCTTCAGAATCCTGGCAAAATAATATATGAGTGGCTGGAGCTATGAGTCTGGGCAGACAGTATTCTGTTCTACCACAGCCATGTCTTGTTTCTGCTACATGTTTAGGGAGGAAAAAATGGTGATAGAACAGTGATGCTTCTGGCTGCCCTGAGTTCAGCAGCGTGGAGTTTGATGGCTTCTTGAGCCAGGGCTGACCCACCAGAGTGGGTGTAGCAGCCCATTGTGGGTGTGCCTGCCATAAATCTGAAGTGCTGTGGGAAATGATCATGTCCAGAGCTTTCTTTGGCAAGTATCATATAAGGATAAAGAACTGCCCTTTGTATTAACCTGCTGTCTCAGGGTTAGCTCTGGCACCCTCAAGTTCCCAAACACCTCTTCAATGCCAGAGACCTCACACCAGCTTTTCCTATTAGCACTGTGCATAAATTGTGTTTTCCTTCTCTGTTCTTAACCTTCCTAATGCTCAGTATCGTTCATCTACTTATATTCTTTAAAAGTACTTTTTACTCCTAAAGTTGGAGCAATGTCTGTGGAAAAACATGTGGTGTAAACTACAAAACACTCCACGAATGAAAGGAGTGTGAGGCCTCAATTCTGGCTGAGCAGTTCTGACACCTACTTCTGAGAGGAAGAACAGGCCATTCTCTCCATCAGAATTGCAGTAAAAGTTCACATCCAGGAAGTTTTAATGAAATTTTAAATTCTTTTTAAAGAAATTTAAGAAGAGCAGCTGATTGCCAGATGCAGAACAGAATTTCCCTCCCTGACAGGGCACCTACCAAAATATTGTGACCACAAATCACAATAAGAACAAAGAATTGACAAGCCTGGCAGTATCAATGATCAGGGTCTTCAAGTGAAAAGGAATTTTAGTGACCTGTTGAATGTGGCTTTTTGATTAAAAATGCAGGAGGTTGGCCCTCCTTTACATAAAGTTGCCTCTTTATTTGACATCCAATTTTTATTTCTCAGCTACAGTGTGGTATTTCAGCTGTGGCAGGGTCAGGCATTGAAACAGGATCCAGAAAGGCTTTGTGGTTTCCATCCTTGCACACAGAACTTACTTGGACAAGATGCTGAACAAAATGACCTAATTCTGTTTGCTTTGAGCTGAGCTGCTGGATTAGAAACCTCCAGAGAACCCTTTCAGCCTGAATTCCTTTATGAATCTGTCACTTTGCCCACTTGTGCAGCAGGGATAACAGTGGCTGGTGTCCAGCACAGGGGAGGTGTCGTGGCTGTGTGGACACTGATGGATGGGGACCAGGGCCACTGAGGTTGTGCAGACCGGGGCTTGGGCTGACTCAGTGTGTGTAAATCAGTGGCCCATTTGTGCTGCCAGGTGTGCAGCACATGTCTCTAGGTGGGAATTGGTGCAGATGTGATATCCTGTGCTAATACACCCTCATTGCCTTTAGAAGACACCGAAGGGGGAGGAGGAGAGGAATATCCCATCGACATCTGGCTGCTCCTGGCTTCCTACATCCGCCCTGAGGACATCGTCCGGTTCTCTCTGATCTGCAAGAAAGCCTGGACTGTCACTTGCACTGCTGCCTTTTGGACCAGGCTCTACAGAAGGTGAGACTCTATAGAGGGTTTTAAAACTGGTTGTGGGAGGTTTCAGTAGAGAGCAGTTCTCTGCAGAGCTGTAAATAAGGGAATAATTCCCTGTAGGCGTGGACCCTGTGTTTGCACATTGATGTGATGTGGGCCCCTCTTGGCAAGGGGTTGTGGAATATTCTTCTCCCTCAAAGACAGGCTGGGACAGCTGGGGTTGTTCGGCCTGGAGAAGAGAAGGCTTGGGGAAAACCTCCCTGTGGCCATCCAGTACCTTAAGGGGGCTTATAAAAAGGAGGCAGAGGGACTTTTTATATGAGTGGGTGGTGACTGGACAAGGAGCAGTGGTTTTAAACTGAGGGCAGAGGGCAGGGTTAGACTAGATGCTAGGAAAAGATTCTTGGCTGTGAAGGCAGTGAGGTCCTGGCACAGATTGCCCAGAGAAACTATGGCTGTCCCATCCCTGGTAGTGTCTGAGGCCAGGTTGGAGCACCCTGGGATAGTGGATGGTGTCCCTGCCCATGGCAGGGGGTGGAATGAGCTGAGCTTTAAGGTCCCTTCCAACCCATACCATTATAAGATTCTAATATCACATCTGCTGTGAGTCTGGAAATAGATCTTTGTAGTGTATTCCTGTATGTTTCCTGTAAAACCTCAGAGCTTTGTGTCCTTTTCTGTTTGCCATGGCCCAACACTTGTATATATCAACCTCTCGAAGTGTGTATGGCATGGTCAGTGCTGAAAGGCAAACATCATTGATGGACAACTTCCCCTGCCTCAAGCTCTGATCACAACCACCTCCCTGTAACTGGGGCATTTTGGAGCTGTACAGTGACAGGAGTAAGTGAAAGCCAGGAGGGCAAAGGAGTGGTCCACACTTGATACAAATCCTTCTATCCCAGTACATGCCACTGGGATATTCCTTCAGGAGAGAACATTTTCTTTACACAGCTCTACCTGTTGCCCAGGAGGCACAAGCAGCAGGGGCACAGAGTAGAGAGCAGCTATGGTCATCCTCGCCCCTGGTTTTCAGTGTGACATTCCCTAGCAAAGGCTCCTTTGGAATGTGATCAAGGAATAGCCCTTGAGTGCAGGTGTTCAGGCTGCTCAGGCAGTGCTGAGAGCTGCAGTCAGCTCAGCTGGGAGTCCCTGAGAACCTGCAGCAACCTGCAGCCCTTTGTGCAGCCTGCAGCTACATCCCCAGCTGGTCTCTGGGCAAACTAGAAATTATTTGGAATTGTAGCAGGATGTGTGGGCTGGAAGCCTGCCTGGTGCAGGTCAGGGCTTTGAGGCTACCATGTGCTGTCCTGTCAGCAGCACAACCCCTTCACAGCCCTCAGGGTTGACCAGAGTCGTGTGGTCAGTCAGATGTGGAGTTTTTCCCTGACACGGCTCTGTCCCTGGCTGTGCCCTGGAGCTGACACCATTGCTGTGGGTTCTGCAGGCACTACAGCCTGGACGCGTACCTGCCCCTGCGCCTGCGCCCGGAGTCCATGGAGAAGCTGCACTGCCTGCGCGCCTGCGTCATCCGCTCCCTGTTCCACATGTATGAGCCCTTCGCTGCCCGCCTCTCGAGGAACCCCGCCATCCCAGACAGTACTCCCAGCACTTTAAAGAATTCCAGAGTAAGTGGCATCACTCAGAAACTGGAATTTGTCTGAGGTCTTGCTGTTTCTATTTGGTTTGTTTTTTTCTTTCTAGAAGAAAAACAGATGATATGGAGATGGTCACCAGTGAAGCTGGGGTGTAGGATGGTCACTAACTGGGTATTCTCAGTGGGATTTGTAAAGGTGTGCTGGTTACTTGTACCCGTAGAGTTACTCTTTGGAGTAACTTCTGCTTAAGTCCTGCACTACACCATTTTAACCAGCAAAAGAGCTCTGGTTTCACTGGTTGTCAGAACTGCCAGGAATGTTTGCAGCTCTCCCCTCCTCTGAACGAGGCTCCATAGGATCAGCTTGTATGTGTTTTGCTTTATTCTGACACTGTCTGCCAGAGTACATCTTCTCTCTGTAACAGGCCTCTGGAGAGCTCAGGAGTGACACTGATGCCAGGAGTTGTCACCCTGCTTTCCTGCAGGTCATCCATGTTCTGGTGTGTGGGTGAGGTGGGGTGGTGACGCTGGGGTGAGCATGGCAAATGTGCAGAGCCAGTGTCTGCTTTGGGACTGGGATGCATTGTGTTAGGCTGTGAAGGGTTTTTCTGTGGTGTGGGCAGGTAATTCCCTGTGCTATCCCAGCTTGGAGCACTTGCATATCATTCCTCTTTAACTGCTGTTGACCATTAACTCTGAAATGCCTTTGTGTCTCTTGTTTGGTTTTAACTTGCAACTGGCCATACTCTGTGAGCAGCTTAAGCAATGATGTGAATTCGCCACCCTCCGAATCCAAGGTCAAAAACATGTTGAATGAGGTTTTTGGAGTCAAACTGAAGTGGGTTTCATTGAGGAGTTATTCTTTCTTTTCTGTTCAAAATAGAGGAGCCTCATCTATCTGTACATGACGTCCCACCTTTCTTCCTTCCTCTGCCTGTCACAGGCTGTCATAGGCTCAGGGAGCATCCAGCAGCACACAGGAGGTGGTGCTGCCGCGCAGGGAGAAGCACATGGCTCTGTGTGCGATCTTATCTCTGCATCCAGAGCTCCTCATTCTCTTCCTGAGCCCCCAGGCTGGGGATCTTCATTCTTACCAACTGAAAAATCAAGACACTTTGAGGAAATTCCAGTAGTCCTGAGCCCAAGCTCCCACTGCTTGTGGCTGTAGGAGCTGGAACCCTGAGACGATGCTGGCAGGGTCATTTCGGGAGGATTCCTGGTGACATCATAACGGCTTTGGTGCCCACTGCTAGTGCTTCTCCTTTACTAACAGTTGGAGGAGGATCCTTTAAATGCAGTCTTTCATTGTTCAGCTTTTAAAAAAGGAAATTAAATGGGAGACTTTGTCAGAGCAGTAGAGGTTTGACCTAACCCCTTGCAGCATGAAAGAGCCACCCTGAGTCTGGTCTTGCTGTACTACTGCGCTGCAGGACTCTGATCTCCACTTACGTGACTGTGCACACAAATCCCTCAGCACAGAGGGTTTGGAGGAGGACCTGGCACTGCCTCCCCTGGATTTCCTGGGCTTTGGTTGTACCTTTGTGGGTTGCTGACGCTAACGGCAACGCCTGGCTAAACTGCATGTGGCTAGAGGAGAGCCCAGCCCCAGGTGCGATCCAACCTAGCTTTTCCTCTTTAATTTCCTTTTTTCTTTCCCTAGCCTAGCTTGTGTGGGACACTGGAGCCGTTATGGTGTCAGCAGATGTGTTTGCCCTTTAAAGACACCCCATTATTTTGGGCGGAGCGGCAGCCGCACGGCGCGTCTGAAGGGCAGGACGGCTGACCCGAGGACGACATCCTCTGCCCCTTAGGAGGTACTGACCTTTTGTGCTTCGCTACTTGCCATGACCAAACAGGTTGCTAGACCAGGCTGTCTCTGCAGGTGAACTACAAATGCCACTGATAGTGGAGTTAAACTCAGCAGCATCTGCTGCTCGTCTGAGTTAAAAGATCTGGAGAATGTTTTTATTGGAAAAAACCTGAGGGCTGCTTCCTCCCAGGTGGAGGTTATTCCATGCATGTTTCTGAGCTTTACTCCACAGAGCTTTGTTGTTCACCTCAGGAAGATTGTGGAGAAAAAAGGTCCTTTAAGGACTTGTTTATGGATATGACTTAGAGTTGAAGTAGAGGGTCTTGTATCCCCTTTGGTCTCTTCAGAGCCCCTTTGGTGGAGGCTGGCTCTGCCTTCATTTTATTAGAATCACTCCATCCTGGAATGAAGTTAAATGTGTACTTTGCCCTGCAACCCAGTCAGGCCTTCCCTCTTCAGAAGAGACTGTGTATAGATCACAGGGAGTTCTCTTTACCCATATTAGTGCTTCTTTTCCTGCTGACACTGATGAATGATAAGACCAGCAGTGGTGGGCTGGCATCTGCGGTGTGGAAAAGCTTTGAGGGATGGCTGGACTGACTTGCCAGGTTCTTTCCTTGGCCGTTGAAGGCTGGTTGCTTGTACTGTGACTGGTAGGCAGGGATTTCCCTCCTACAGAAGTTCTTCTGAGCTTCCTGCTCTAGAACGAGCTCCTGGGCTGGAGCCTGTGGCCCACACAGTGATAACCAAGTGAAATTGGAGCAGTCCTGGTGCATGTCTGCATGGGACGGCAGTGCTGGTGACTTCTGAGGCTGTTTGAGGCTGGTTTCTCTTTTTTTTTTTTTTTTGAAAAGAGACAGAAGGTTGGTCAGACTGTGCTGTCCTGGCATTGGTTTTGGACTCGAAACTATGACAGTCAGTGCTGGTAATGGCAAGGTCAAGATCTCCATTTGACACCACAGTGGCTTAGGAACTTCTTCATCCATTACCTCATAGCTCATGTAGTGTATTTGTATTTCTCTGTGGATCCTTTCCTTCTCGATCCTTATTCTGTTCTCCGTTGTTCCTCACTTTAACCTTGTTTGGAACCCAGTTTAATGGGAGTTGCTGGTGGGTGGAGGGAATGGGTGAATCTGCACCACTCATCCCTGCCTTAAAAAAGGGACAAATGGCACATCAGGATTTTGCATCAGTGACTATGTGTTGCATGAGGAGTTGGCCAGCTTGAAACTGGGAGATCTACACTGCTGAGATGGTTCTTTGAACATAATTAATTTGAATAAGCATCTCCTAATTGCTCCTATGTAATTGTGTTTTCAATTGGAAGCCTTTATGATCTGTTAAAACTTATTTAAAGTGGTGCTTCTAAGGGTTTCATAATTTTGTGTTTCTTTTTTCCACCTCAGTGTCTGCTTTTCTGGTGCAAAAAGATTGTAGGGAACAGACAAGAAGCAATGTGGGAATTCAACTTCAAGTTCAAAAAGCAGGTATGAAAGAACCAGATCAGCTGTGACTTTTGTTTGAAGCATAAATTCTTCTTCATAAATGTTTCTGAGGGGTAGAAGGGAAGCGGAAACTTTCTGCCCATTCAGACAAAAAATACAAACTGATTCCCGTGGTAAACTAAAGCACATTGTGGAACTACACTTCGTTTTCAGTCTGTGTTACCAAGACATTTAGAATCCCACATTTTTATTTCCTCTTTTGGTATCCTTTCCCTGCTATATGATGTGGATCATTTCTTACACCAGTTAATCTCACCTTTGAGTCATCACTACTGATTGTTACCAAAACCCAGACTGTCTGACTGCAGTGGTCAAAATGTTGACCAAAATCTGAAACTTCTTGTTATGCCATTGCCAAGATTTCTCAGAGAAGTGAAGACAGCCAGCGCTGCCAGGGAAAGCCTCCAGTAGTGGGTGCTGGGAGAAGTCAGTAATTTCAGGCAACCTTGGGAATTGTACAGCTTTCCCCTCTAAATAAATGGTCCTGAAAATTGCCCATCCTGAGTGATAGCATTTTGTTGTTATTGTGACACCTTGCCCAAATACCTGGGGAGGAGGAGAGACCCTGCCAGGCTGCACTGGGGAGGAGCAGCCAAACCCAGCAGAGGTTCCTGCTTTGCTAAATCAGCCTCTCTTTCTTTCAAGTCTCCCAGATTTAAGAGCAAGTGTTGCAAAGGTCTCCAGCCCCCAGTCCAGTATGAGGAAGTGCATACAAACCCAGATCAAGATTGCTGCCTGCTGCAGATCACCACCTTCAACTTCATCTTTGTGCCAATTGTCATGGGCATGACCTTCACCTTGGTGAGTGGGAGAAAGCTGCCAGGCTTTGCAGATGAGGTTCCTGTAAGGACATGAAGAGGGCACCTGGAATCTCCTGTGTTGAAAGGGACCCACAGGGATCATCAAGCCCAACTCCTGGCCCTGCACAGGACAACCCCAAGAATCCCACCCAGTGCCTGTTTTGGGCTGTATAAATCCTACTGCTCTATCAGCAAACCAGTTCTGAGATTCATATGGTTATGAAGAGAGGAAATGCTCAGAATCTCAGTTTAACTTCTCCATTTCCATTGGCTCTTCCCTGTTTGGTGCAGTGAATAGCGGGGATGTAGAGAATCTGCTGGGAGCTGTGGTTGTGCAGTGTCTGGGGGCAGGTCAGTTACCAGAACTGCAGCAGGTACAGGAGACAGGGAGCACCACAAGTGGAGGTCTGCCTGTCACCTCATAAAGAGGAATATCTCTTTATGGCAGTAAATTCTGAGAGGAAAATTCCATATGGGCAAACTCTTTGAATGTGTGTTTGGTCCCTGATTGAGAGTCAGGGTTTCAGAAGTGGCCAGTGCTCAGGAGAGATTCAGTCTGGCCTCACTTAGGAGTTGGGCAGTGAGTTCCAGACTTCTGACAGCCGCTTGCTTCCAGGTTCACTTAGAATCGGACTTGTAAAATTACTTAGATTGGAAAAGACCTTTAAGGTCAAGTCCCAGCACTGCCACGTTCACCCCTAACCCATGTCCCAAGTGCCACATCCACAGGCCTTTTGAACACTGCAAGGGATGGTGACGCCACCACTGCCCAGGCAGTTCCAGTGTTCTTTTACAACCCTTACAGTTTCCAGCATGATTATTTGGGGCTGCCAGCTAGAGAGCTGGTTTGAATCCAGTGCTGTAGCCTTGAGAGTGTGACTGTGAAACACCTTAGACTTGTACAATTCAGAGGAATTTATAAAGTTTAGAAGTGTTGTGTTGAGAGCTCTCCTGGTCACTGTGACTTTCTGAAGCAGCTCTGGTCTCCTCTCTTGCAGTTCTCCATCTCGGTGAGCACAGACATGCGGCACCACCGCGTGCGCCTGGTGTTCCAGGACACACCCGTGCGCAACGGGAAGAAGCCACGCGTGGAGCAGGGGGTGCAGGTGGTCCTGGACCCTGTGCACAGTGTCAGGCTCCTGGATTGGTGGCACCCACAGTACCCCTTCTACCCAAAGGCTTAGTGCTCTGCTGAGGCTGCAGGAGCCCACAGGAGACTTAATCTGGCAGGCTGAAGAGAATTTCTAGGAACCAGGAAATCCTATTTTTATTTCTGAAATAAATTCTGCAGTCTCCTTGCAAGTGGTTGAAGCTGCTGAGCTAGTTTGTATGTATATAATTTCTGGTCAGTAATGAGCAGAGCTGAGTGTAAAGCAGAAACTATTTGTAAACACACTTTTATGTAAAATTGACCTTTTATGATTTGAAAGGAGCTCCCTGGAACTCTTCATTTAAAATCCTTTTGGTGCTAATGAAAGTGGTCCTGTGTTCTCTTGTTTGGGAAGACGCAGGAGGTTTTGCTTTCCAAGAACTTTCCTTTTTGTTTTCCAGGAACAATTAACAAACAAAATCCATGCTTGTTTTACTGGAGCAGGATTGTGTTCACGCACAGTGTGATATTTCAGTGTCTGATAAGCAGTGAGCAAGACAGCAGTGGTCAACAATTATCTTAATCCCAGCCCAACAGATCCCAGTTTAAGGAAAGAAAAAGGCATAAATGATCAAACAAAGGAATTACTTGAAAGAGGAGTTGTAGGAAAAAGTCTCTCTTGAATGTATAAAGGTACTCAAGTTCTCACACTGGTGTTTTTCTTTGAAAAGACAATCTAAACTTTTAAAACCAGAGGTGCTTTTCAGAGAACGTAAACAGGGAGGGAGAGGAGGGGATAAACTAAAATAACTGAAGCAGTGATGAAGGACTCGACTCTGTCTTTTCAAAGAGCAGTGTGGAAATCTTTTCTGTTGAAGGCCCCCAAGCAACCACTGATCTGGCTTTTGACTAAACAAGTTGATTTCTGTGAGGAAGACGCAACCATGAAACTTCCTGTGGCTCTGAGCTGACTGAGAAGTCATGGGTGCCGGGGCCAGGCCTGTCAGGAGTGTGGTCTGACCAGAAGGAACCTGGCTGGAGATTTAATTGAACACATGGCTCCCTGGGGAGGTGCAGAGGAGGTGCTGCAGGGCAGAGGAGCAGCTGTGCAAATACAGAGCCTAGACTGAACTTTGCTGCTTATCAGGTATCAGCTCCTCAGTCCTGCTGCACACCACATCTGATCCCAAGCAGAAGGAACAGCACTTGTCTGTGTAGAATGTTCAGTGAAGCTCCCAAAGGAGAGGGAGTTCTGCCATCTTGGTTTGGACTCGGTAGTCTTTGAGCTCTTGGTGGGTCCCTTCCAGATCAGACTATCCAGTGATTCTGTGACCCCACATGACCCTGTTATAGCTGCCCAGAAGGAGTTTCTTGCCACTCTGTAAATCAGCAGTAAGGACATCTGCCCCAACCTTGGATCTGTGTTGGAGGCTCTTCATGTTGACTTCAAACCCATTGGGGACAGCTCCTGCCTCACAGTTCCCCTTTCCACTACAGCTGAACTTCTGTTGATACCACCAGGTAAGTTTTGAAGTTAAATTGGTTTATTAGAGATAAAGGGCAAGAAAAATGTGCTGTCCCTGTGCTCCTGGGGCTGCCACGACAGCAGAGCCTGGGCTGTGTTATTGTGGTGCAGGAGAGGCAAGACAGGGTTGGGGCTGGAGCTGTGTGTAAGGGCTGCAGGGGCTCCATCCCCAAGGAAGCTGCTGCAGTACAGTGGGGGATAACAATCTTCCTTTTGCTGTGGAGTTAAACACCAGTGAACTTAGGGGCAGGTGGTGAAGCTCAGGCAATGGAACGTGGTCAGGCTGCAGTTTCCGGTTGTCTTGGAGGGAGGTGTGTAGCAGTGTGGCCCCTGTTGACGGGGTGACCAAATTACAAGGGAATTTACAAATGCTCTTTGTCTGCCAAGTAAGGCAAAGACCCTACAAAGATCTCCCCTAATTTGGTACAGGGACACCTCACAGGACCTTTGGAAATGCGTCATGAACTTGGCGCTGCTCTATTGGACCGAGGCCAAGAGGTCCCGCCTGGGCCATCAGGTAGAAAAAGCACAGAACAAAAGATTTGATCACTTTTGTGGCATGTTTTAGCAGGGCAAGCACATCTTGCACCTGGCACGGCTTTTCTCTGTAAAAGAGTTTGTTATTTTGTTTCTTATTAAACCTTTTTTTGTTTCAAACACTGCCACGAGAGCCTCCCGTTCATTTTTAAGCCATCCGGGCTAGCTGGGCTATCCGGATATGAAGGGATCGGTGGGAGCTTATAACACCCTGGCCCTCACCGAACCCCTTCATGTGGCACTCTGAACTGGGACTTCTCACATTGAGGAACACAGTTGGAGTACTTTTGATTGGCCCTTGATCAAAATAGGTCTTTTGCGTTTTTGGGGAGCAGGCCTGCTAACTGGGTTTTTGGCGCCTAAAGAAAACCCAGGATTTCGGGGGATCTGAAGCCTTAGAGGGGGTTACACAGATCAAAAAACTCTAGCCAGTGAAAAGAGGTTGGAACTGGGATGAGCTGGAAGTCACAGCGAAGTCCAAAGGACCTGTTGCCTCTTCGGAGAGAAGCTGCACTCAGCCGAGCTGAGACTGCTGAAAATCGCTGCGTTTCCAGAACCCGGGTGGACAGACCGAGGACGGCGGGTACCCCTGATCCGGTAAGGAGATGGGACTTACTCTGTAGTTGAACGGGAAATTTATTTTTATTTGAACTATAAGTTAGAAATTAACGATGTGAAGTTTGAGAAAAAACAGCTTAAAAAACTCGTAAGATGGGTTTTCAAAGAGTTGCTGACTTTAGGTCCGTCTGAGACAAACACCTTAGAGTTTTGGGACACGGTAGGATTAAGATTACACAATTTGCGAAAAAGTCCGGTATAAAGCTCCAACCGATATATTGGACTGTGTTGCAATTGGTAACCTTGGAAACTGAAGGGCGAGCAAAGACAGCCACGAAACACCTGGGAGTGTGGGGAGGGCTGAGCAGAGACTGCAAGAGAAAAGGAACAGAAGAGAGCAGAGGAGATACTAATGGAAGAGGACATGCTTCCCCTCCCCTGTTCCCAATCCGCCCCGATGCACCCACACCCCAAGGAGGCAGGAGGGGGACGGCATGGCCAGCCGCCCCCCGTCCCGCCTCTCCTCCCTCCTCGTGTGGGAGACAGACTGTCCCTGGCCAGGATAGTTTGTACTCCCTTTCTCCTAACCCGCCTAACCTGAAGAATTCCTCGCGTTTTCCTCCAAAAAGTGCCTGCAAACACACTAACTTGGTAAAATCTACTGGTGAATTTGGAAAAAGCAGGGCTGAAATCATGCCCAGCGAAAACAAAAAGCTACTAAGTGTTGGGTCATTGCCCTTCCCCCTCGCCTTGCCTGTGTCTTTGTTAACTCCTTCCAATTCATCTGAACTGCCGGCCGATCCCTCTATTGATAACGTGGCTCCACCCGGGACTCTACGCTTCAGGTTTCATCCCTCAGCCCCACCCCGCAGGCTCCTGTGCCGGTGCCTCCACTCCAGACTACAACTCCCAGCATGGCCCGGGGCACTCCCTTCCTGGGGAAACCGGAACTGCAGCGCCGGGCTGCCGAGCGCTGCCCGCCCCTGCCATTCCCGTGCGAATGAAGTTGCCTCTGAGTTTCCAATTACTTCATCCTCCACCCCCTCGCCCCTACCAGCTCCTGCTCTCCCTCCTGGTCCCGGACCGCCTGTGCTCGACCCTGCCAACGCTACCGATTCTCCAGAGTCAAGCCCCGCACTCTTCCCGTCCGTGACAAGCTCAGATCCTGCGCTCAGCATCTCGGATGCTGAGAATCCCCTTCCCGCAGCCGCTGCTCTGCTGGATTCCACCAGTACAAGTTTCAGTGCCTTTCCCCCCGCGACACCTGCCTTCACCGAGAGTGACCCTGACATGCCCACTGTGGATGTCAGTGACCCCGAATGCAAACAAACAAGAGAGCCCTCTCTGCTGGCAGCATCAGAGAGAGTGCACGCCCGTAGCTGCAAGTGGACTTCAGACACAGAACGCAAGTGGTACATCAAACACCCCGAGACCCTCCTCCTGAGCCTCCAAGACAGCAAGGAGACAAGGCTCAGGTGGTGTGGAAGAGAAAAAAAAAAAAAAGAGTGTGGTAAGTATTCAACAAAAAAAAAAAAATCCTCCAAAAAAAATCTAACAAAGGA
>VXAX01002148.1:4533-33194 GCA_013399835.1 Leptocoma aspasia | reverse complement strand
CCAAAGCCTTTGTTACTTATTACAATTAGAAATAATCCATCTTTAGACGCAACTTTAAAAGCCACCATCACAGTCAGAACTGACCATTGCAGAAGAGGAAATATTTGAGACTTAAAATTCCCACTCACACTGTACAACCCCAGCCAGTGCAACTAAAAGGGAAACAGAAACACTCCAGAATTTACAAAGACTGTTATAAACTATCAATTAGGATAAGCCTTTGCCAAAGATCACTAATGAAAATTTAATCCTATTGTTTTGTTACATGCCTTTTCACCTAATAACTAGTTCTGCTTATTTTACAAGTATCATTGAGAGAGCTGAAAATTCATTCCTGAAGACAGTTCCTAAAAATTAGTTATACTCTTTGCTTAAAACCTTAATTTTCATTTTGTTTCACAAACAGCATCCCTGTTTCTGTTATGCATGTGCTTCCTTGCCAGGATTCCTAACAAAGAGTGGTGGAGAGAGCTGAAAAGTCTCTGCTAAAAGAGGTTTCCAGGGACGAGCTGTATGGTCTGCTCAAAAAATTAACCTTCTTTCTTCCTATTCAACAGGAATCTTACTTCATAATGCACATTAATTCATATTCAGCACTTGCAGGTTTTCTAGCAGAAGGTAAAACCTGATCCTTTAGCCATGTCAATACAGAACACACTTCCCAGTATTACCAAACAAGCTCATATGAGCCATGCCTTCTATCATCATAATTCACCTGCTTTAGTAAGACTGCTTAATGTCTCTCAGAATCCGGCTAAAGCGATTGTTCAGTCATGTCCAGATTGCCAAAAATTGGCTATACCAACTGTAGCAACAGAAGTTAACCCTCGACAGCCTCCAGATATAGCAAACTAACACAACTCAGTATCAGTCATTTGGATGGCTTAAAACAAATACACGTATCAATAGACACATTCTTGGGAGCAATTTTTGCCTCCACACATCAAGGAGAAAAGGGTAGAGATGTCATTAAGCATTTCTTACAAGCATTTGCATTCCTAAGTATCCCTCAAGAGGTCAAAACAGGACAGATTTCAGGACCCCAACCTCTTGTGATTTGGGGGTGGGAGGTTTTGCATGTATTTCTACAAACACAGGTACAGCTGATCCAGGAGCAGCAGAAGACACCAGAGGAACAACACGCAGGTGACTGAGCGACAGCTGACCGGATCCCAAAAAGGTTTCCGTGATTGATGCAGACCAGCAACGTGGACATGAGAATATTTCTTAAAGCAGAGACTGTGTTTTCTAAGTTTGCACCAGTTAAAATTGTTCACAAAATAGTTTTGCACTAAAAAGGTTCTGTAAGTTATTATTGTTGTGTTACCTACCTTCAAATTATGTGTTAAAAGTGCCTTGGAAATTGAGGCCTGCCTGAAAAGACACCCCACCAAAGTTAAGATAGGAGAATAGTTTACAAACAATAGAGATTGTAGCCAAATTAAAAAAAAATATTTTGTTCCTTTTCCCTCTTTCATTTTTACATGTATAGAAAGGGTGAGATGTAGCAGTGTGCCCCCTCTTGACGGGGTGACCAAATTACAAGGGAATTTACAAATACTCTTTGTCTGCTAAAAAAGGAAAATATCCTAGAAAGTTCTCCCTGAATTTGGTACAGGGACACCTCATAGGACCTTTGGAACTATGCCATAAACTTGGCGCTGCTCTATTGGACTGAGGCCAAGAGGTCCCGCCTGGGCCATCAGGTAGAAAAAGGTCAGAACAAAAGATTTAATCGCTTTTGTGGCATGTTTTAGCAGGGCAAGCACATCTTGCACCTGGCACGGCTTTTCTCTGTAAAAGAGTTTGTTATTTTGTTTCTTATTAAACCTTTTCTGTTTCAAACACTGCCTCCTGCTCCTTTTTATGCCATCCGGGTAGCTGGGCTATTTGGGTATGAAGGGATCGGTGGGAGCTTGTAACACCCTGGCCCTCACCGAACCCCTTCAGAGGTGGCTGCTTACTCAGAGCCTGGTTCTGACTGTGCTTCAGGCTGTCTCCTGTTACATTCCCTAAAAACTCCCTCATGATGATGGGGCTATGTGCCTGGTGATTGCTGTTTATGCAGGGTCTGGAGAGTGGGAGCAAAGGGGTTTGGTTTCTGGCTCAGGCTGCTGGCAGGAGCATGAGCAGGCTGGTGTCTGTGTGAGGCTGTGCCCTTACCTGTGGGGAGCTGCTTGGGCTGAGCGGGGCTGGGAACAGCAGCCTGGGCCCTGCTCTGGCTCCTGTGCAGAGCTACAGGACAGCTCCTAGGGGTGTGTGTTCCTGCCATCCGGCAAAGCAGGAATACCTTCTGATCGGGCATATGGCAAATCCAGGGGCCAGAGATGCTTGGCAGCTCCCAGAATTCCCTGGCTGATCCCGGGCGGTGCAGCTGGAGCGGGCAGCACAGGCTATGACAGCAGGAAGCAGGTGGATGGGATGTTTCCTGCTACCAACAGACTTGCTGGATTCAAATATGGATACTTAGATGCCCCTAAGCCAAAGGTGCCCCCTCCCAGGCCAGGCTTTTTGTAGGCTGAAATGTATAAAATGTACAAGAAAAATTCTCAGTCTTTTCCTTTGCAAAGCTCCCAGTGATCCCAGTGCTGGAGCTCTGCTGATCAGCAGTGCTGGCAGGGATTGGGAACGTGTTCTGATCCGTGTTGGAAGGATGGGGAGTAGCAGGGATGCTGTGGAGAGGGGATTCTGCCTCTGTGTAGAGCTGCAGGTGCAGGTGTTCCCCTTGGTCCTTACCCAGAGCATCAGACCCTGAACCTGGGCTGAGGTGTGCTTAGTGAGGGAGTGACACCAAAGCTCAGCCCCAAGCAGGAGATTTCCACCCTTGCCCCTGAGCCCAACCTCTCTTGAAGCTTGATTGCCAAAAAAGTCCTCTTCAGTGCCCTCCAGAGTGGGATGCAGTGAGTGCACCGGCAAGAGTGGCTGTGGTTTGGTGTCACCCATTTCTGTAGGACAGGGCTCAGAGGGGTCCTCAGTGGTGTGGAAATGGAGCCCCAGATCAGCATCACAGTGGCTCTCCCTGTTCTCTCCCTGCTTTGTGAGACCCCGTTCTACCTTTGCTTTGTCCTGCTCCTGAATAATGGAAGGGCTGTAAATAGATCCTGCCTGGCTCTCTGGTTTCCTAGGGGAGACAGGAAGACTTGGTCACCACCCTCACCCTGCTCCTGTCCTTGTCAGGGATCTGGTGTCCATCAGGAGCTGAGCTGGGTAAGGTGGGCCTGGGAGCTTGGGAAGGGGGCTAGGCCCTGCTGTGGGTCCCCTTGTGCCTGTCCCATCCCAGCCTCTCTGCTCTGGCCCCAACTGGGGGAATTGGTCCTCTCCAGCCCTCTGAGCTGGGTGTGCCTCTGCAGCCACAGGGCCCTCTCAGAGCAACCTTTGCACCTGGGGCTTCTCTTTGTTCTTCAGCTTATTCTAAAAGCAAACAAAAATCTGCCTTTTAGCCTCATTTCAGCCACCTCCCTGTTTCCCCTGGTCAAATATTTCAGTAAGCAGAGCATATTTGGCTTTGGGGACAGAAGGAGGTTTGAGAGCAGCTTTGGGTGCCAGGTTCCTGGGCACTGGGGCTATGCTGTGGCCCTCACAGGGGGACAGGTGGAGGGACCCTTTTTCAGCACCCAAAAACCATTTAGGACTTGCTTCATAGCACAAAGGGATGGCTGGATGAACTGGCTCAGGCTGGGCTTGTGGCACCTTCTTTGAGGGCAAGAGGACCCAGGATGTTTGCCTGGGCACCAGGAGCAGTGTCCTAGCTGGATTCCTTTCCTGCTCCAGGCAGGGTCATGGATGTGCCTGGAGAGGGTCAAATCCTGCCCTAGCACTGCACCCTGAAGTGGCCTGTGGGGACCAACGGGGAATTTGGTGGCTCTCCTGCTCCTCTTGGCAGTGCTGGCTGTTCCTATGGCAGGGCAGCTGCACCCCAAGCATAGGGGACACAGGGCTGTGCTGGCTGTCACAGCCCTCCCCGTCTTCCTTTTGCAGGGACAGGAAGGACCAGGTTTCCTTCCTGTGCAGGGGTGGGGGTCAGGGGCAGCTGTGGTGAGAAAAGCCCTCTCCCTCCTGCAGCTGCTGCCAAGCCCCACAGTCCTTCCCACCCTGGGCCACTGAGCAGCAAAGCTCTGCTGGGCTGCACCATCCCAGCCGCCTTGGCCCTCCTGGAGTCCTCCAGCCCCTGCCCAGGTGGAAATCCCAGGCTGCCTTTGCTTCAGTGCAGGTGGGGTGACCCCACTGGGACAGAGCCACTGCCATCCCACGATAGGAATGTAAGGATTTAAACCCAAACGATGTAGGAAAAGCGAAAGCCAGCAGATCTGGGAGCCTGGGGACGTCTCTTCCACCTTCCCAGCACCATCACCTGCATCCTGCTCTACCTTACATCCCTCTCGCAGAGGTGTCCCAAGCTCTACGTGCTTCCACAGGGAGCAGCCAGGGCTGGAACTCGTCATGGGGGATTTGTAGAAGACAGAGCCTGGCAAGAGACATGAGGTCTCCCTGAAGGTAGGAGAGGTCCAGGCCAGCAAAGAGAGAAGGGAAGTGGGATTCCTCTCCATTGGGCTGCTCTGAGTGAGTTGCTGTGTGGGAAGGAGCTGATCTGTTTGGGAGCTGGGGAAAAGCGATGCCGTTGGTGAATCGTGGATGTTCCAGAGCCATGTTCCTGCTCTGGGTCTGGAGGAGGGAAGCAGTGGGAGAAAAGGCTTGGAGGGTGGAGGAGCTGGGAACAAACCAGGCCATGGAAGGGCCCCATGTGGTCCACACTGGTTCATTGTGATCAGAACGGGCTTCATTCCCAGCCCAGCTACGATGCCCAATGCTCCAGTGAGGAGCTGGAGTATGTGGGGAAGCTGTGGTGTCCTGGGGCTACATCCCAGGTGGGATCCACGTTCTGGCCTGGCCTGGGGTGCCAGGCGTGCAGCTCTGCAGCCCCAGCTTGCCACCTCAGCACAAGAGCTGGAAAATAAATGGGCAAAAACCTGTGCCAGCTCCATGTCACCAGCTCCGTGTCACCAGCTTCTGGCTCAGTGAAGTGCCAGAGTTTGGGATGCTGGGGCTTGGCAAGAGCCCCCAGCGGGGGTTGGCGCTGCCCGGGGCACTGGAGCTGCCTGCAAGGATGGGGTCGGTGGGACAGAGATTATGCCATCCTGGGATGCCCGTCCGTGAGGCTGTCGCAGTTCCCACGGTGGGCTGGGGGCCCTTGGCCAGTCCCGCCTGGGTCTCTGCCGACCTGGCCGGCTCTCCGAAGCTCCTGGGGCAGAGGCCGCCGGCGGACGCTCCTCCTCTTCTGGGAGGCAGGCAAGGACTCGGGGTGGGGCTTTGCCGGGCGAGAATCCAGAGTCCGGCCAGCCCGGCGAAGTTGCCAGGGCCGAGCACCGCGGAGAGGCGAGGCTGCCGCCCACCCGTGAGTCCCTGCCCTCGGCGGGTGTGTCCAGAGCGAGGATGGCCAGGAGCCATCTCCTGCTGCCATGGGAGTGGGTGCCTGGGGACCCGGGGGGCAAGGGGCTGGGCTGAGGGTTCCCCAGCTGTCAGCGGTGGGGATCGGATCGGTGTCAGTGTCCCTCCCTTCAGGGACCCCCCTGTGCTGTGGGACACCTGAGCTGACCGAAAGCTTTGGCTCCCGGAGCCCTGTGCTACTAGAACAGGGCATTTCCCCTCCATTGTCCTTGTGGGACAACCCCTGGTGGGACAACCCCTGGAGCAGAGACACCCACGGACAGTGGGGCCAGACCCTGGCCTGACTCCCAGGGGGCCCAGGAGCCCCCATCCCACACACCCCCGAATGGCCACAATTTGCTCATGGGGGATATTGTGCTGCCACAATTTGCAGTGTCCCTCACCCATTTCTGGTGCTGGGTTCCATCCCACCCCTTTCCATACCGGGCACCCCCAGGGCGGGGCACTGAGCTGTGCTGCAGGAGAGCTGGCGTTTATCCTGTTGGGTGACACGGCCTTTGTCTGTGCCTCAGTTTGCCCCAGCATGGAAAGGCACTCCTGGCAGTGGGAAGGGAGCCCTGGCTGTTCCCTTCTCCAGTGCAACCAGCACTGCTCTCCCAGCCAGCGGAAGCAGCTGGAGCTGCCTGCACACCGGGAGCTTCCCCGGAGCCTCGTGGGACTGAGGCTGGGAATGGACTGTTCCTTCCCCCTGCCCTGGACTGAGGTTGGGGAGGAGTTTGGCTCCGAGCAAGCGGCTCTCAGCTCTTCCCGGCCAATGTCCCCACAGCGGGGTGGCTTTTGGGGACATCTGCAGTGGGGTGCTGGGCTGTGGGGAAGCTGCATGAGGTGCTTGGAGCAGAGTGTGAGGACAGGGATACTCTCTGGAAGCAGTTTGAGCTGGAACTGCAACCCTGGTTGTGCCCACTTACCTGGGCTGCTTTGTTCCTCTGTGGAGGCAGAAATCCAAAGCCCAGTTAGGGGGCTAATTGTGGGGGTGCATTCGTTACCTTCTGTTCTGTTCTGTGCCTGTGACCCCTGTTCCCCATGGGCTGCCTGTGAGAGCTGGGGGTGCTGAGCAGCATCTTGTTTTCCATGCAGGATGGGCCACTGGCAGCCAGACATTCCCCAGCAGCCAGAAAAATGCCCAGCCTGGCATGTGGCCAAGCCTCACCCTTCCCAGCTCACCCCATGGCCCTGGCTGTAGATCCTGGAGGTCCAGGCTTAGAAATCCACGTCCAGGGTGGCATCAGGGTGTGATGTCCCCGGGGCTCGGACAGATCCCTAAAGCTGCTCCCCACTGAGCTGGTGAGGTCCCACATGTCTCCAGAGCTGTAAGGGATGGAGAGGCCACACTCTCTGCTGGGATCTGGACAGAGATTTTGAGCAGCTCCAGGAGCTTGTTGTCTCTGCCGGGAGTCAGTCCTGCCCTGCCTGGGAGCATGCCTCTCTGGCTCCAAGTGTTTATCACCAAGGAGCGAGCCGTGTCCCTGGGTGGGGTCAGTGCTCCAAGGGCAGAGTGGCTGCGGATCGGATCGGGGGCACCTGCTTAGCACCAGCCTCTTGGGGAACTGACAACCCCACCAAAGGACTCCTGGGCACAAAAACTGGAGGGTTCTCCTTAAAATAAGCCCAGCACATGCCTCAGGGCAGCAGCCCCAGAGGTACTGTGCTCCCATCTGTGAGGCCCACGGGTGGGCTCAGAGCCTCCCGTGCACAGTGGTGGTTGGGGCAGGAAAGTGTTTAGGGTGCAGTCCTGGGAAGCCCAGCCTTGGTTTGGGAACGCTTAGGAGGGCTTTTCCTTTACATTTGCATTCAAAGCTGCTTTGACCAAACCAAGTCACTGTGAGCAGTTTGGATGGGTGATGGTGTCTGCCCCGTCAGGCCGGGCACTTGCCTGGGCTCAGCTGCTTCTCTTCCAGGGCAGCACTGTCATATTTATAATGGAAAAAACCCAGGCAAACACAGGAGCCTTTTAGCCTCCTGCCACACCTCTGCTACAAGGTAAATATCTCAAGTTCACTGCAACTTCCTTGAAGGTGACACTGTCCTCGCAGGGACGCTTTTCTTGTCCTACCAAGCAGGGGATGGGGCTGGGACAGGGCGAGCTCGTGCCTTCCTGGAGGAAGGTGAGGAGCTGCTTCCTCCTCACAGTGCTGGAAGAGCAGCCTGGGCCCATTTGAGACCTGAGTGTTTCCCAGGGCTTGGTGACAAGTCCTGGGGTGCTGGTGACTGGTTGTGGGCTGTCCCCACCACCCAAAAGTTTTTCCTGAGGCACTGTCACCTGCATTTCTTCTGCCTCCAGCTCCGGGTTGCTGCTTGGGGTGTGCCAGGGCAGGCAAGGTGTCCTGGGGTTGGTTTTGGGGGGATTTTGTACCTGGCTGATTTTGTCCTGGTCAGGTTGGGGTGTCTCTGTCCCTGCCTGCCCAAAGGGTACAGTGCACAAGTGTCCCCTGATGCCCCATGGCTGCCCCCAGGTGTGCACCTGTGGGTGCTCGGGGCAGAGGGGCACTCCCAGGGGTGTATCCAGGTGCTGTCCCACTGTCCCATCCCCAGGGGGTGGTGGCTTTCCCCAGGCTGTGCCCTGACATGTCCCCTCTCCCCAGGCCTCAGCCACCAGGGGCCATGCGATGCTCCCTGAAGCGCTCCTTCACGGTTCTGCTCGCTGCCTCCTTCCTCCTCCTCCTCCTCCTCCTTCATGGGGGCAGCCAGCAGGAACAGGATCCCCTGGAGGTGAGTCCCCACCCAGTGATGTCCCACTGGAAAGGCCACTGGAGCATCCTCTATCCCTTCCTGCCCCACATGGACCCCAGCCTCAGCTCTGCTCTCCTCCCTGCCCCATGTCACCCCCAACCCCCAGCTCTGCCTTCTCCTCTCCCTAGAGTTGCCCTGAGCAGCTGGGCCCCCCTGAATCCAGGAGTTGGGAGGGCAGGACGGGGGCTCCCCTTTGCTTCTTGGTCACCCCCTGGCTGCATGGTGCTCTGGGGTGTGATAGAAGCTCCCCCCACTTCTGTTGTCATCCCCCCTTGCTGCATGGTGTTCTGGGGTGTGACCTGTTTGCCTGTGGCTCCCGTGCAGGTGGAGCTCAGGGGACTGGCTCCCAACACGATCCTGGAGCTGCTGCAGCCGAAGGGAGCCCAGCGCATCCTCAGGGACACAGTTGAGCTCTCTGCATTCCACAACATCTCCTACCAGCTCCTCGCTGGCTCCCCAGCTCCCCAAAAAAGTGAGTGGTCCTGGACCCTCTGGGTATGCACATCTGGGTGTGCACAGCTGCATGTTCCAGCATGGACCTGCACCCTGACTGCTGCTGGGGCAGGGAGGGGCTGTGTCCTGCTTTTTTTGCGTGGGGACCTGCCCATAACCTCTTCCAAAACCTCCACAGCCTTCACTGCTTGCTCTGGGGATGGAGGAGTTGGGAAAGCTGCACGTGCTCCATGCAGGGTCCAAGTTTCTGCTCCTTGGGACTGGGATGACCACAGGTGTTTTGGACTTCCCAGACCTCTCTTGGGAGGGTTGCTGAGATCCTGTCTCCCTGGAGTTGAGGTTTCAGTGGAGATAGTGAGCTGGACTACTGGGACAACGCCCACAGTGTGGGAGAAGTGGACCAAGCTCTTGGACAGGTGCACAAGAAGCAATTCCCATGCAAACCCCATGGGAAGGAGCTCAGGGCAACCTGTGAGGCTGTGCTGGAGCCAGCACAGGAATGGTGCTGTCCCAACCAGCAGCGAGAAGCTGAACCAAGGCAGCCACTGCTGGGCCATGGGGAGGACAGAAAGTGCCTGATGCCAGTGTGGGTGCATCTCCATGAGGTGTGGAGTGGGGAACGCTTCCAGGGTGTGCAGCCATACCAATAAGCCATTCCTGCCCTATAGACTCTCTCTGCACTGTTACTTGCCCTATAGACTCTCTGCACTGTTACTTGCCTGGGTTTGGCTTTTTTAAGGTATTTTCCAGGAATATTTCTTCAGAGGAGCCGCTGCCTCCTCAGCCTGCCTCTTGCTGCCATTTGGGCCAATTTTGGGCTCCTCCTGAGATACTGAAGGCTTCAGCTTCAGGAAGGACCTGCCAGCCCTAGACATGGGGTTACAAACAGCACTGACCCTGCAGGCTGGCCATGGGAAGAGGTTTTTGGAGCCCTTTCATTACCTCTTGCAGGGAAGAACATCGCTGTGGTGATCCCAGGTCACCCCTCTGCCTGCTCATGCCTTTCCTTTGCCTTGCAGAATTCCTGGCAGTGGGAATGGCATCCGTACAGAGGCCGCGTGGTTTCTACCTCCTGGCCACGCTCCAGTCCCTCTTCAGCCAGTCCACAGAGGAGGAGCTGCAGGAGATGGTGGTGGTGGTGCACCTGGCTGACACCGATCCTGCCTGGAACGTGCGCGTTGCCGCTGCCATCATCCAGAAGTTTGCTCACCACATCCTCCTGGGCCGGCTCTTGCTCATCCATGCTCCCCCTGAGTTCTACCCCACCCTGGAAGGCCTGAAGAGGAACTTCAATGATGCAGAGGAGCGGGTGAGGTTCCGCTCCAAGCAGAATGTGGACTATGCCTTCCTGCTTGCCTTTGCCGCCAACCTCTCCTCCTACTACCTGATGATTGAGGACGATGTGTGGAGCGCCAGGTCCTTCCTGACGGCCATCCGCAGGGCACTGGCTTCCCAGGAGGGCTCCAGCTGGGCCACCCTCGAATTCTCCAAGCTGGGCTACATCGGAAAGCTCTACCGCTCCAGTGACCTTCCTCGCCTGGCTCACTTCCTCCTCCTCTTCTACCAGGAAATGCCCTGTGACTGGCTGCTAGTCCACTTCCGCCAACTGCTCACCCAGAAGAACGTGATCCGCTTCAAGCCATCCCTCTTCCAGCACATGGGCCTCTACTCCTCCTTCCAAGGCACCATCAACCAGCTGGAGGACGAGGATTTCCAGGCTGATGCCTCGGACCTCCCAGACAACCCGCCGGCATCCCTGTACACCAGCATGTCCATTTTTGAGAACTACGAGCCCCTCAAGGCATACAGCTCGGCACAGGGGTACTTTTGGGGCAAAGACCCAGGAGCTGGCAGTACTCTTTCCGTTGTGTTCCAGCAGCCAGCCCGAGTCAGCCGTGTCCGGGTGCGCACGGGCTCCGTGGAGCACCCGGGGGATTTCCTGCGCGCAGGGCTGCTGGAGCTGGGCCGGCACCGGGACCGCAGCCAGGACTGCTCCTCCTACGTCCCCGTGGGCTCCTTTGAGAAGGGGACCCTGGAGCAGCGGGGCCTGGAGAGGGTCCTGCCTGGGCCTGTGGACTGTGTGAGGATCCGGGTGACCCAGGACCAGAGCGAGTGGCTCATCATCCAGAGCATCGACATCTGGACCACAGCAGGCACTTGAGCACACCACCTGTGGCAGGATGTCAAAGCTGGATTTGGTGCTAAGAGGTCCTTTACTCTTCACATTCCTTTTTTCGATAAGAAATTAAATTATTGACTCTCACTGCCCCATGTCTGGAGAGATGGGAACCACTGCTGTGGGCTGTGGGATGGGTCTAGGAGCTGGCCCATCAGGATGTGCCCGCTGGGGATGCCCCAGTGAGCCAGGAGGGGGCACAGGAAGGGGAAGGGGCTTGGGAGTTCAAGGCTGGGAAGTAGAAACCCTTTTCTCCCGGGGAGGATGATGTACAGGGCAAAGCTGATCAGCTAATTAACAAACCAAGTAATTAGTCAGGCAGTGGTATTTTTTGCAGCCTCTCCATACCTTACAGAACTTTTTCCAAAACTCTTGATTGCTAACTCCCTCTCTGATCCCATTCACTAGCTGCTCCTGGTGGGGTCAGGGGAAGGTCTAGGGGTGCTGCTCACCAAACCCCTCACCCTGCAGGCTCAGCAGGTTCGTGGCAGCAGCAAGCTTCCACTGGCGCCCGGACATTTCCCGATGCCGATCGGGGGCGACGGCCACCAGATGGACCCATCGGCCCGGCCCCCGGGCAGCGCCTCCTACCAGCGCCGCTTGTTCCCGCTGTCGAAGGGAAAAAACCAATTCCGAGGGACTCACCTCTTGTTTTTGCGGGATTCACACAGAGAGGGAAGGACAGGCAAGATAGGGCTTCTACAAAGGGGAGGAAGACCCAGAACTGAGTACTAGGGAACAAAGATAAGCCAAGGAAAATGTGACCTCGGTATAATGGGAAGCTCTGGGTCCTTTTTAGCCCAGTGAGGTGCTGCAGGGTAACTGGGGTACACACAGGCTCCCAAAAGCTGCCGTTTGGGTTTGCCTGGCAGGGTCAGCTTGGAGGGCTGGATGCTCCCCTAGCAGCTGCTGGCCCCAGCACGCAGGGCAGTGACTGGCATCTCCCCCAGTTAGGCTTTTAGCAACAATTTCTCAGCTTCCTGCAAAGGAAGAATTCCAGTCTGCTCAGCTTTCCCATGGGATAGCCCAGAGAAGTCACTAACCTGTGCCAAGCCTGGCTCTCCTGGAGCAGCACACTCACTGTCAGCAGGGAGCAGTGCCAGGGACACTCCTGCAGTGCCACAACCATAGCTCTGGTTTGAGATGGCTTCAGCTCACCTGCTGGGCACTGGGAGGCAGATGGAGAGCTCCAGACCTGGCATGATGGGGTTTTTCCCCTGAAAAAAAGCCACTCAGGTAGTACATCTTTGTCTGCATTTAATATGGAGGTGCTACACCATAAACTCCAAATGTTCTCAGTGGGATCAATACACACAGCAGAACCACTGCCACTTCCTCCACACAGCCCAAATCCTGTCAGAGCTCTCAGAGTGTTCTGAGTGGCACAAGTGTCTGCTTCCCAGGGCCCTGACAGGTGTTTTTTCCAGCACTCCAGGAGAGCCTTTGCCCCAGTTCTCTTGGACACAAATGCTGCTGCCCACCCTGGGAGAACACCAAGGGTCACCAGTGTGGGTACAAATCAAGAGGTTTCACCCCAGTAAGTTTTTATCTACTGGTAAAGCACAAAAAGATAGAAATGGAAATCAGCTTTTTACCTGTTGGACTCTTACTGATGTAGGTACTAACAGGTTTTGTGATATTCACACGCCCAGAAGCAAGCTGCAGTCTCAGTTATGCTGGTGTAAACCTGGACAGACTCCAGAGGTATGGAAATCTCTCCATTTACATCAGGATAAGTGGAAGCAGCAATACCCACTGGCAGAAACCTCCTCCCCTTTGTTCCTGTGCTGCACACGTGGCTCAGCACCACAATGCCCGAGGACCATCACTGCACACTGGTGGAGGAAGAGGTGGCGGCTGTTACATCCTGGAGAAACACCACATAATTTATCCCACATCAAAATTCTCCCACTATTTTTATCCCAGGAAGACTCAGCCAGCTCCTAGCGCTCCATTCCCAGCCCCTGTCCCCGCTGGGGTAGGCTGATGGAGTCCCGTGTTTGGCCAAGCTCCACATGGCAGCCATAGCCTAAGGGCCAGCACAGCTGGGCAGGGGAAGGGCAGGGGACACGACCAGAGAAGCCTTTGGGGCTGCTGCTCCCTCTGGAGACGGTGAAGCAGGGAAGAGTTGGAGGTTCCATTCCAACGTTGGGGTGTCCTGATGTGGCAGAGACCAGAAAGGCCTAGCTCAGCATCTTGTGCCGGTCAAACACCGTCTTCCGCTGCTCCTGCACCTGCCGTTTCCAGCGCTGCTGGGCCCCCTCCACCCGCTCCAGCACTGTGTTGGCCCTGGTGCCAGCCAGGGTGGGTACTGCGGCCAGGGAGCGAGTGTCCTGCAAGGAAAGGAATGGGGCTGGAGACCAGGCAATGCCCAGCCCGAGCACAGAGGGAGGCAGCTGACTTGGGGAGAAACTGCACCTGAAAAAGGAGTTCAAGGTTTGAGTTGTTCTGATGAAAAACCTCCTTTTCAGAGCTCCTCAACACCAGCCCCCAAGTCCTTGCTCTTGGGGATCACCCACAACTCCACATAAAAGTCCCCAGCAGAGGAACTAAAGCATAGAGCTCTGCTGGAAACCCACTCTTGGAGTCTGCAAGGAGCCACAGTGCCAAAGTGAATCACATCCCCCTGCTAAAACCAGGCTGATGATGGCTGGAGATCCATCATGGCACAGGAACAAGGCCTATCCCAGAGGACTTAGGCCAGCATACTGGAGTAAGATAAACCTCACTTCACACCAGGCATTTACCACGTGCACCTGGATCTGAATCTGAATTACTGCTGCAGAGTTAACTCCCAATTACTGCTGCAGAGTAATTCCCAAACCCATGACTTTGGAATACTATTCATCTCCTCCTGCAGGACCTCCTTTTTCAGCAGAGGGAGGCAGTGGATGGACTGTGGACACTGGAGTAGCTGCTCCTCACATCAGAGTATGAAGGAATTGAGCCAAATCATTTATACTCGCAATAAAGTACAAGTAGGACAGTCCAACCCAGTGCTGCAATCTGCATGAATTTTATGTGGCAAGAAACTTTTCCTCCCCCAAAACTGGTGTGTGACAAAGAGAGAAAGAGGGAGAGAGTGGCTCTTTCTTTGCTACTGGGTCCTAATCATTTTGCCCATGGTTTGTACACCAGCGTCCCACAAAAAGATGGAGTTGAATGAAATTGTGCTCTGGGAGAAGCACAAGGAACAACAGCCTGGATACAACCCAGGCCAGCCCCAAAGCAGGATCAAACAGAACTTAATAGGCCGGTGTTTTAAGTGTCTAGAAGATGTTTCAGCCAACACTTAAGCTCATCCTTCCCTGGAAGCTCAGCACCACAAAACTCCACCTGGGACACTGCACAAACAGGATCTGTTTGACTTTTTTTCCCTCTAGATGGACAAACCAAATTCAGGCCAGTTGCTATAAAGCCCCCTCTGCCTCTGAGGGCAGGGCTTGCCTTGGGCTCGTTACACAGAGCTTTGAATATTCCTTGTGCTTCTGCATAATGTGCAGAGATCTGAGTGTAAATGTTCACCTGTGTAAGTGCCCCCAAAGCAGCAGTGCTGGTCCCTCACTGGATCAGAGGAGACAAGCAGGAGGTCACTGTTTCTCTGTCCCCCTTGTCTGCACCCCCTGCCCCCTCACCTCACTGTCTTCCTCATTGTGCAGGGGCTGGGTGTAGGGGTCTGGCTTGCGGATCAGGGGGTCCACGAGCACCAGGAACGCCATGTAGAGCAGCAGGGCCCCCACCACCGACAGGTAGATGATGATGATCACCTGCAGTTGAGGACAGCGCAGTGGGAAAGGATAAGCAGTGTAGACAAGAAGCTCCACAGAGGTCAGGAAAGTCCTTTGTAGCTGCCTCTTATGTGTGATCTCTTGTTCTCATTTTGCTCACAAGAGTCTCTTGCTCTTGCCAGGAGGCCGAGGTTGTGTATCACTGCACAGACTGTGCTGACACTCTCACTGTGCCAACTGAGGGCAATGTTCTGCACATAAGGGACAGCAAGATGGGGCCCTGGTTAGAGATGCCTGGCACTATCACACATCCCCAGCAGGAATACTGGGCTCCCACACAGCTCCTTACTACCAGGAATGCCCGTCTTGGACACAGAATCACAGAAGTCACAGAATCCCTGAATGACTGAGTGAGGCTGGAGAAGATGTCTGAGATCATGGAATCCAACCTGTGACTGACCAATCCCCACCTTGTCACCCTGCCCAGAGCACTCAGTGCCACATCCAGTTGTTCCTTGAACACTTCCAGGACAGTGACTCCACCACCTCCCTGGGCAGCCCCTTCCAGTATCCAACACCCTTTTAGTGAAGAAATTCTTCCTAATGTCCAACCTAAACCTCCCCTGGTGCAGCTTCAGACCACGTCTTCTTGTCCTGTCACTGGCTGCCTGGCAGAAGAGGCCAACCCCCACCTGGCTACAGCCTTCTTTCAGAGAGTTGTAGAGAGTGAGCCCCTGGCACTGCCACCATGTACTTGCTGTGACAGTTTTCTCTTTCTGGGCTCTTCTCCAGGAAGCCACCAGTGTGGCAGTGCCTGCACTGCTGTGGCACGGCAGGGGGCAGGGCACAGGCAGGGACTGCAGTCACCCGGGCTCGTGCGGCGCGGCAGGGGACTGAGCTCAAGGTACCTTGATGGTGGTGGTGCTGCGCTCCTCGTACTTGCACTCGCAGAGCAGGCAATAGGCCTCCACATCATTCCCGGGCACTGGCATGGGCTCCACCACGTGCAGGCAGTTGCTGCAGCACAAACAAACCACAATCAGCAGCAGCGCAAGGTGAAACCAGTGCTCTGTGCAAGGACACTGGGGTGACTTTGTCTGTGTCCCAGCTTTCCTGTCAGGCTGATAACACTGATCTGGTGTTAAGAGCTCCCTCACAGCCTAGCTGGCCCAAAGTCCCTGGGATAGAATGTCCTAGTGCCTTTTGCAGGGATCCAGTCCAGGCGGAAGGGATTGGAGGGCACACCCTTCATCTGCCAGAAGCAGTGGGTTAACATATCATCCCAAATTCCTCAATTTCTGTTTAAAAAAATGCCCCTGGCCTGGGCTGAACATCACCCACCAAAGCAGCTCCCTCTGCAAACATACAGGCAGGGAATCCGTTCCTCAGCACCAGCTGGGAAGTCCAGAGCTTGGCTGTCATGGACCGACCCCTGAGGCTGCTCTCACTCACTCACCAGTCCTTCTGGGACACATTCTTGTTGTAGATGTGCCCGCTGATGTTGCGGTACGGGGGGCAGATGCACTTGCAGCGAATGTCCTCAGAGCTCTGCAGGGCACAGGAGCCTTATGAAGGAGGAGACACAGCTCTGTCCCCTCACACCCCACCTCTGCTGTGCCCCACACATGGCTCGATGTCACCCACCTTGCTGGCCTGTGCTGGGGGACACAGGACACAGCCCAGCAGCACCAGCAGCAGCATGGGGCTCGCAGAGTTCTGGGAGCTCTGGGCAAACATCCTGGGAGCCTGAGGGAACAAAACTCACATCCATGATAGAGCATCTCAGCTGAAAGCAGCCATAACTGCTACTTGAGGTAGTCAAGAGAATTTTTTTGGCCGACTTGCCTCTGTTTTGCCCAGGAAGAAGAAATTTGTTCCTGAATCACAGCTGATGCCAGCCAGAAACTCTTGGAAACAACACAGATTGCAAGAACACTCCCAAGAGCTCCTCAGAAGAGCTTCCACCTTGTACAACCACACATCTAAACTACCCCAGCCCTACAAAAGTATTGCTGATTTCCTTACAGTTGGACTTGCAGAAAACCTCCTGTTCCTCTCTTACTACCCTGAAGCCCAGCTACAGATATTTTGGTGCTGACAGTTTTGCTCAGCAAAAGACACAAAACTAGGAGCAAGAGTGACCTAAAGCAGTACACTGGGGCCTCCCTGCTGCACTGTCATGAAAGATAGATCATTCATCTTCTGACAATCAAAGTCTTGCTGCTGAAGGGAGTAATGTATTTTCCTGTCACAAATTACAGGAAAGGGATGGAATATTCCCAAGTATTCCAAACCAAATCCTAAACCTCCTTTATCTCAAGATACCTGTTCAGTAAATCCTGATTTTAAAATTACTTCAAGCTGGTAGCTTGGTGAATTCATTAATGCCTTTTGCTACATAGCACAGAATGGTTTGGGCTGGAAGGGACCCTAAAGATCATCTCCTTCCAACCCCCGTGTGTGTGGATAAAGTTGTCCAGAGACATGTGCTTCCATAAATCCAGAAGAATATGAATTTATTCCCTGTGCCACAAAAGGAAAGTTTGCCTTGGTCAGGCTGGCCTTCACCCTCAGAGAGAAAAGGTGGAGCAGGTGTTGGGAACCTTGGGACAGCACGGAAGAGCTGTTTCAGCAGAGGAAGGGGAAGGGAATTTACATCTTCATCAGTCAGGTCCCAGGTAATCCCACAGCTTACTCCAGGTACTTGTACTCCATCACCTGACCTGATTCCACTGGGATTTAAATCAATGCAATATTCCATCACCCTTTGCTTTATCTTATGTCAACACTGTAAATTCACATAATGGATTACAAACACCAAGTTCCTTTCTTCTTTATCTAAACAAAACACCAGCAACTTCTAATAAGCTACTAGATCTCCAAAATGCATCCCAGTCCTATCACCTCATCCCATGGTTTATTAAGGTTTTGCACCACAGTTTCAAAAATCTCCTCAAACAATGGTCCTTCCCAGGGAGACTCCCCTGTACATCAGGGGTTGAGATCTTCATCACAGATCTGGGGAACAGGACTGATCTGAGCTGCCCAGTGCATGTTCCCCATTTTAAGTGGGTCTGGACTGTTGTCTGAATTTTTAACACAACAATGGGGCATGTACCTAGAATTCAGTTTTAGCCTCTCAGCTGAGTTCAAAGTATCTGAACAACTCATAAATGCCACTCTTAAGAATAGAAGGGGAAAACATGTGATCTATTATACCATAAACAAAAACTTAGGATTTTTTGGGCAGCGTTCACGCACCATGAACTGCAGAACACCCTCAGCCACACAAAGGATAATTAAGGCGTATTTATCTCCAAGTCTGTCAGCAGAGGGACACGGGCACACGTGCCTTAGAGCTATTTTTTCCAGACCATCAGCCCAGCCCACAGCAGCCATGTTGCCAAAAGCAGCTGCATCTGGACCAAAACCCACCAGCACAGTAAGCACAGCAGAGGGTACATGGTTGAGGTGAAGTTCTCGGGGGCTGTGAGAGAGTGTGGCAGCTCCCAAGACGAGCCCCCACAAAAGGCTGTCCAGAGCACCACCGCACACAACCACCCCCTCCTTCTCCCTGGGAGTGCCCAATAATCATCTTTAACCTCCCCATCCCTGGAAGTGTCCAAGGCCAGGCTGCACGGGGCTTGGAGCAGCCTGGTCTCGTGGAAGGAGTCCCTGCCTACAGCAGGGGTTAGGACTGCATAAGCGTTATGGTCCCTTCCCACCCAAACCATTCTGAGATGGTTCCGTGAACATCACCTGGAGCGTTTCTAAGACTCCGGCCCGTTTCCCTTCCCGGATCTGTGCTCGAACCACCGACCCGGACCCAGGGCAGGGCCGGACCCTCAATTCCCGCCGAAGGCCCGGATGCTCCCTCAGCCCTCCAAGGGCTTCCACCGCCCGGTCCCACCCGGCCTCCTGGGATGCCTCCGGCAGTGCAGGCCGCCGCCGCCGCCCCCCGAGCCCCGGGTCCCGCACAGTCCCGCCCCGGGTGCGGGGAGCGGAGCAGGGCCAGGGCCAAGACCAGGGCCATGGCCCGACGCCCCTCAGGCTCCCGGCCACCCCTACCCCGTATCCGCCCCCTACCTGCCCCTCGCTGCAGCCCGAGCGCGGCCCCGCCCTGCAGGCCCCGCCCGGGCCCTCCCCGCGTGCTCATTTGGCAAAGGAGCGTGACGCCCGGTGACAGACAGCAGCGCTGGCCAATCGGAGGGCAGACAGCCCAGCCAGGTGCTGAGGGCGGGCCCGCGTCCCGCAGAGCTGAGGGGATGCGGTGGCGGCGCCGGGGGTCACCGTTGCCGGAGGGGCCTTTGGCGGATGTGGCCAGGGCAGCTCCAGCCCGGCTTTCCGCGCGGGGCAGCGCCGCCTCCTCCTGGGGCTGAGACGCGGGATAGCCCCACTCCTTCTCAGCCCCTTCTCCCCTTACACCCCCGTTCTCCCCTTACAGCCCCTTCTCCCTTCACGGTCCCACGCCTCCCTAATGGCCCCTCTGTTCCCTCACAGACCCCGCTCGCCCGTCACACCCCGCTCTCCCGTCACAGCCCCACTCTCTCGTCATGGCCCCTCTTCTCTCGCAGTCTCCATTACCCCCTCACACCCCGCTCTCCAGTCATGGCCCTGCTCTCCCCTCACACCGATGGTGGTCCTGTGTCTATCAAAGGGAAAAGCCTGGGCCGCAGTGGTGCCCTTGCTTCTGTTTTTTGGCTGATTTATGGTTATAGATCATATCCGTGATCCTTCAGGTTCAAAGGCTTCGGTCTTGCCATGAACCTCTTGTATTTGAGACTTGTGACTTGTTTTAAAAGCTTGGTCCTTGTACCAAGAGGAACATTGTGCCTTTCCAAGGCCACAGGGTTTGGTGTTTGCCCAGAGAACATTCCTCAGATGTGATTCTTGTAGTACCTCGGGTTTACCCCACTTTCTGTGTCTGCACCCTTCAGGTGTGCAAATACCCCCAAGCCTTGGCTTTACTCCGGTGGCAGCTCCCAGGATGTTCCATTCAGAGCTGGAGGGATTGAGGGTGTCAGGAAAATTCCACAAATGCCAAAGGTTTATATCGAAAAAAGGAGACAGAGGAGTGCTGCAGCTTCATTTGAATAGAGGGAGAGAGTCCACTGGGGCACACACCCGCAAGGTTTTACCTCTCAAAGTTTTGGAAGGCGCAGCTTCCTTTTATCCTGAACTCCGGCCGCATGTTGCCCTCTTCCTTTCGCCACTGGCTGAGGTACTAGGAAGGTACAGCCTTCCCGAACCGCCTACTACATATTCCCGCCTTGAACCTACTATTTTACCCCCAAAGCTCAAAAGTTCAGGCTTGTGCAGACACTTGTCTGTTTTAGAAGCCAAGCTGTCTGGGCTCTGCAACAAACCTGCTGCCCAAAGTTAGTAGATACATTAAGACCCATTTCAAAGACGTTGACACTCATACGTTCACCCATCAAATTGTTTGTAAAGACATTAGCTTTCCTCTCAATGGGCTTACCTGCTTCTCTGGCACTTTGTTGCTTTACCTGGTGCAGATTTACCTCGTCTATGCTGCTGGATAAAGTCAGGACCTATTTTTTTTCAGGTAAAAAAAAAATCCCTTGATGGAAAAAAAGGAGACCAAACTTATTTGATTTTGTGATTCTATTTCTATTCTAGAAATAGAATCACAAAATCAAATAGGTTGGAAAAGACCTCTGAGATCATAGAGTCCAACCTGTGCCTGACCCATACCTTGTCATCCAGTCCAGAGCACTCAGTGCCATGTCCAGGCATTCCTTGGACACCTCCAGGAATGGGGACTCCACCACCTGGAGTCCCTGGGCAGCCCCTTCCAATGCCTGACCACCCTTTCCATGGAGAAATTTCTCTGGATGTCCAACCTGAACCTTTCCTGGTACAACTTGATGCTGTTTCCCCTTCTCCTGTCCCTTGTTCCCTGGGAGTAGAGCCTAACCCCCACCTCAGCTGCCCCCTCCTATCAGGGAGTTGTGGAGAGCCACAAGGGCCCCCCATGAGCCTCCTTTCTCCAGGCTGAGCTCCCCCCAGCTCCCTCAGCCGCTCCTGGTGCTCCAGCCCCCTCCACAACTCCATTCCCAGCTCTGGACTCTCTCCAGCCCCTCGATGTCCTTCCTGAATCCACCTGCCATGGACCCCTCGTGGGAGGGTGTTTCCAGTTCTGACAGACTTTGCTCCTTTGATGAAAATAAAAATTAAAATAATAAGGTGAGATACATTCAGCCAGAAATAGGTGTAGGTCAGAGGGGAAACGTCTGTTTGGCAGATAGTTTTGTCTCTCTGATAGCTTTATCTTTCTAGAAATGAGTAAATAATTTAGACTACTTGTTTTAGGGCTTTGTAGAATGTATAGGTTGAGGAGACTGCTAGGTTTTAAAATGTCCCACACTGCTCCATGCCCCTGGCATAGGAATTACTGGTGTAAAAGTGCTTCCATAGAATCGTAAGTCATGGGGTGGTTTTGGTTGGGTGGGACCTCAAAGCTCATCCCATCCCACCCCCTGCCCTGGGCAGGGACACCTTCTGCTATCCCAGGTTGCTCCAAGCCCCATCCAGCCTGGCCTTGGACACTTCCAGGGATGGGGCAGCCCAAGTTTCTCTGGGCAGCCTACGCCAGGGTCTCACCACCCTCACACGGAAGATTTTTTCCCTAATACTTCATCTAAACGTACTCTCTTTCAGTTTGAAGCCATTCACCCTTGTCCTGTCATTGCATGTTCTTGTACATAGTCTTGAAAATAATATTCTAAAGAGTTTTTTCACCCCATTGCTGTAATATTTAAAATCCTGGCCCTGCCATGGCTGCATTCCACCCACACTTACTGGAATCTGTATAGGATAGTGCTCTAAGTCAGCTGGACTGATCCAAGGAAGCATTCCATGAGAATAATCCTGCGTATTAGATGCACAAAAGACTTCTAATTCCTTCCTCCTACTCCAGTGTTGCTGAGCGGAAGAAGCTCTTTGGTGCTAAATCAGAGCTCTCCCTTCAGAGCAGAACCCTGTGCCTGCCTGTGGGACACTAAGTGCTGTGACACAGCTGAGTTTGTTCACGTTTAAAAGCCCATGGCCACAGGGATTTTCTGTGACTGACTTTCATCAGGCTGGTGAGGAGGTTTTTTTATCTCTGACATGGCTGTTGTCACAGCAGTCTGTTCTTCTGTGTCTTTTGCAGGTCCATACCACTACTTCTTGTGGGGCTACAGAAGACACTTAGAGGAAGTAGCCCGGACTGGTGACAAGACACTGGAAATGCCCTTGGAGGAATTAAAGGAATGGCCCAGGCAGCTGAGAGACCACATCCAAGGATCAGGTTTTTTGAGTGAGTGCCTCAAAAACAGACTGACCCAATACAGGATGAGTTTGAAAGTTGCATTTCAGTTCAAGTGCCTTTTCCAAGAGGCTGGTTTCAGAATTCTTGGATGGGAGAGTGAGTTCCATGTACAGTTCCTGCAGCGATGAGTGGGAGACCTCATACACACTTCCAGGAGACTGTTCCCTGTTTCCTTGCTGACTTTCCCCCTGGCAAAGCTGCCTTTTTGTCTGTCCCAGATAACTGGGATGCAGCAGGCTCAGTTATCTCCTAGATGGCATCCCCGTTGCTGTGTTTAAATCCCAGCAGCAGTAGGAAAAGTGAGTTTGCCTGGAGGGAGCAGGATTTGCTGCTTTATTTCTTCGTACCCGTTGCTCAGTCTTGTCTTCATTCCTAAGTGCACCACTGCACACACCCAACAGATGTGGTCATGTTTCCTTAATTTCTGTGTGTGCTGAATGCAGGTCCCTTAAAAAATCTCTCCAGCAATGGGTTCCGAGCCCTATAGAGATCTTGCCCTGAATTCCCAGTAATTTGGGTTGATTTTAGCCACTGACACCACCCTGTAGAGATCTGTGACTCACACAGGGTCTGGGAAGAGGCTTTGGAGACCTTGGGACTACCAGTGACACCATGGGGCTGTTCATTCCTGATTTCTGCCTCAGCACTAAGGTGAGAGGTGCCTCAGAGGAGCCTTCCATGGGCAGTGCCCTGGGAATAGAGGCCAAACACAATTCACATGGCACGGAGGGAGAGGGAATGGGAGATAGGAGAAAAAGAAACACAAATGTGTAAAAGAGGGGAAATGCATCAGGTGTTAATACCCTGCCCTGTTCCTGCCCCTTACCCACGTAATTAGGCCTTGCTGGCAGTCGTGGTGTCAATCTGAAGGACAGGTGGCATTTTTGTTAACAAGAGCAGTAGCTGAGGACACACAGGAACAGCTTGTCCTTGTTCTCTCTGGACACGGGTGTTGGTGACAACACTGCAAACCTCCTTCCGGCCCAGCGCCAAGGTCACAGCAGCTGGCACATGTTTAAAGGGCAGTTTATTTTAAATTGTGAACAGACACATTGACTTGTAAATATTCTAGAAATACATCCTGCCATTATAAAAGCATCCTGTAATTCAGGGGGAAGAAATTTCATTCTTCACCTGCAACAAGATTATTTGGTCTTTCTATTGCCTATGAGGTGAAATGCTTTGGGAATTGTAAGGTGACAAGAGAAGACTCCAGGGTGCCTAGGCATTGGGCCAACCTCGGGCTCTCTTCCTTGTGCAGGATGGGTGGTTAGACCAAATAATGGCAATTCTCCTTCTCTTTATGCTGTCAGCTCCCTTCCAGCTCCAGGGAAGTGGTTTGTGGTGCCGTGCCTCGGTTTCCTCAGCCAAATGGTACCACAGCACTGGGAGAGGTTCTGTGAGGGTGGCTGAAGAGCTCGTGAGGGTCACAAGAGCTGCTTGTGACGGTCAGTTCTTGAGGGCTTTTCTCACCCTGAAAGACTGATGGTCTTAAAAAGCCTCATGGAGATTTGTAAGCACACATTAATGAACAAACGGTGTCAGTCCCAGGCAGGAGCAGCTGCTGTGTGCGTGGGAGCTGACAGAAGATGTGGCTGCCCAGCAGGCTGGGCTCTGATAACCTAGGAGATCCAGTGTCAGTGTGTGCCCTTGGGCCATGCACACGCAGGCTGGGGTTGTGCTGTGCCCTCTGTCCAGCACGACCTCCCATGTCATGGACAGGCAGAGAACAGCCATTGATGTCCAGCCATGAACAATGGAACTTGGAGCTGGTTCTCATGGGTCACAGCTGTGCAGCCATGAAGGTGGCTGATGGGGAGGACACTCACAGTTGGTGGTGGGATGGCTCTGGTGTGATGAGGGGGAACCAACCCACACATGGCTGAGCCCCAAAGGGGCGACTCCTGCTTCTCCACCTGTGCTGTGTTTAATCATTTCTGCCCTAGAGAGGAGACCATTGCCAGTCACAAACCATGTGCCAGGGAAGGCTCAGGTTGGACATTAGGAAGAATTTCTTCACAGAAGGGGGGATTAGATATTGGAATGGGGTGCCCAGGGAGGTGGTGGAGTCACCATGCCTGGAGGTGTTTCAGGAAAGCCTGGAGTGACACTTAGTGCCATGGTCTGGTTGACACGGTGGGCATTGGTCACAGGTTAGACTCAGTGATCTCAGGGGTCTTTTCCAGCCTCAGTGATTCAGTGGTTCTGTGATTCTGTGAAACAGGATGGCTGAGGAACAGGGCCTCCTCTGGCTTCAGCCAAGCCTTCTACAGTGCTGAGACTAAAGGAGAGAGTGGCTGCACCCCAGAGCAGTGGTCTGGCCCACACTGCTTCTCTCTGCCTGATTTCACTGTGCTTTCCCAAGGAAACAGAGGGAAAAGGGAATTCTCTGTGGCCTGAGGTATTTTTCAAGAGCCAGTGCTCTGTCTTGGAGCCTGGGATCTTGTGTGGTGATGCAGTCCTGCTGTGAACCAAACAAGAGCTTCAGCCTCCTGGGAGGGAGCTACCATGGGAAGGGGTAGGGAATTGTGCTCTGATGGCGCTGAGGCAGGTGGAGACTTGGCAAAGCCAGACCCAAAATACTTTCATCTTCCAAGCCAGGGATGTAGAGCATGGCCCACAGCAGGGGTGCTTCCAGCTCCTTGAGTGTAGAGATGCCTGCGAAGCTCCAATGCCATCCTCCCTGCTGTCCTCCCCCTGCCATGTGTGTGACGTGAGGGAAGAGGGGAAGGAATAGAAGCAGGATGGCTGTGATGGATCCTATTTGTGAGGCTGAGTGGCTGCAGCCTCTGGGGACTGCTCCATGCTGCACCCATTCCTGTTCCATGTGGGTGTCCTGGGAAGTCTGGCTCCTCCTTACTTGGCCCACTGCCGTGGGCACCCTTTTCTGTAACACCCGATTCAGCCAAAAATAAGTTTCTCCAATACTTTTGATGGAATTGCATGAATAATTATGCCTAAGTTTATTTTTGGCATCCGGGGCTTGGTTTTGCCTTCTAAGGTTCTGCAGGCGGACTGCAGTCACCCCAGTACACCTCATGCTGTGACTGCTCCTTAAACCTGGTCAGCTTGGAGCTGTTGAGCTGGGCTGATGGTCAGGGACCCCTCCTGCCTCCCAGTGGGTGTCCTGGTTTAACCCAGCTGCCAAGTCAGCCCCACACTCACTCCTTCACAGTGTGATGGAGTGTGTGATGGGCAGAGAGTCAGAGGAGTGAAAGCGAGACATCTTGTGGGTTGAGATAAATCAGTTAATAAGTAAAGCAAAAGCCATGCACACAAAGAAAGTAAAACAAGAGATTCATTCACATGTCCCAACAGCAGGAACAATGGGGGAAAATTCTACACGTGAGACCAAGGAAGTCTTTGCTAATAGAGGTCATTGCCTTCAGGGCAGTTTATAGCCAAGACCCTATGGTTTGGAAGGGTTGCTCAGTGCAGTATTGGACCACGTCTCAGCCTTCTTCCAATTTGCACCGCTGGGGTTTTGTTTCTTGTCTTGGTTTGCAAGACAGGTGTCTGCTAGGGAAGGCAGAAAGCCTCCCTTGGAATGGAGAATGTGAACCCCCTCTCTCTGAATTATTAGAGTTTTGAAATTAAGGGGCTCTCAGACAAATATATGGGAATAGGAATAACAGTTCTTTACTAGTATGTATAATAAAGCAAACAAACAACACCAGCTACAGCATTACCAACAAACAGAGCCAGGAGCCCGGTGACAGCCTTGGCTGCGGCGCTGTCCCTGCGCTGCAGTTCCGGTCACGGCCGGCAGGGGCGCTGGCAGCTCCCGGTGCTCAGGGCAGGTGCGGTGATCCCCACGGGGCTGCAGGGGGCGCTCGGCGCGGGCTCGGGGGGCACGCGGTAATGGCGGCTCGGCCGGGATGAGAAGGGATGGGAGAGAGGCCTCGCTTCACAAACCCCTGTGGCAGCTGATCCCCGTGCCCCTAGCAGGACTCTTGGAAGCAGCAGGCTGGAAACGACAGGGATGAGCAGAAATCTTGGGGCAGTGAACAAGAATTTATCAAAACTCCACGGCAAATAGCTGGGACCTGCAGGGTGTCCTGGCAGGGCAGGGCAATGCGGGGCCCAGCAGCAGAAGAAAGGTTCCCCCTAGGTCATGGTGGTGGCAGCAAACTGCTTTCCCCAAGCCACAGGTCTATGATAGATTAAGCACCATTTATTGAAAGGCTTTTTGTTCATCAAAATAATAAAGAAAGGGGGTGCTTGTGAAACTAACAGCAAAACCATACAACAAGAGATACAGAATAGCAATAAGTGAATGCAGTCCACAGTCAGCAGTAGATGCTTGCAATCAAACCATAAGTTTATGTAACAAATCACAGAATCATAAGACGGTTGCCAAGTATTTTTGCATAGTTGCATTGTTAGGAGCTAAAATATTGTAACCATATCTAGAGAGTTGCTTTAGGATCAGCAAGAACTACTGAGGAAGAAGATAGGAGCCTTCCTCGGAGAAGACCACCAGAGCAAAGAAGACCACCTAGCAACGGTAATGCGCAGACGCAGAGTACACTGGAAGGATTACGACACCAGGAGATAGGAGAGCATAAAACAACAGAACTGCAGGAGGGGCTGTGTAGGCCGTTACAGAGAGCGAGTCTCTTCGGCCTTACCCAGCACTGTTTCGCTTTTGCTACTAGGCTTGCTGTAATTAATAAATTTATTAATTGGATAAAAAGTTGAATCAAAATTATTCGCCTCAATTAATAACAGGTCCGACCATCGTCCTCCAAAGCCCAGCAGCGAGAGAGGGAGACTGCCCCCAACCCTGTCTCTTTTACCTGCCCCCCATTCTCGTGGTATCTCCCCCACCCCAAGAGAAGAACCCCAAAAACCAAAGGAGTTCCCTCTCCCTGCAGTCTCAAGGATCCAGCCATCAGTGCTTCTTAGCAACTCAATGGGGAAAAATTCCACAAGTAAAAGGAAAAACGGGAAAAAAACAACCCCAAACATTTCCCTAAAAATTTCCAAGTGGATACAGAATTCATCATCTTCTGACCTGCCATGCTGAGTGGCTGTTAAACAGCTGCTCTCTTTCAGAAAGGATAAAAGAATTCCTAGGGAGACCCCTGGGCAGGATGAATTTCTCTGTTTGGTGGGACTGGGAAGGCAGTGTGGTTATCAGATCCCACCTGTATTTGCCCCTTTGGAGGAGGATGCTCTCCAGAAACCTTAGAGACTTGGAGAAGTGACTCAGTAGTGTTTGGAGGAAGTGATTTCAGTGCAAGTAAAATATATACTCATTTTCTCTGGCACAGAAGAGAACACAAAATGTTAATAGGTGAGCAGGTTCCCTCAGTACAACTAAATGTTGTGCTTTCTCAGCTCTGCCTTCAGCCCCTTAATTTGGGGCCCCCAGATGGGTCATCCCTGTGGATCCAGCAGTGTGGGTGGGAGTTTTGCCTCTCACTGCAGGGCTGACCTCAGGGAGGAGGAGAGCCAGGGAGGCTCCAGCTACAGAACTGGTTGTCTCCTGTAGGGCTCAGCCCAGAGAGGTCTGGGGGCATGTCAGGGGCTTTTGCAGCCCTTCGAAAAGGGACAGGAAATGAGCACAAGCCTTTCATTTCTGTATTGCTTGGATGAAATAAAATGTAAACCAAAAAAGCAAACACAGACATGCAGGTGGGAAGCTGCCGAAGGCTCCCAGTAATACACTTGAGAGGAATGACGGATTTGTCTTTACAAACAAACAGTGGGTCTGCTGGTAGATAAAACTAGCACTGAGAGATAAAAGAAACAATGGGAAGAAATACACTGATTGATGAATGGAAAAAAAGATATTTGCCTTTAAAAACAAACTGTAGGTATGTTGCTAAATGAAATTGGATATTGAAAGATGAAAGAAACAATGGTGAAAACCCCTAAATTCCATAAGAATTAGAAATTTTAAAATTACACATTAGAGAGGAATATTAGGTATCAGGCATTCTGGGAAGTCTGTACCTCTCAAGTACCTCTGCCAATGGGGAAAGAGAGAAGGGAAATGCAGCCAGGAAATTAGGATAAAAAGGAGGCTGTGTCCTCCAAAAATTTGAGAGACCCCAAGGGAATGCCCCATGGCCTCTCCCTTTATTCGAATAAAGTAAAAGGACTCCTCTGTCTCCTTTTTGGACATAAACCTCTGATGTTTGTGGGTTAGTTTTCCTGACAACTGGAGGCTCATCTAGGGATGTTTCCATCATCCGCAGCAGCGCACAGCGAGCGGAGCTGAAGGTGCGCCTCACCCAGTTTCGGTGATCAGCTCCCTGTCGCTGTTGAGCCAGGAGTGAGAATAAAGACTCTGAGTCTTCAGAAGGCAAGAAGAACATTTAATAGAGAATCATGCGTCTTTTTGTCTTGGTTTGACAAGACAGGAGTCTGTTAAGGAAGGTAAAAGCCTTCAGTGAACTGGAAAAGGTAAACCCCCTCACTCCAAATTACCACAATTTTGAAATTAACAGGCTCTCAGGCAAAGATATGGGAATAGGAATAACAGTTCTTTACTAGGACAAATATATATACAAATGCAATTAGTACAAACAAAAACCACTGATAGAGTCAGGAACCTGGCCCCCCTGAGGAGTCAGGGTGTTGATAACAGTCCAGTTAATGGTAGCTGCAGTCTTCCTGGAGAAGCAGATGAAGTCTTGTTGAAGAGGTGATCCTATAGAAAGGTGTAGGTTCCCTCTGGTGAAATGTCCAGCGCTGGCAGAGATGGGCCTGATCTTCCTCTGGGAATCCAGTGGAGAACAGGTGGTTCCTCTTGGAGAAGAGGCTGTCTGATGTCTCAGAAAATGCT
>VXAX01002147.1:18840-47310 GCA_013399835.1 Leptocoma aspasia | reverse complement strand
CGGCCCTTCGAAACAAAAAAAAAAAAAAAAAAAAAAAAAAAGCCATTTCTTCTGGGACCTGCTGCTTTTTGGGTGGTCTGGGTTTTTTTTTTGCTGGGGGCCTCACTCAGCTGCTTGGTGGGCAGAGCAGGAGAAATTCACCCAAAACACTTCAGCAGGGAAGGTTTTATTCCACTGTCTGCAATATTCTACCAATCCATAATCCAAATTTCTTGGGAAGGAATGAATACTGTGAATGAAAGTCCAGATTTTGTTAGGATGAGCACGAGGCCCTCTCACATCTCCTGCACTGCTTCTATCTGTTGTAATTCCCTATTTGATGTTTTTATGCCATGTCAGGCCCTGGTTTTGTTATTATTCTTGAAAGTGCAGTATTGGCAATAAATGTTAGATGTCACTTTTATTTATTTTCACACCATCCTGCAGCACAGGGCTGCTGGTGGGGCTGGGGCTGTGCTGAGGACACCACAGCTGAATTTTCAAGGCTTTACCATCTCACTGAGCGTTGGTTCAAGGGCAAGGGACAGGACTAAGCCAGTGACCTCTCACAATCACTGAAACCTCAGCAACGTGAAAAGAGTAAATTGAATAAGTTTTCCAGCTTGGAAACACTCACCAGAGTGTGTGTGTGTGTGTGTGAAATCAGTATTTTCTTCTGAGATTAATATTTTCCCTCAGCAAACAGGAGCAGCTAATCTGTCCTCAGCACCGTCCTTCAGATGATAACAGAATTAATCGTCTTAGGTTTGCTTATCAAAATATTTCTGCAAAGCCACGAGGTCTTTGAGGCTGCCTCAGAGAGCCCTTTTATTTTTTCCCTCAGCTCACTTCAGAGCCCTGAGCCTCTGGTGAAACATTTTACTTTGTGGGATTTTTTTGGTCTGAGTTGCTGCACTGGATTGAGGGCAGAAAATGTCTTTGGAGCCCTGATACTGTTTAAAATCAGTTTCTCTGCCTCAGTCTCGGGTCATAATATGATTTGATGAAGATTTTTCTTGTTGTTGAAGTTCAGAGCTTTTTTTTGTCCTTCCTTCAAATGCATTTATGCTGGAACTGCTGCTGTTTTCAGGATTTCTCCCCTCCTGCACACACAATTTGTGCTCACTCTTTTTTTCCCCCCCTTTGCCTGTTTTTCTCCTTTTCAATATTGCCTTTTGAAGCAGGCAAAAAGCAAAAAGGAGTTTTTGGGTCGCTTAATGCTGCTGTGATATTCCTTCCCAGCTTTTGGCCTCCACGAGGAGGGATTACGAGAAGATCCAGGAGGAGCTGACCCGACTCCAGATCGAGAACGAGGCGGCCAAGGACGAAGTGAAGGAGGTGCTCCAAGCCCTGGAAGAGCTGGCTGTCAACTACGACCAGAAATCCCAGGAAGTGGAGGACAAAACCAGGACCAACGAGCAGCTGGCAGATGAGCTGGCACAGAAAAGTGTAAGAGCAACTTGTCCATCCTCTTGCTTCTCTCCTTGCTCCCTAAACGGTCCCAAAGGGCTTCCCCAAAACCTCTCCTCCCCTGCCTTAATTAAACAACGAAATTAAGGTAATTCAGAAGCTGCTCTGTGGAAGTTGGTGGCAGATTGTGGCTTTTGCAGCAAGGAACTGGATGTGAGAAGTGGCCATCCTGTGTTTTGGATATTTAAAGCCTGTATTTTGCCAAGAGAGCTGTGAAAGTCTGCCTCGTGCGAACGGCAGCGTGTTGTGGTTTTCTGGACTCCGTGCTGCAGAGCTGGGATTTTACAGGGAGCCAGGGGATCTCAAGGAAGGAACCAGGAAAAAAAAATTAATCGGCTTTTTCAGCTGATGTGTCCTGATCTTAAGCAAAAAATGGGATCTGAGGAGAATCAAGATTGGTTTAGTAGCTTAAAGCATCCTTTTCCCTTAATTCATTACCCCAGCTTAAGGAGCTGTTGTTAACAGATCTGTTTCATTAAAGACTTTGTTATCTCCCCCAGTAAAACAGATTACCACAAAATCCATTGGAAAAAATTGAATTTTCTATCCCTCTCTACCTATTTCTCCATGATTAGCCTCCTTTGATGTATTATGCAAATCAGATTCTTAGCGGATTTGCTACATTTAATAAATCTAAAGTAGCCTTTAGTGGCAAGTGACTTGTGAAAGTGGATTATGCCAAGGTGGAGCTGGATGTGTCACTACATTGTGCCAGCAGGCGTGAGGAAAATACCCCATGAAAACTGCCCAGCCTGCAGAGGGGAGGCTAATTCTTGTTTCTAAACCTTTCCAGAGTGCCCTGACAGCGACCCAGAGGGAGCTGGGCCAGTTGCAGGAGCTCAGCAACCACCAGAAGAAGAGAGCCACAGAAATCCTGAACCTGCTGCTGAAGGATCTGGGGGAGATCGGGGGAATCATCGGCACCAACGACGTGAAAACCGTGCGTGGGCTTTGTGCTTCCCCAGCTCCTCCTGCAGGAAAACACTCCAGCAAGTCTGGGAATCCCACAGGGGTTTGGCGTGGAAGGGACTTAAAGCTCTTCTGGTTCCAAATCCCCTGCCAGGGGCAGGGACACCTCCCACTGTCCCAGGGTGCTCCAGCCTGGCCTTGGACACTGCCAGGGATCCAGGAGCATCTGGGATCTGGGAATTCCAGCCCAGCCCCCTCCCCACCCTCCCAGCCAGGAATTCCCAATTCCCAATATCCCACCCAAATCTCCACTTTCCCAGTGGGAGCCATTCCCTGTGTCCTGTCCCTCCATCCCTTGTCTCCAGTCCCTCTCCAGCTCTCCTGGAGCCCCTTCAGGCCCTGGAAGGGCTCTGAGCTCTCCCTGGAGCCTTCCCTTCTCCAGGTGAGCACCCCCAGCTCTCCCAGGCTGGCTCCAGCCCTGGGAGCATCACAGATGTGGAATGTGTGGATCCAGCAGTCCTTCTCCCAGGACATTCTGTGGGAATCCTGGCTGAGCACACAGGAAGACACTGCAGAGCTCCGGCTGGCTGGGAGGGGCTCAGTGTCTGGGCTCACAGTTCCCAGAGTTATTCCCAGCTCGGTTTTTGGGGCCAGAGCCCATCTGGGAGTCACTGAACTGATTAACGGGGGGTCTGAATTTCCCCCAAAACAATACACACATAGCCCAACTCCTTCCTTAGCTTCCATGACTCACAATTCCCAGAACATGGAAATATTGGCTTCTGAGGTGGCCAATTTTTGGATCTGAAGTTTGGCGCAACTTTTGGTCAGCCCTGCTTTGAGGTTTGCCTTTGTGTTGCTCTTGGGTTTGGGGATACAGTAGAAGAGGTGGCTGCTCACTCTGTCACATTCGTAGAACGAAAAAAATGCTGATTTCAGAGAAAATATTTGTATGGTCATTGCTAAATGGCAATGATGGAAACTTTCCATGGCCTGGAAAACCTCCTTGGTGGTGTTAATGCCATCCTTCTCTATTTAAAACCACATGAAAAATAGCAGTGGTTAAAACTGGCTACGTTCACTTCTGAGATGTATGGAAATTCCTTGCAACACATTTTTGTTACTTTTAGTTCACTTTTTGTTGATGTCCTGCCAAGGCTCTCTCAGATCAGCAGGAGCTCCAGCCTGTCCTGCTGCAGAGGACACAATGCCTGCTGTCCCTGTGGTGCTGCAGGTTCCAGCCTTTGGAGATGTCACAGCAGCCTCTGGTGGCCGTAGGAGCAGGGACTGGGAGAGGAAATCTTTGCAAACGGAGGCAGAGGCAGTTTGGTGCAAGTCTTTGTAGGAACTGAGATGTCAGCACTTCAGGGGACAGCTGTCAGTGGAAATAAGGCCAGACTGAGGAGTGGTTAGGAGAGTAATTTCAGATTTCTTGGCAATTAGCATCTTCTCCAAGTGTGTCTAATCTCAGAGCAGACTGAAAATTTTGGAAGAAGCCTCATTTTTCAGGATTTTTGGGAGAAGAAGCAGCACATGTTCCCTTCTTCCCCTTGGCAGTGTGAGAAAAAAGGAGAAGCAGATGAAGTAGAGCTGTGTTTTTGCTCTGGGAGGACCTGCACAGCTCCTCAGTGGAATCTCCTGAGTTGGAAGGGACCCACAGGATGATGGCTCCAGCTCCTGGCCCTGCACACACACCCCAAAATCCCACCCTGGGCATCCCTGGGAGTGGTGTCCAAACCCTCCTGGAGCTCTGGCAGCCTTGGGAATGCTCCCGTTCCCTGGGGAGCCTGGGCAGTGCCTGAACCCTCTGGGGCAAGAACTTTTCCCTGATATCCAGCCTAACAGCTGGATGTGATATCCCTATATGATTTTCCTTCACACATATAGAAGATAGACAAATATAGAAGTGAAATATAGAAGATAAATAAAAATAAAGTATACAAGGTAAAAGGACAAATCAAACCAAAAATTCTGAAGGAAGATGTCTCCTTAACATCTTAAGCTCTCTTTTCTTTGTGAAAAGATCCCAATTCTGATTTTTTTGTCCTCCAAATACGAGTTTTAAGTTTTCAGAAAGAATTCGTACTCTTCTCCCCTTCTCCAAACTCTCTGTCTAAACTGACCCCTGGCCTGTAAAACCATCCCAAATCCCAGAGCAAGCCTCCAGGCTGGTTCTAAACTGACCCCTGGCCTGTAAAACCATCCCAAATCCCAGAGCAAGCCTCCAGGCTGGTTCTAAACTGATCCCTGGCCTGTAAAACCATCCCAAATCCCAGAGCAAGCCTCCAGGCTGGTTCTAAACTGACCCCTGGCCTGTAAAACCATCCCAAATCCCAGAGCAAGCCTCCAGGCTGGTTCTAAACTGATCCCTGGCCTGTAAAACCATCCCAAATCCCAGAGCAAGCCTCCAGGCTGGTTCTAAACTGATCCCTGGCCTGTAAAACCATCCCAAATCCCAGAGCAAGCCTCCAGGCTGGTTCTAAACTGATCCCTGGCCTGTAAAACCATCCCAAATCCCAGAGCAAGCCTCCAGGCTGGTTCTAAACTGATCCCTGGCCTGTAAAACCATCCCAAATCCCAGAGCAAGCCTCCAGGCTGGTTCTAAACTGATCCCTGGCCTGTAAAACCATCCCAAATCCCAGAGCAAGCCTCCAGGCTGGTTCTAAACTGATCCCTGGCCTGTAAAACCATCCCAAATCCCAGAGCAAGCCTCCAGGCTGGTTCTAAACTGATCCCTGGCCTGTAAAACCATCCCAAATCCCAGAGCAAGCCTCCAGGCTGGTTCTAAACTGATCCCTGGCCTGTAAAACCATCCCAAATCCCAGAGCAAGCCTCCAGGCTGGTTCTAAACTGATCCCTGGCCTGTAAAACCATCCCAAATCCCAGAGCAAGCCTCCAGGCTGGTTCCCAGAGCAGGAGGAGCTCTGTGTGGTGCCGTGGCTGCGAGCAGCTGGCAATCCCTGTGTGCTCAGTTGGCAGATGTGAACGGGGTGATCGAGGAGGAGTTCACCATGGCCAGGCTCTACATCAGCAAGATGAAGTCGGAGGTGAAGTCCCTGGTGAACCGGAGCAAGCAGCTGGAGAGCGCCCAGATGGACTCCAACAGGAAGATGAACGCCAGTGAGAGGGAGCTGGCAGCCTGCCAGCTCCTCATCTCCCAGGTGGGTCTGCTCCTGCCTTCTCCCAGGCTTTGGTGGCCATCCCAGCCTCCTTCCCCACGGAATGTGGGTGCCAGGAGTGAGAAATGGGCCTTGTGGAGCAGAGCTGTCTCTTGGGTGTTTTGTTGTTTGCTCTCCCTTCTCTCTTTCCTCGCTGTCCTGGTTTAGGGCAAATTTGGGAGAAAGCCTCCAAAGGGGCTCCTCTAGACGATGCCTCAGGTTTTGGTTTTTATATTTTTCAGGTTCTGTGCTGCTTTAGTGTGTGGGTCTGGGCTTCACATGAAGGGATGGTGAGCTCTCTGCACAGAGCAGGGACACAAAACAATTCCTTCTCCAGCTGGGGACCAAGGACAAATGATACAAATCTCAGCCCAAGGGCACACACAACGTGGGCTGAAGAGAGAAAAACAAGAAGGATGGGACTTGATGGGCTAAAGCTGGAATTGGACAATGAACTCCAATGTGCAAATGGAGCAGAACTGATAAAAGTGCCAGAGCCCGTGCCCGGTGTCCATTTTGGGACCATTTTGGTTGATCTTGGGTGCAGCCCTGGCTGGGCTCTTGTGCTGCCCAAGGTGCAGCCAAAACACAGCCTGCTTGGATCTCTTAGCTCCTTCCCAGACATTTTGCCGTGATTTCTCGGGGTCACCACCTCTGGATGTGGCAATTCTTTCTGTTTCCGCCCCTTTACGTGGGCCAGTTTTCCCTGAATTCCCAGGGTGTGCTCCTCCCGTCTCAGTGCTGTTCCTTGTCTTTACAGCACGAGGCCAAGATCAAATCCCTGACAGACTACATGCAGAACATGGAGCAGAAGAGGAGGCAGCTGGAGGAGTCCCAGGACTCCCTGAACGAGGAGCTGGCCAAGTTACGCGCTCAAGGTACAGCTCTGGGCCTCGCGCTCCTCGTTTCCGTCTCAGAACACTCGGTTTTGTGTTTTAATGCTGTGAAAAATGATAAAAACCCCACACAGATCCTTTACTGAACAGCACCAATCAATCTTGCCAAATATTCTGGAAAATTCTGTGATGAGGATTTATCTAAGTTTCAGTTGTCCCTCTGCAAAGCCCCTGCCTCGTTCCAAACAAAGCTGCTTCCCTTCGATCTGCACAAGTTGTGTCTTTCCCAGCTGACTTCATTTTTTAGGTTTGCTCGGTTTTCCCCTTCCAATTTAATGTGGAAAATGTGTAGATATCAAAAGAAGTTCTTGTAGCTTTGCTAAGCTCCTGGGTTATATCAATTTATAACCTTGCAGCCTTAAAATCATTCTCAATTTCTGCAAAAGGGATTTTCCCTGACTGAGAGAGCAGCAGGTGAGGACAAGGCTTCTTATTTTTAATTTTTTTTTTTTTAATCATCTCCTGCATTGTAAAAACAGAATCTTTATTCCATCTCCTGGAATAAATTAAATTTATTTAAAAATCTAAAATTGAAATTTAAAATTTAAAATTAAAACTGTCTCCACCTTTAAACAGAGAAAATGCACGAGGTCAGCTTCAAGGACAAGGAGAAGGAGCACCTGACACGACTCCAGGATGCAGAGGAGATGAAGGTAGCTTGGCACAATGGAAATTTTGAGGGAATTTCTTGGTGAGCTTGTTCATTGGGGTGGAATTTCGTCTTCCTGTTCACATGGCCAAAAATTACATTGATTCACCTCTGTGTTACATTAATTTTTTGCTGCTGGAGCTCTGCTGAAAGTTAATTTGCTCAGTAGGGAATGAGGCTGTTGGGGTTAATATCATTTAGGTACTTATAAATTTGATTTTAAAAGAGGCTACTTCCCCAAAGTTTGGCTGGAATTCTGATTATCTCCAGGAAATAAGAATAAAATATATAAACCCATTTTCTGGTATTTTTCCTTTGGAATGCCAAGAAATGTTTGCAATGATGAGTTGTTCTGATGGGGCTGCAAATTGCAGACAAGGAAAAATACAGTTTGACAAGGATAGTGATAAAGGTTTGCCAGCTGCAGAACTTTTCCCTCCATCATAAAAATTTTAAGTGATTAAAGCAGTTGTAAAGTGATTAAAGTAGTTGTGATTAAAGTGGTTGTACCTTACAGCTCCAAGGAAAAAACCAAATCTTTTGTTCACGATCTAGAGAGATAAATTGAGTTTTTCTTGCTGCTCAAGGCATATTTAATCCTAGAATTTAAATTTAAATATCAATTTCAATAGCAGGGCTGTGGATAAACAATTCTCAGAGGTTTGGGTTTTATTTCTGTCACAGGCAGAGCTGTACAAGTATTTTCTGGGTGAATAAACAGGGGAAATAAGAGAGGATTGGTGTAAAATCAGTGTCATTTGTGGCCAAGCCCTGGGTTTTCATTTGGTACTTTTTGCGAGAAAATGAGTCAAAATTGTTGTACATCTGTTGCTAAAACTAGAATTAAACGCTTGGATGAGTGGGCACAGAGTTTTGTGATTACGGAAGGAAATGGCGGGCAGATTCCTGAATGGATTTGGTGCTTTTCCCTCAAACCCAGAGGGTAAGAGGGAGCTGTGTGTCCCTGGGTTGTTCTGATCCCTGGCTCTGGTGTTTGCAGAAGGCTCTGGAGCAGCAGATGGAGAGCCACAGGGAAGCCCACCAGAAGCAGCTGTCCAGGCTGAGGGATGAAATCGAGGAGAAGCAGAAAATAATTGATGAAATCAGGGAGTAAGTTCACCCTCTCCATCCCTTCCTCTCTCCTGGGATGCTTTGGGGTTGGTTTTGTTACATTTGATTGATGTTCCTGTGCAAGTTCTGTCCTTACACGCAGCAGCCAACCCTGTAATTATTTTGCAGGGTGGATTACAGTGCCTAATTCTTTATTGGGGAGCTTTAACAAGGCCATAAAATCATAGAGAGTTTGAAAAAAAAAAAAAGGGGTGATGTTGCACCTGCAGGTCAGTAGGTGAGAGGAGCTTGGAGGAGAGCAGGTTTTAAAGGATCATGGAATCATTTGGGTTGGGAAATCCTTTAAGGTCATCGAGTTCAGCCACCACTGAACCACGTCCCCAGGAAGGTTTTGAGATTCTCACAGCAGGCAGTCCCTGCCCCAGGCCTTCTGAGAGTCTGGGTGACTCCAACAGCTCCCATTTTCACACATTTTTTTATTTTTTGCCTCACACACCAGTATGACTTTCTTATGTTTTGCTCCTGCGTTTTTCTTTTTCTAAAACCTAGGCATTCTTTTTTCATATTTATTGTGTGGCCAAAGATTAATTGTAGGGAAGTGAGGAGGCAAGGCAGAAAGATGCCAACAACAATTTGTCTCCTCCTTTAAGGCAAACAAAACAAACCACTGAAACCAGCTCTCCAGTATTTTAAAATAATGTCCTTCAGGTTCTTCATGCTTCATTTCTTCCAGAATTTTTCAGTAGAGAGTTACAGCTTTACTTTTTCTCTGCCCAATCCCATTTTGTTGGTGGAGATTTACCTTCCCTTCCTCCTGGGGTTCAGGCTGGGCTGTGCTGACTTTTCCTTTCACATTTCCAGCATGAACCAGAAGCTGCAGCTGGAACAGGAGAAGCTGAGTGCTGACTATGACAAATTAAAAATTGAGGACCAGGAAAGAGAAATGAAACTGGAAAAGCTCATGTGAGTGCACAGTTTCCTCACTTGGTATCCCTGAACTTCTTCATGTGTCCATGGAAAATGTGCTAGGGAGAGGGATTTGTGTTGGAATGTCCACACTGAAAATATAATTTCGGTAGCAAAGCCAGCAGGAACTACAAATAAATAATTACCAATTACTCTCTATTTTTATACCACAGGCTTTTCAATAGTGGCTTTGACAACTGCCAAAAAGAGTTCATTAGAGTTCTGATTTTATAAAATATCCCAGCAAGTGTTAAATCTCTCGTTCCTTAATACACAGCAAAACAAGCAAGAAAGAAGCTGGGAATTTTTGGTGGGATCTTGTTGATTTTTTGGAGGGTTTTAAATCAGATGTCTGAGTAAAAGCCTTTCCTAGAAATGAGAAGAGAAAAATCCCATTTTGTGTGGACACAAAGATGGAGGTGTTGACTCAGCCTTTCCAGGGGATAAAATTGGATATTTGGGGCAGTTAAAAGCATAATTAGAGATGTACAATTTGCTGCCACCTGCAGATGTGCTGCTCCAGGTGGATGCTGGTTGATCCTCCTCTGTTATTATTGATTTGTGTTCCACGTTGTGATCTTTCCAGACTCCTTAATGATAAAAGAGAACAAGCAAGAGAAGACCTTAAAGGGCTGGAGGAAACAGTGGTAGGTCTCAATTACACTTTACTCAGCTTTTCCCCCTATGTCTGTATACCCTGGTGTTATATATTTTAATTTTTGAGTAAACAGCTTTGAACTACCTAAATTAAAATTTAAAAAGGCTGTTTTTAGCAATCTTGGAGAAATTGTTCTGTTCAGTGTGCTTTTGGGGCTGGATGGGGTTTGTTTTGTGGCATTCAGAGTGATTCCTAGAGAGAGAATCCAGAGTTCTTTTCTCCTGTTACCAACTCAATTCTAAGGAGAACTTTTACACCAGAGCATCCACTATGTCCTAGTAATTTGTGCTTTTTAAAAAATTATTGTTTTGTTGTTTTTATTCCAGGCAAGGGAGCTTCAGACTCTTCACAATCTGCGCAAACTGTTTGTCCAGGATCTTACCACCCGTGTTAAAAAAGTAAAACTCTGCTCTTTTAAACCCAGACAATCTCCTTTTTTTGCAGTATTCTTGTGATTTGCTGGAAGCCTTTAGTGCATGCAGTTACAAAATGGGACATAATCTCTTTTTTAGTAGCAGTGAGAAACAAGATTAAAACTGTTCTGATGTTTATCAGCTTTTATTTGGTCCTAATTTGATAAGGAAAATGTTGGTGGGTGAGAGAAATGAACTTATCCAGTGCAGTTCAGCTACAGAATTCTCAAAGATGATGAGTTTCAGAAATTATTTAGTATAACTTGATTTTCCTCTTCAGGATTCCCCCATAACTGTTCAGTAAAAATAGCTTGGTTTTTTTGTGTAAGGGGGAACACGATTCCTAAATATCAAACAAAGAGTTAAAATAATTTCTCTTAGATCTGGGGCTCTGTGAGACTTTTCTGCCTTTGGGGAGCTCAAATTTGCCAAAGAGCTGAGCTTCCCCTTGAGTTTGTGCCTGGCTTTGCTGAGTGCTGCAATTGTGTGTGCAGAGTGTTGAACTGGACAGTGATGATGGAGGTGGAAGCGCTGCGCAGAAGCAGAAAATTTCCTTTCTTGAGAACAACCTGGAACAACTTACAAAGGTTCACAAACAGGTAAAGGCTCCCTTTCCTTTCCTTTCCTTTCCTTTCCTTTCCTTTCCTTTCCTTTCCTTTCCTTNTTCCAAGGGTAATTATGGAAGGTAACCTGTGCTGTCTGAGGAAAAGGTACCCACTAAACCCCTTGGCATTCGGAGTTACAGCTGCTCTTCCCACTCCCTGTACTTCTAAGAATGTGGTAAATAAGGATTTTTTTTTTTTCTGTGAAAATAGATCTGTTTTGGCACTAGGAAATACATAAAAATAGCTGTTTTCTGGATGGATTATCCATCCCCAATTTGACTCCTGGCCTGAAGTGCTCAGAGGCACCTTGGAGGTGATTGAAGTGGCTTCAACCAGCAGAGTTTTCAATGAAAACAATGGAATTGGGGTTTTCTGTGCAGCTGGAGGGCTGGTGCCTCCCTGGGCTGCTGAGGTTGGTAATTTCTGGGCTCGTCCATTTGTGTGTCCTCCTTCATGGAATTCCGGTTTCATACAATCCCAGATCTGGAATTAAAGCCCATCCAGGGACACCTCCCGCTGTCCCAGGGTGCTCCAAGCCCTGTCCAGCCTGGCCTTGGGCACTTCCAGGGATCCAGGGGCAGCCCCAGCTGCTCTGGGCACCTGTGCCAGGGCCTGCCCTCCCTCACAGGGAAGGATTTCTCCCTAAAATCTCCTCTCCCAGTATGCTGGAGCTGTGTCCCACTGTTCAGGTGCACAACACAAAACACTAAAGCTGTTTTGATTTTTTTTTTTGAGCATTTGGCATAACTCTGTGCACTGCACTCTCCTGAAGCTGTGTTAGTGACCCACACTCCCAGATTTACTTTAATTATTCCTGTGGAAGTGCCAAAAGAGCAGGAAGTGCTGGACTGTGACAAGTGTCTGCTAAAGTTTGGGGTTTTCAGATTCCCAGGGAACAGATGGTTTAAAGACCTACTTTCTAAATGTGGAAACTGGGACATGTTCAGAGTGGTTTTTCTTTTACCATTTTGCCTTTATTTTTGCACTTGTTTCATGCATCTGCTGGGTTTCAAATATGGATTTTTATAGCTCTCATTAGCGTGTATTTACTCAAAATCAACTTGGAATCCACATCTTGCAGGAAACTTAGAGGGAAAAGTGGCATTGGACTTGATACCATCTTGCTTGGATTTTGTATCATAGCTACTTCACACAACAAGAGTTCAGCACTTGCAGAAAAAGCACATTGTGACAATGTTTTTTTAGCTTGTTTGTGTTTTTCTCCAGCACTAAGCCTGGCCCAGCAGGTGTAAAATGCTCTGAATGTTAAACAATGTGTGAATGTCAGGACATGCAGTTATTTGCTGTATTATTAATGTGGTTGTTAATCTACTTTTTGCTCCAGAAAAGGGAGAGGCAGTCTTTTGGAGCAGATTTCTGTTGACTTCCAGCAGTGGTGTAATCTGTTCAGTAGAAATTGTGCTGGATTTTCTGCCCGTTTGCACCAGTTTTGTGTTTATTAAAAATCAATCCTCTCTTGGCTGTTGCTGCATGGGAAGTCAGACGTGATTTGTACAATTGATAGACCTTGCTCAGGTTCATATTAAACTGAGGAAGTGCATGAATTCAAAGTTGCATAGAGTCATTATATTTATAGTTACAGGCCTAAAAGTGATTTCTTAGTGAAGTTCCCTGTTTTCCCACATGGCTGAGTAGGGAACACACAGGTGGACACACCAGAACCACTGGGAGTGATGAATTTGGGGTGATCCCTGGTGTTGTCTATAAGACATATTCAAGCATTATTATTTTAAAATAATGAGGTGATCAAGGATTTGCAAAATCCTGGATATTTCTGTATTCTGAGGAAATGTAGAGTTTCTGCTGCAGTTTTTGATGTGTAGAGAAGCAAATCTGGCTGTCAAGTGCTCTGCAGTGGCAGGGTTGGTCCCGGAGTCCTCATCTTTCAGGATCAGCTCTGTGGATCTCGTTGAATGGAATAAACTCTCTTTTTCTTTGATCTTTCTGGACAATTTAAATGAATATCACTCCTCAGCCAGACAAGCGAATTTTGTGAGTAAAACTGAGTTTGGACAACGCTCTCAGGCACAGGGTGGGATTGTTGGTGTGCCCTGCGTGGGGTAAGGAGCGGGACTTGATCCTTGTGGGTTCATTCCAGCTCAGGGCATTCTAAATTTCTCTTTAACCTAGGATTTTTACATTAATTTCTGGAATAAATCTGTTTAATTTTAGTACATGACATATGGAGAGAAACTAGTGGTATTTTCTCTCTCCTTGTGAGGGGATGTTTCCCGCCATTTGTCCAAGAAGAGATTTTTGCCACTTTCTTTTGGCCTTGTAGGTCCATTACAGCTCAGGATATTCTTAATTTCTCTTTAACCTAAGCTTTTCACATTCATCTCTGGAAGAAATCTGTTTAATTTTAGTACATGACATATGGAGACCATGGTGGCGTTTTCACTCTCCTTGTGGGGCGACTTTTCCCGCCATTTCTCTGAGGAGATTTTTGCCTCTTTCTTTTGACCCTGTGAGTCCGTTTCAGCTCAGGACATTCTAAATTTCTCTTTAAACTAAAATTTTTTACATTAATTTCTGGAAGACATGTATTTAATTTTAGTACACGAGGCATGGAGAGCAACTAGTGGCATTTCCTCTCTCCTCGTGAGGGGACTTCTCCCGCCATTTCTCTGAGGAGATTTTTGCCTCTTTCTTTTGACCCTGTGAGTCCGTTCCAGCTCAGGACATTCTAAATTTCTCTTTAAACTAAAATTTTTTACATTAATTTCTGGAAGACATGTATTTAATTTTAGTACACGAGGCATGGAGAGCAACTAGTGGCATTTCCTCTCTCCTCGTGAGGGGACTTCTCCCGCCATTTCTCTGAGGAGATTTTTGCCTCTTTCTTTTGACCCTGTGAGTCCGTTCCAGCTCAGGACATTCTAAATTTCTCTTTAAACTAAAATTTTTTACATTAATTTCTGGAAGACATGTATTTAATTTTAGTACACGAGGCATGGAGAGCAACTAGTGGCATTTCCTCTCTCCTCGTGAGGGGACTTCTCCCGCCATTTCTCTGAGGAGATTTTTGCCTCTTTCTTTTGACCCTGTGAGTCCGTTCCAGCTCAGGACATTCTAAATTTCTCTTTAAACTAAGATTTTTACATTAATTTCTGGAAGAAATCTGTTTAATTTTAGTACATGAGGCATTTTCACCCTCCTTGTGAGGCGATTTTTCCCGCCATTCCTCTGAGGAGATTTTTGCCACTTTCTTTTGACCTCCTTTAATTTTGAACGCCTTTCCCCGCAGCTGGTACGTGATAATGCAGATCTTCGTTGCGAGCTTCCTAAGCTGGAGAAACGCCTTCGAGCTACGGCAGAGAGAGTTAAGGCCCTGGAGAGTGCACTGAAGGAGGCCAAGGAGAACGCCATGCGCGACCGCAAGNGCATAGAGTCATTATATTTATAGTTACAGGCCTAAAAGTGATTTCTTAGTGAAGTTCCCTGTTTTCCCACATGGCTGAGTAGGGAACACACAGGTGGACACACCAGAACCACTGGGAGTGATGAATTTGGGGTGATCCCTGGTGTTGTCTATAAGACATATTCAAGCATTATTATTTTAAAATAATGAGGTGATCAAGGATTTGCAAAATCCTGGATATTTCTGTATTCTGAGGAAATGTAGAGTTTCTGCTGCAGTTTTTGATGTGTAGAGAAGCAAATCTGGCTGTCAAGTGCTCTGCAGTGGCAGGGTTGGTCCCGGAGTCCTCATCTTTCAGGATCAGCTCTGTGGATCTCGTTGAATGGAATAAACTCTCTTTTTCTTTGATCTTTCTGGACAATTTAAATGAATATCACTCCTCAGCCAGACAAGCGAATTTTGTGAGTAAAACTGAGTTTGGACAACGCTCTCAGGCACAGGGTGGGATTGTTGGTGTGCCCTGCGTGGGGTAAGGAGCGGGACTTGATCCTTGTGGGTTCATTCCAGCTCAGGGCATTCTAAATTTCTCTTTAACCTAGGATTTTTACATTAATTTCTGGAATAAATCTGTTTAATTTTAGTACATGACATATGGAGAGAAACTAGTGGTATTTTCTCTCTCCTTGTGAGGGGATGTTTCCCGCCATTTGTCCAAGAAGAGATTTTTGCCACTTTCTTTTGGCCTTGTAGGTCCATTACAGCTCAGGATATTCTTAATTTCTCTTTAACCTAAGCTTTTCACATTCATCTCTGGAAGAAATCTGTTTAATTTTAGTACATGACATATGGAGACCATGGTGGCGTTTTCACTCTCCTTGTGGGGCGACTTTTCCCGCCATTTCTCTGAGGAGATTTTTGCCTCTTTCTTTTGACCCTGTGAGTCCGTTTCAGCTCAGGACATTCTAAATTTCTCTTTAAACTAAAATTTTTTACATTAATTTCTGGAAGACATGTATTTAATTTTAGTACACGAGGCATGGAGAGCAACTAGTGGCATTTCCTCTCTCCTCGTGAGGGGACTTCTCCCGCCATTTCTCTGAGGAGATTTTTGCCTCTTTCTTTTGACCCTGTGAGTCCGTTTCAGCTCAGGACATTCTAAATTTCTCTTTAAACTAAAATTTTTTACATTAATTTCTGGAAGACATGTATTTAATTTTAGTACACGAGGCATGGAGAGCAACTAGTGGCATTTCCTCTCTCCTCGTGAGGGGACTTCTCCCGCCATTTCTCTGAGGAGATTTTTGCCTCTTTCTTTTGACCCTGTGAGTCCGTTTCAGCTCAGGACATTCTAAATTTCTCTTTAAACTAAAATTTTTTACATTAATTTCTGGAAGACATGTATTTAATTTTAGTACACGAGGCATGGAGAGCAACTAGTGGCATTTCCTCTCTCCTCGTGAGGGGACTTCTCCCGCCATTTCTCTGAGGAGATTTTTGCCTCTTTCTTTTGACCCTGTGAGTCCGTTTCAGCTCAGGACATTCTAAATTTCTCTTTAAACTAAGATTTTTACATTAATTTCTGGAAGAAATCTGTTTAATTTTAGTACATGAGGCATTTTCACCCTCCTTGTGAGGCGATTTTTCCCGCCATTCCTCTGAGGAGATTTTTGCCACTTTCTTTTGACCTCCTTTAATTTTGAACGCCTTTCCCCGCAGCTGGTACGTGATAATGCAGATCTTCGTTGCGAGCTTCCTAAGCTGGAGAAACGCCTTCGAGCTACGGCAGAGAGAGTTAAGGCCCTGGAGAGTGCACTGAAGGAGGCCAAGGAGAACGCCATGCGCGACCGCAAGCGCTACCAGCAGGAGGTGGATCGCATTAAGGAGGCCGTGAGAGCCAAAAACATGGCCCGGAGAGCACACTCTGCCCAAATTGGTGAGGACATGGAGCTAAGGGGGCTGCCCACGTGCTTCAGGCTCAGGCTGGTTGCTGGGGCTTGAGTGGAGGGAGTAAAACATAGGGGCTGCTTCTCCTCTGCTGCACAGGAATCTTCAAAGGCCTGGCTTTTTCATGGAATCTGCCCCACCTCGAGTTTAGAGAGGCTCTGCTGTTCCACTGGGTAAATAAAGGGCATAATGGGTCTTGTGTGCCCTTCTAGTGACCTGAAAACTTGTCTCCTTAAATTAGTCGCTCATGTTCTTCCTCCTCCTCCCCCTACACACTCCCTCTCTGCTTTGATTCTTTTCTTGCCTTTCTGGACCTTGTCCATTCCTCTTTTTTCCCTCTGATTACTCCTCCATGTGATTTAATTCCAAAAAATCTTCCTTTGTAATTCAGATATTGATATATCTCCGAGGCACAATGTAATGCGTGCACACAACAGAGGAATGGGGCAATTCTTGGAATGATTTGTTGGGATTGCTGAAGGATAATGGTTTGGATGGAGATGACAACACTGGGGTGTTAAATCCTGAGGGAGAATCACACAGCACCAAGTGTCATCTCCTGAAGGCTTCCTCTTGTAGGGAGCCATCCAAGCTTTGTCTTGACATCTTCTGGAATGGTGTAAATTGGACATAAAAAGTGCCTCACTGCCCACCAAGTGACTTCCCTGTGTTGTTAGGTATAATCCTGGCAGATCCAATGCATGGGAAGGTGGAAGGGCTCTGCCAGCAGGAAAATGGATCTGCCAGCAGGAAAATGGATCTGCCAGCAGGAAAATGGATGTATTTGTTATTGGCCAAGACAAGGAGTGCTGTGTTCCACACAGCTGGATCAGAAACCACGCTGCCAAGCACAGCTCTGAGTTGGGAAACAATGGGGTTTCCCTTGGAGGAGAAGGGGAGGTGGGAAGCTAAAATGTGGAAGCTAAAATGTCTGGTTTGGTCCCGTGTTCCCCTCTGCAGCCAAGCCCATCCGCCCTGGTCACTACCCGGCGTCTTCTCCGACGGCCGTCCACGCCATCCGAGGGGGAGGGATGTCCAACTCCAGCTACTACCACAACACCAAATAAGCGAGAGGTAAGGCCAGAGTAACTTACTCACCTCTTCTCCCACTCATCACTCAGTTCCCTTAGATTTCATCTTGCTTCTAGGAGACCCACAGTAATTGTTTTTCTATTTTTAGTAGTTGTTTGCTGATAATTACAATGCTTGTTAATTGAGTGCCTGTTAAGAGGCTTTGCCAGCTGCTGAGGAGAGGTTTTATTTCAATGACTTAGCACTTTAAAGTGTTTTAAAAACTGCTCTGGTAAATCTGGACTGAAATTCACATGTAAAGATATGAAACTCATGTAATAAAAACACAGCTCCAGAGGTTCCTTCTGCCAGCATCATCTTCTGCTTTCTGTGCCATGGATGTGTTTCCATGTTGGGATATTCCAGCCTGGGATAGGGGTAGAGCAGCTGTCAGTGGCAGCAAGAGACATCTCTAAATTTGAGTGTCACCATTTGGCACACTTTGCACTCTTAGTTCTCTTCATGGAAAAAAAAAACCAAAAAACCTAAATACTTTAATTGCCAGGGCTTGAGAGGTTCTCCTAAGCAAAAGATGAGCAGCATATTCCCAGGAGACTGTTCCATGGACTCCATCCTCCCATTTCTTTCTTTAAATGCTCATTACTGGAGAGATTTTATATCTGCATTATTTTAGATGATCACTTTATGCCACAGATATGCCAAGAGCCGGATGGCAGCGAGTGGCTGTGAAAAGCAGCCTGGGGACAGCAAACTTGTCCCTCCAAGCCTGGCTTTTTGCCCTCCTTGAGGATTAATTCTGTCTCACGACTCTCTTCATGGTCTGTGGTCTCCTCGAGGCATTCTTGGGTGTTTTTAGCTTTTTTTTTTTGGGAATGTTTCATGTCAGGCTTGCATGCCAAGCATCCATCACGCCACACTCAAGCTGTTATTGTGCTGGGGGATTGTTCCTGCTCATTGTGTTTGCCACAAGCTTCCAGCAACAAATATTTCCTCTGTGGATAAATTAGGGCAAGGCTTTGCTGAGTGGTTTTGTCCATTCTGGTCTGAAATTGGCTTTTCCACCTCAAGAGTGAGGTGCCTCTGTCCATCTGCTTCACTGCATTCCCACCTCTGTGACCTGGCAAAGAGTGGGATACAGAGCCTTGTCAAGGATTTCTAAACATTTCTTGTAACAGCTACTCTGAGGGGGAAAAAGCTGCCACCTGCCTCGAGTAAATATACCTTTAATTTACCAGCTGCAGTGAAATGAAGAGTCAGACCCAAACAGGCCACACATGCCAAGTGAACAACTGTAGATTAATAAAGGGTATTAATAAAATAACCACACTTCAAATCAGATGGGTTTGTAGTAACAAGACAGGACCGTGGAAGTCAAGAAAAAGCAATCAGGAAGCATAAAATACTCACCAGGTATTTCAGATGCTGAGGTTTAGATTTGAGGGCTGTGGAGATGAGCAGGTTCAGGCCGTGTTGCAGAGGAGCACCAGGGAAAATGAGGCTGGAGAAAAAGAAGATGGAAGATCTCAGGAGAAACTGGATAAAGTTATGCACTTACTTGGGGTTTTTTTTAGGCAAATTTTGAAAACCAAATGGCAGCTCTAGAGGTTGGAATGAAACCATTTCAACAGTGTGTTCTAGATTTTTTGCTCACATCCAGAAATAAGTGTGGAAGGTGTAGCCCGGGAAGGCTGGGAAGTGATTGGAGAAGGTCAGTTCTCCTCAGTTTGGGTCCTTTGGTTAAGAATTTTATTGGCAAATTCCAACTATTTGGCTGCCAAAATTGGGAGTATCTGAGTAATCTGAATTCTGAGCTTGGATGGAAACCCAGGGGTCTGAGTAAGGGTGTTAGTAAAGGTGCTACCAGTGCAGGGAAAACCATCCAGATAATTTCCTGCTTATTGTTGAGACATTCTCTGCAGGAAGTGCTTTGGAATGGTGCAGTTCTACCCAGCTGGAACTAGAACAAAACTTTCTTTTATAGTCATTTAACAGCAGAGAAATAAAATCGAGGTTCCTATTTCAACATTTGCTGAGGAGACATTTATCTTGTGTTCATTCATTATTCACCATAAAGATAAAAGACACTTAGTGCTGTTAGACTGGTCAGTGGTTATGACTGATTAACCTAGCAGATGGAAGAGAAAGAAATGTCGGTTTTAATAAAATATGCTTGTCTAATGTGGATATATAAAATTATAAAGTATATTTTTATAATATTATATGACACTATATATATAATATTTCAGGTATTTTTGTAAACACTTATATATGTGTGTGTATATATCAGGAAAAGATCTCTGTCAGGAGACAGAGAACAGAAGGATTGGTTTGAATTTGTATTTTTTCATCCTTTTTATTTTATAATTTTCAAACTCTGCTGCTGTTACTTTCCCCCTTTATTACATGAGATAAACACACCAGCTCTTCAGCATGTCCAATGAGCCAAGAGGAAAATCCCATTACAGGGACAGAAAATTAAAGGGGAAAAGAGCAAAAGTTAGACCTGTAGGTAGTGTTTGGGTGAGACATAATTCCAGGCTGCAGGTGGCAGAGGGCGAATCCCATCAGGAGAATTGGCTCAGGTTGTGAGACCCAAATTCCACAATTTTTTAAAGGTGGCTGCGGGTCCATCTCTTTGCTTGCTGCCCATCCCGTTTGGGTGCTCTGCTTTCCGATCCCCCAAACCCACTAATTCCCCTTCCCTTTCTCGCTCTCTCTGGCAGGTCAGTTCCACTTCAGCATGTTAAGGACTGTCATTAAGTCACATTAGTTTCTTTTTTGCCCCTCTCCAACCCGGTCCACGTCCCGTCCATCCCGCGCTCCCCACGGCCGCCGGCGCTCCAGGTACTCCGAGCTTCGTAGGATCTCCACGTCTACAGAAGTGTCCAGCTCAGCTCCTCCAGATCCTTGTACAATGTCTGGAACATTCCCACCTCAGTAAGGATGACAGGGAGTCTGCCACTCCGAATTCCACGACCCCTTGGCGCTGCTTAGGTTGGGGCTTCTCCACTCAGAGTGATGCTTTTTTGGTTTTTTTCCCGAGTCGTCCGTTGGCATCGGTAATTCCCGACTTCTGGCATCAAGGAATTAATTACTCCATGACCAAGTGCCATCAAAGGCAGGTGATTGTGCTCTGTCATGACTGATTTCCTGTATAATATACATATTATTTTATATTTTTAGGGGATGAAAATGTGCTGCTATGTGGTTTAATTTTACTGCTTAACATTTTCAGAAGGAAATTTCCCCAAAGAACCATTTGTAATATCCTGATTTAAAAAAAAAAAAATCTTTGGACTGTATAAAATAACCTTTATTGCAGTACCTGGTAAAGAACAAATAGGATGCAGAGAAATCTGTTAGTATAGACCTAGGATTTGAAGTTTGGTAGTTCCATGAATTTATCTGTGTGACCTGTTTTAAAATTAAGGTCCTATTTCCTTGTAGTTCTCCCTACAGTGGTGGGTTTTCCTGGAGTGGGATGGCTTAGCCACGTGTTTGTAAGAGTTGTTGCCTAGGAATTTTTGAAGGATTTCAGAATGCTGTGGAAATCTTGCCTTGGAAAATACAACAAGCATCTTCTCCCCCCTCCCCCTTTCCCCAGACAAGCCCTGATCTGTTCAGATCCCAGAGGGAACAGTCCCCTAACAGAACAAATGAAAATAAAATCCCCCAAACCCTTCCTTAAAAAAGTCCAAAAGGAGGTGAGAGTTGTACACTCCAGCTGTCCTTTGCAAACCAAATTTGGGAATTCTTTTGCTGGGATGTGAGGAGCACATCGCCAGGGGAAGGGAATGTCTTTCTAAGCCATTATATCCACTCATCCTGTGGAAGGTCTGCTTGTGCTCCAGAGGGAAGGAAAAGCCTTCCCTGGATCTCTCAGACAGCAAATTTCCATCTTCCCAGCAAGGGGGCACTGGAATTGCTCTGGGAAGGTTCTGCTGGCAGGCAGAAGGTGCTCCTCCTCTTCCTCCTCCTCCTCCTCCTCCTCCTCCTCCTCCTCCCTCCCTCCACATCCCTGGGGCAGGGGGGACTCCAGGAAGCCGGGATTCCAGGAAGGCTCCAGGAAGCTGGAATTCCAGGAAGGCTCCAGCTGATCGTAGCCCTCTGCTCTTCTTTTGCAGATGTTTGCTCTTCTTTAATTTGAGATTGATTGGGATTTTTTTTTAATTTCTGAATGTGTAGGTGTAGAACTCTTCAGTTCCGTAGAGCGTTTTGGAAGATTGCGAGTTGACTTTAGGTATTTTTTTCTACTGAAATTAGGGTGTTGCAAAGTAAGTTGAACTTAATTTAACTGGTTTTGTTTTTTGGTTTTTGTTTTTTTTAATGTTGCACTATTTTGGGGGAGCATTTTGCTAAACATATTTAATGAAGTTGCAGATTTGCATGTATTTAATTTATTTTGTATTTTCCAAAGTTTTATATTTTCTTTCGTTCGTTACGTGCATGTGCACTGCCAGAAGAATGAACTGTGAACTTGCCATATGCAATCTTTAATAAAATCACTAACTCAGAACTACTCTGTGCTATCTTACCAGCTGGTCAGAGCTGAGGTTTCTACTAGGAATTAAAAATCCTCTTGTTTTGGTTCTAGGAAGAGGTCCCAAGCTTATTTGCTGTCGAAGATTTTTGTACTGTAGGCAAACTTTCTGTTGTGTCTCTCAGAGTTTGGTGGGGAATTCTATTGTAAACGCAGCATTCATGACAACAAAAAGGTCTGGATTCCTCAAGGCATCACCAGGAATTTTTTGGGGACAGCTCTGCCAGCTCCCTGCAGCTTGAGGGAGAAGTGAACTTGGACATCTCTTCCTCGTGCTGGTGCTGATCAGCCAGTCAGTGCCACCAGCAGCAAAACGATGAAGTTTCTCCCAGTTCCCTTTTACACCAACGCTGCAGGAGGAATTCCATCAATGCCCCCAAGATGCCTTAGGCTAAAATCCTCAAAATTAAACACCTGAGATATTTGATAATTGGAAATTTTGAATTCTCAGTTGAACGTGCTTCTGCTTGTATCGATTTTTATTTTTGAAGCCTATTTTAATTAGGCAATTTCAGTTTGTATTGCGTGTTGTATATTCAACTTTTGTATCATTTTTAAGGCTTTCACATTTTATATCTGAAAAGGAAAACCAGACACCTGCTCTGCAGAGATCAGAACCTGTCTCTTGCTGTTTCCTGACCCCGCCTTCCTTTCTTTGCTCTTTGAGTGTTGTGTTCTATTTATTCCAGGCTCATTTTTAAACTTGCGGTTTGTACAGCGCAAATGAAATTTCACATCTAAAAATGTCATGCATGGGACAAATTGGGGTGGAAATACCATTCCCGAATGGAAAACGGATTTCAGATGGAACTAGAGTGCATATTGTTCTTTTTGCTAGTAATTGAAAAGTATTTCTGGCTCACTTGAGCTTCTTTTAATGATATGTTCAAATATCTTGTGTTTGTCCTTGAGTTCACGTTTCATCAACTTGTTTTCTGGAAAGCAAGGAAGGTTTTAAGCTTGGAAAGACCTTGGCAGATGCATTTTTAAGTTTTGTATTAAACTTAACAAGGGTGAGAGTTGGATTATCCTGAAGATAGTGAAAACTTAAAAATAAGTCACCAAAATTTTTTGCTACAACAATTCCTGCCCACAGAGCCTTGAGTAGCTTTTCAATTTCACTTTATAAAGCCTAATGGACTAAAATGCACATTTGTCTGAAATCTTTACAAATTACAGGATCATGGTTTGGTTGGAAGGGATTTTAAAGATCAGCTGATTCCACCCCTTGCCATGGGCAGGGACATTTTCCACTGTCCCAGGCTGCTCCAAGCCCTGTCCAGCCTGGCCTTGGACACTTCCAGGGATCCAGGGGCAGCCACAGCTGCTCTGGGCACCCTGTGCCAGGGCCTGCCCACCCTCTCAGAATTCCTTCCCAACATCCCATCCAACCCTGCCCTAAGGCCTGAAAAGAAACGAAATCAAGAATTTAAATTTGAACACGGTTTCATTTGAAGAAAAGGGCTCATTGCTGGAGGAGAAATACCTCACATAACCACGACTGAAGTACTCCTCCACGGGGTGGGGGGCAAGAACGGAGACAAATGGGCAGGATAATCCGAATCTCCCCTTGCTTTGACTCTTGTCCTCACTGTGCCTGTAGGACCTGCGCCGGGCACCGGCACCATCCGCTGTGCGGGATGGCAGCGCCGCCCCGCTGGCTGCGGGGAGCCACGGGGCTGAGGCATTCTGTAGATTTATCCCTGTCTAGTTTGTAAAGTGTGTAACGTTGTACTGCAGATGTGTATTCTCTGGGCTCTATGTATCTTTACAGTAGTGTTCAATTTAGGAGGAAAAAAAAAAAAAAACCTGAAACAAGAAAAAAAAAGAAATAAATGGTGGACACGTTTTGCTGGTAACAAGGGGAAATTTTTTTTTTTTGCCATTGCATCAAATGATGCTGAACTGTATTAAACTCTTGAAAGCAGACCTGAACCCTCCTCCTCCCCCCTAGCCTGGAGAGAAGTCTTTTATCTTCGTGCTGAAGTTCTGTCGGAGATGGATGGATACACTGGCAGACTGCATGATGTATCATTCGAAATCCGTTACAGTGGAAAATAAAACTGAACTGAACTCTGCCGTGTGCGCCTGGTGTGACACGGGACAGGGCACTCCGTGCAGCAGTGACAGCTCTCTGTGACAGGGACAGCACCCAGGGAATGGCTGGAGCTGTGTCTGGGCATGTTTAGGGTGGGTATCAGGGAAAGGTTCTGTCCTGGAGGGTTCAGGCACTGCCCAGGCTCCCCAGGGAATGGGCACACTCCCAAGGCTGCCAGAGCTCCAGGAGGGTTTGGACACCACTCCCAGGGATGCCCAGGGTGGGGTTTTGGGGTGCTTTTGCAGGGCCAGGGGCTGGAGCCATCATCCTGTGGGTCCCTTCCAGCCCAGGAGAGTCCCTGATTCCACGAGGGACCCGTTCAGTGGAACCGCACTCCAGAGCGGGCTGAGCCCACGCTCTGGATTTCAGCTTTCCTTCTAACCCTGTGGAAAGTCATTCACAAAATGGTGAAATCCCTGACTGGTTTGGGTTGGAAGGGACCTTAAAGCTGATCCCATTCCACCCCTGCCATGGGCAGGGACACCTTCCACTATCCCAAGGGCCAAGCCTCGTCCAGCCTGGCCTTGGACACTGCCAGGGATCCGGGGGCACGATTAAAAGATTTGGGTGAGTGGGGAATGAACACAGCACAATTTTTAATTTTTGTAATAAATAATTTCATCATCTCTACTATCTCTCCATGGATATATTCCTTCTTCCTCCTCTTTTTCATTAGCCTGGAGGACGACAGGGAGACTCTTCCACTTCCCTTGTGCATGTATTTCCATTTTTATAGGAATATTACACCCACTTTATGCAAAAGTTCATGTGTCCTTGCCACTTCCTTAAAGTCATACTTGGGAGCTTTAGAAACAGCTTACTTCCAGTAATTATTACTCAGAGCATTTCACAATTAAATCATTACTTTTTCTCCTCAGCAATGCAAATTCTGAGTGCTCCAAGGTTTCTGTAGGAATGGATTTTTTTTTTTTTTTGGCTGCTGAGTAGACTCCTAATGAGGATTATGTGGGTTTTGCACCATAAAAACATAAGCAGACTTAGAAATTAGTCCAGTAAAATTTGGAGTCGATGATTAAACATTTTGGATTGTGATAAATTTTGGGTTCAGTGCTTAAGAGGCACTTCCTCATCCTCTGAGAATCTCCTGCAGGATGAGGATGGCTCCACCCGGGAAGAAGAGGCTTCCCAGTGTAGATTGGTTTATATTAAGGAGAGCAGATGGGAAGTCCAAACATTCCCCAAAAGTCCTGCAGAGGAAGGCAAACACTGCAGGGTGCCAGAGCTTTTTCCGTGACTCAAAAAATATTCACCCTTCGAGATCTCCCCGATAAAGCTCATGCCTGGAGGATGAACTCAATTAGAGAGCAGGCTGTTTGCAAGTGTATCCCTACAATTTCGCTTTCGGAATGTGGGATTGCATCAGTTAATTAACTCTATGAAAACAGCACAAATTACTGTATCCATTTCCAAGATCCACCTTTCGCAAGAGTGCACCGAAAACAAAAGGAATGGGTGTTGCATCCCTAGAAAAATACTCACCACAAGGCTGCCGCTATTGATTCCAACACTTCTTAGCTCAAACTGAAACACTTCAAATTTATCTTCCAGCAGAGCTGATCCCAGGGAAAGCTGTATTTATCCTAAAATGAGGATATTCGGTAGTTCGGCATCAAGATCCCTGGTGGTCACCTTGATGCGCTCCGATGGAAAACTACCGCGTGGGTGCCGGCGCAGGGGGTGTCGGGGAAGTTTCAATTCCAAGGATCCCGGGAGGTTCGGGAGCCGCCCCCTCTCCCCCCGCAGGTGTCCGGGTCCCGCCCTGCCCGCAGGTGCCACCGCCCCGGGGGCGGGCACGGCGTGTCCGAGCCACCCGCTCCGCCCCGGCCCCTCCTCCGCCGGGCCCGCCCGCACGGCCGGGGGCGAACGTCCCGCTGTCCTGCTGCTCCTGTGTCCCGCTGTCCTGCTGCTCCGTGTCCCGCTGTCCCGGCACGGAGGGTGAGTGCGGGGAAGGGGCCCGGGAGGGCAGCGCGGAGCGGGGCGGGCTCGGGGCTGCGGGTCCCGCTCTGCCGCCCCAGGTGATGCTGAGCCGCGTCCCAGCCCCGGCGGGAGCGGGCACAGCGAGGTGGCACCGCAGTCTGGGTGTCCCCAGCCCCACGGGGAGTGGGAGGTGGCACCGCAGTCTGGGTGTCCCCAGCCCCACGGGGAGTGGGAGGTGGCACCGCATTCTGGGTGTCCCCAGCCCCACGGGGAGTGGAAAGTGTCACTGAAATCAGGATGTCTCCAGCCCCAGCAGTTTTGGGGAGTGGGAGGTGGCACTAAAAGAGGGTGTCCCCAGGCCTGCTGGTTTGGGGGAACAGGAGGGAGTACCAAAATCAGGGTGTCAGCAGCTCTGGTGCTTGTGGGGAGAAGGAGGTGGCACTGAAAACAGGTGTCCCCAGCCCTGGCAGTTTTGGGGAGCAGAATGTGGCACCTAAATCAGGGTGTCCCCAGCTACACAGGACGCAGGAGGTGTCACCAGAACCAGGGTGTCCCCAGCAGCTGTGGCACTGGCAGGAAGGAGCCAGGCTGTGGGAAGCGCTGGGTGTGCAGCATCGAGTGCCTGGGACCCAGATCACAGCCTGTGTTTAACAGGTCCCTTGTAAAAGTGCAGTTATTGCACATCTCCTGATGATTACAGAGCTGTAAAAAGAGCTGGGCTCCGTGTTCCACAGGTGTGGACGCCAACCTCGAGCTCTTTAGCAGTGCGGCTTCACCATAGGAAGTGACAGAACACGATAAAAATGTACTTAGTGCAGCAAAAACTGTGAGTGAAAAATACGAGCTGCCCACCATGAGGGCTGCAGAGGGATTTTGGATAAGGGCCTGGAGTGGCAGGACAAGGGGGAATGGCTTCCCACTACCAAAGGGCAGGGAGACATGGGATATTGGGAAGGAATTCCTGGCTGGGAGGGTGGGGAGGGGCTGGGATGGAATTCCCAGAGAAGCTGTGGCTGCCCCTGGATCCCTGGGAGTGTCCCAGGCCAGGCTGGATGGGGCTTGGAGCAGCCTGGGACAGTGGAAAGTGTCCCTGCCCATGGCAGGGGGTGGACTGGGATGAGTTTAAGGTCCCCCCAACCCAAACCATCCTGTGATCCTATAAAAGCACACGGGCAGGTGCTGGGCTGACCCTGGCAGGTTGGAAAAGCGCCGCCTTAGCTCGGCACTTTTCTTCAGAATGATCACAGGCTTCTGGCACCTATTCCCTGTATCCAGCTGCATATGCTTGTGCTGAATCGGGCTGTAAACCCCTGGGACAGCAGCCAGCAGTGTTTGGGGGATTGTGGGGATCGTGGCCACCGAGGGCTCCGTTCCGCACGAGGCCCTGGGTGCTCTGCTGATGCAGGGAGTGGAAACACAGTCCTGGCCTTGAGGAGGGCACGTGGTTCACGCAGAGAGAAGTGGTTTTCAAGACCCTGGTTGATTCCTGGGGGCACTCTCAGGAAAAATGGGATTGTGTGGTTCCCCATCTGTCAGAGGGTAACGCAGCGAAGCGCGAGGCAGAGATCAGAGCAGTTGCAGAGCCATGTGCTGCAGCCCCCTCCAGAAATGCCCTGCTGGTAATCCCAGATGCTCAGAGAATGAGCCAAGTTTCTCTGCCTCAATAAGCACGTTTTTGTTTAAAATCATAAAATACTGAGTGTTGAGGTCTCTGTTTCTCAGGTCAGTTTTGAACCTCTAAGTTTTCAAGCTTCCTCCGTGACTTTGAACCTCCCCATTGTCACACCTCTGCTTGGATGAGTTTTTAAGAAAAGGACAAAAAGATTAAAAGGTTTGTGATGGCAAAGAATAAAGTGTGAGAACACATAGATCAGCTCAGAGAAGGAGAATGTAGAGCTGTCTCTGTTTTGTGTGTCTGTGTCTCCTTGCCCAGCCGGGCCCTGTACCTGCAGCGCAGGTGAATTCCAGAGGTAATTGCAGAGGGATGTTTTATGGCAGGGAGCAGGGGAGTTGTCCAGGTTGTTCCACGGCTTGGTGATTCATCAACCTTTGCATGGTGATATTTTACTCTTCAGTCAGCCCACAATTAACTCGGTTACCAGAGCTCCCCCTCTTCCCGCCGTGCCTTCCTTGCTTTAAGCCAATTAGTGCTTCCCAGCGTGATAATTGCTCTGCTCCCGCCGGTCACATCCTCTCAGTGACATCCCTTCCAGAGGGGATAATCTGCAGGCCTTTAGTCTCTGCAGGGTCCTCTCTCCGAGGTTTGACATCTGGGTGATGTTCCCTGTCAGGAGCTGGGAGATCCCAGAATCAGCTTACACGGGATGGATCCCGCCTGCTGATCCTCAGAACACTTGGGATGGATTCCCTTTGCCTGGCAGGAGGAGGAGGAGGAGGAGGGAAAGCACGGCCAAGGTGGGGGAGATGTGGTCTCTAGGTCAGGGAGGTGATTGCCATTGGCACCCCGAGGTGCTGCAAGGAAAAAAATCCATTTTAGAGGGACAGGCACCTTTTCCTGCACCCTTGGGAACTCTGTAGGAGAGACACCTGTGCCTTGTTAACTCAAGGTTGAGGCAGGTTATCCCAATCTCTTCCTGCCTGGCTTTCCATTTTCCCAAGTTTCAGTTGTGGGAGAAGAAAGAGGGAGTATTTTCCTTTTATCCTGTTTATATGGTTGTGGTAATTACATAGAGACCCCTGTCTGGAATCAGGAGTTACAAACTCGGGTTACAAAGCAGAAGTCACCAAGTGGAAGATTCCCT
>VXAX01002147.1:0-12589 GCA_013399835.1 Leptocoma aspasia | reverse complement strand
TTGTGCATTCCCCAGGGAATGCTGGAGCAGCCTGGACTCCCTTTCCTGGCCAGCCCTGACTCAGAAATGCCCTGGTGGTTTGACAAACGATGGCTGGCTGGTGGCAAAGCATTGTTTGCTGTGGTTTGAAGCCAGATTTCAGAGGTAGAGAAAAATATGTCATTCAAAATTCCCAGGAGAGGGGGAAAAGGCCTTAGCTCATGTATTTCAGTGCCAGAGGATTTATTTTTCCCTGGCAGGACTTAGTGAGCCCACCAAGGGCGAGCTCTAAAAAAGGATAATAATGAGATGTGGGTTTTTGATACAGAGGAAGTTTGGTTTTTTTCTTCTTCTTTTTACCAAAAGGCACACGGGGTAGCTGAAGTCACATCACATACTTGAAATGCATTTCTGCTGGGTTATGTAAGATATGAAAGGAGCAGAATTTGTCTTTCTGCATCAGAATTTGGTTCTGTGCATTGGCTGGGGCCAGCTGGGACAGCAGATCTGATCTGATCTGATCAAAGGCATTTTCCACTTAATTTCCATACCTTGTCATGTCTTCCTCAGCAATAAAACCTGAGGGTTTGGTCTTCCCAAAGCGGGATTTTACTCAGGGAATGGCCGGGCATTGATGTGCTGGTGGGAGGGGATGAGTGGTTGCCTTTGCATCACTCATTAAACTCCCTTTGCGCTTTTTTTATTTTAAACAAAGCGGTTTTAAAAAGTGCATTCTGCAGTGTCAGACATCCCATAGTAACTGATCCCCTGAACCTCTTGCTCTGTATTTAGGCTCCTCTTGGGTTTTCAAACCTCACACTCTCACCCCTTCCCTGCAAAAGGCCTTTCAAGCCTTCAGGAATTGCAGCTGTAGGGTGGGACGGTGCCTCCCCAAAAGCTGGGTGACAGAACGAGCCTGGGATTGAAAGGAGCCGTGTTTTCCCTTCTTTTTCAAAAAGCCCAGGGCAAACAGCAGCTCCTCTGATGCCTTAACTCAATAAAAAAATGCCCCAAGAGCTGCAGCGTGGCTCAGGTTTGAACCACAGGTCAGCAGCTGAAGTCAGAGCTCTGTAAAATGCGTGCAGGAATATCATGGGAGTGGGAGCAGAGAATCAGGAAGGACCACCTGGAGCTGGTTTTGAGGGTTGTTCTGCCTTGGATAAAACCTCTCCTGTGGTGTCCAAACACCAGGAAATGTCACTGGACACAGGGATTTATTTCTGAACGCCCTTTGTGTGCCAGGGGAAGCACAATAGGGACAGCCCTGGGATTCTGGAGGCTGAGTGGATGCAACGTGGACAATCCAGAGGTGCCCAGCTGAGGATTTTTTTGGCAGCGCAGAGGGAGGAGGAAGAGTTTCCTCTCCTTTCTTTGCCTGGGGCAGCCCTGCTTTAAATTCTGGGACAGCTCTGAGGGGAGAATTCAGGAATGAGGGGGCAAAATTGGGTTTGGGGTTGACCTCAGGGCCTGGGGGTCTTGGGAAGGATGAACTGTGGGGTTTTCCCAGATGGTTATCATTTTATGCTTAATCCAAAAATCCAGGATATTGCAAGCTCTCTCTGGGTAGTCACTCAGACTTCTTGTACATAATATTGCTAAATTGCTTTTTTTCCCTGATTTTTTGAATGGTGTTAGTATTCCACCTGGCTATCCTAATTGTGGAGTTCTGTGGATGCTTGATGATTTTTCAAAATAGATAATGTAATTTCTAGATTGGATTTTAAACCCATATCACCATTTCCTTTAATATTGCCAAAAATGTGGTGTTGCCTCTGTGGGGATGAGAAAGTCCAATTTGTAGCTCTCTGCTCCCAGAAAGTTTCCTTTATTCTGCGTGGATAGAAACCAATTTTTTTTTCTCAGTTAATACCCAGCCAAGTGCAAAGTATGTATTTATTAAAAATATATTTCTCTTGTTATTTCTCATAAAAATATAATTCTCTTCTCAATATAAACTTGGCTTTGTGAGTAGTTTGACCACCACAGTGAAGCAATTACGTAATAAACTCTTTTAAAAAGAACGTTTAATTGCAAAAGGACTTTTTACTTGTGTGCTTAGCTGCCAAAATAAAGGGAGCTGAGATCTTCTCTGAATTGTCAGGATTGTCTTAACTGGTTAAATCCATGTTTACAACCTTGCCTGTGGTTAACCACCCCTAGATAAGATCACGGACTGTCTCCCTGTGAGTGTAACAGGTGAGGGGTTGATGTTACAATTCACATTTAAATCGCTTTATTCTTTTTTTTTTTTTTTTTTTCTCTTTGTGGCTTAGAGAGGGGTTTTGCTGTGCGTGAGGAATGTTATCAGTTTATGAAGTGTTTCTGGAGATAACCCATCGTGGCTGGGGAGGGAAGGGTTTGCCTTCCCTGACACTGCACTGCCCCGTTTTCCTGCGGTGCTCCCATAAAGAAAAGGCTCCGGTGGTTGGGGATAATGTGCTAAACCACATGTCTGGACACATGCGGGAGGTGAAACCTGAAACTTGGCACTTCAGACACTTTTTAAGTCAACACAGCTAAAAGCAGCCACAGCACAACTCTTAAGCTGTTCCTGTTTCTTAGTTACACAGAAAAGCAAAAAAAAAAAATTATTTCAAGCACTGCTTCAGCCCCAGGTGTTACTGTAAAGCTGCTGCAGCTTCCTCTGGAGTTTGTCAGGTAAAAGTGAGATTGGAGCTGGAGCATTTGGGCTTTGCCAGCAGGGTGCTGGTTTAGTTGTTTTACACCAGAGGAATCCCTGAATTCATCTCTGAATTCTCCCCTCAGAGCTGTCCCAGAATTTAAAGCAGGGCTGCCCCAGGCAAAGAAAGGAGAGGAAACTCTTCCTCCTCCCTCTGCGCTGCCAAAAAAATCCTCAGCTGGGCACCTCTGGATTGTCCACGTTGCATCCACTCAGCCTCCAGAATCCCAGGGCTGTCCCTATTGTGCTTCCCCTGGCACACAAAGGGCGTTCAGAAATAAATCCCTGTGTCCAGTGACATTTCCTGGTGTTTGGACACCACAGGAGAGGTTTTATCCAAGGCAGAACAACCCTCAAAACCAGCTCCAAGTGTAAATATATGTCTGTGTCTATCGACTGAAGAATTGTTTTAAATTTATGTAGGAATTGAGTATTAAATCTGTTAAAAATTAGTTACCAGCAGTCAGATTAGGTAGGCAGATGAAGAGTTTGTCCTCCACCAGAATGGAGCTCATTGCAGGTTGTTCTGCAGAAGAAATTGGAAAAATAATAAACTTCGCAACCGTGGAGTAAAGTTGTGATGTATTTCCATTTGAAGCTAGCATTTAAATCAAGGATTTTGTTCTGAGCGCCTGGAGGGTTTGATTATCCCCCCAGACAAAGGCAGGAATAGGAATTGTGTGGATTGTGGCAGTTTTCATCCCTCCACTTGCTTGTAGCTTTTTGATGTTTTCTTCATGTACTTTGCCAGATAATTTGGTTCAGGCTGTGCACAGGATTTACATTTCTTTGGTTGGCCTCAGCACCTGATTTCTAGACAGAGGAGGAACAGCTGGACTGGGATCTGTTCCATAATCCCTGGATGGAAAATGCTCCCTCCCGTGGATGGGGATAATTTTGGGATTGTCTTTATTTTTAAAGGTGACCACTGGATTGGTCACCTTTGGCCCTGCTGGAAATTCCAGGTTCAGACCTGCAGAAAATTGACTTATTTGGAGCTACTGAAGGAGGAGGTTCAGCTCTCCTGGTTGACCAAAATTAATTTATTTCTGTCTTAATATGGGATAAAGCAATCCAGAAAGCTCAAATCTNGCTCAGGTGGAGTCCCCATCCCTGGAGGGGTTTAAAAGCCCTGTGGATGTGGCACTTGGGGACATGGGGCAGTGCTGGCCCTGGCAGTGCTGGGGATGGTTGGACTCGATGGTCTGAGAGGGATTTTCCATCCTTAACAATTCCAATCTTTATTCCACATCACTGAAAATAGCCTGGATTTCCTGGAGCACCATTCCCTTGGTGGCTTCTCTGCCGTGTCATATTCCCATCGTGTTTTATTTCTCTCCACGATGGATTTGGACCCAATCCTCGTGGGATTTGGCTCCCTGCTGGGAGGATTCCTGATGGGAGATGCCTGGCGAATTCCCAGCTCCTGCTGTTCCCACAGACAACCTGGAAATGGGTGGGGCTGAGGGGAGGAGAAGCACCAAAGGTACAAAGCTGAGATTGCCTGCTGGAATGGCAGCTCATCAAAGCGCCAGGGAAATCTATAAAATGAGCAATAAAGTTCCTTTGAAAGTTTCAGGTTTACTCATTTTACTACTGCAGGAAGATGCTCGTAATGTAGGTACACGTAAAATGTGGGTTTGTGTGGGGAATATGGGACTTATTTTTTGGAAAAGGAGGTAAGGGGAAATCCCTCCAGGATTTTTCGAACAACTGTGCTCCTACAAATGGGTTGTTTTCTTCTGGGAGAGTTTTTTTAAACTCTTGTTTATTTGGGTTTCTTTACCTGAATTGTTTCCTTTCTGTATCAAGGATGCAGTAGTTAATCAACTTCTGAGTCTGGCTGGAGGAGGGTTAATTGTTAATCAGTGTCAGAAGTGCCTGAACTCATTTGGTGAAATGCATTTTCCCTGCATGTCTCCAACAATCTGCTCTGATAGACACTGATTATCCAGCTCTGCCATGTGCCTGAATCCACGAAAATGCTGATGTGTCTTTAAAGCAGCCCTTAAAATAGCAGTGAAATCCAGGAAATGCCACGTGGGACCCTAAAATCAGTGTTTTGGATTCTTTACTAATAGAGGGGAACTCACAGCAGCTGTCAGGAGCCTCCTTCTACCTGTGGGAAGCTGCCTGGGGCTACGGGGAGGGAGGAGAGGGAAACAACTTTTAAAACCACCACTCTGTTGGAAATAGGGAGCTTTATCCTGGTTTACCAGAGGCCTTGGTGTTCACTGAGCATGCAGATGTTTTATATGCCAAAGTCACTGGATAAAAGAGTTGATAAAGGGAAACAAAAGCCTGGAATGCAGGTCCTCCTCCTCCTCCCAGGTGATGCTGGGCTCTGTGTGAGTCTGGAGGCTTTTTTGGGGTGTGTGTGGAGCCTTTCTGTGTGTGTAGAGTCTTTTTGGGGGGTTGTGTGTGTGTCTTTTTGTGTGAATGGGGTGTTTTCCTGTGTGTCTGGCAGTCTTTGTGAGTGAGTGCAGAATATTTTTGGGGGGGGGTGTGGAACCTTTCTGTGTGTGTGATTTCTTTTCTCTGTGTGTGTCTTTCTGGGAGTGTTTGTGTGTGAGCCTGTGGGTCTTTTTGGGGTGTGTGTGAGTCTGAGTGTGAGTGGGAAGTAGTTTTGGGGGGTAGGGAGTCTTTTTGGGGGTGTGTGTGAGTGGGAAGTAGTTTTGGGGGTGTGTGGACAGTCTTTTTGGGGGTGTGTGAAGTTTGAGTGTGAATCTTTCAGTCTGTGTGTCTTTCTGTGTGTGTCTGTGTCAGTTTTTCTGTGTGCATGTGAGTCTTTGTGGGTTTGCTCTGTGTGTCTCTGTCAGTTTTTCCGTGTGGGTGTCTTTCTGTGTGATGGGGTCTTTTTGTGTGTGTCTTCCTCTGCGTGTGAGTGTGATTTCTGTGTGACTGAGTGTTTCTCTGTGTGATTTCTTTGTTTCTGTATGTGATTTCTGTGTGTGTGTTTGTGTGTGAGTATGATTTCTGTGTGTGATTTCTGTGTGAGTATGATTTGTGTGTGTGACTTCTGTGTGTGTGTGATTTCTGTGTGGGTTTGTGTGTGTGTGTGATTTCTGTATGTTTCTGTGTGCGATTTCTGTGTGTGTGTATGATTTCTGTGTGGATTTTTGTGTGTGTGTGTGATTTCTGTGTGATTTCTCTGTGGATTTTTGTGTGTGTGATTTCTGTGTGTTTCTGTGTATGATTTCTGTGTGTGATTTCTGCATGTTTCTGTGTGTGTGATTTCTGTGTGTGTGATTTCTGTGTGTGTTTCTGTGTGTGAGTGCATTTCTGTGTGTGGGTTTTTGTGTGTGTTTTTCTCTGTGGGTTTCTGTGTGTGAATGTAGGTTTTTGTGTGTGTGTTTCTGTGTGTGAGTGTAGGTTTTTGTGTGTGTGATTTCTGTGTGGGTTTCTGTGTGTGAATGTAGGTTTTTGTGTGTGTGTTTCTGTGTGTGAGTGTAGGTTTTTGTGTGTGTGTGATTTCTGTGTGGGTTTTTGTGTGAGTGTGTTTTTCTCTGTGTGTTTCTGTGTGTGAGTGTAGGTTTGTGTGTGTGTGTGTTTCTGTGTGTGGGAGAGTCAGAGTGTGTCATTCTCTGAGTCTTTCTGTCTATGAGTGAGAGGCTTTCAGTGCATGTGGAGTCTTTGTGTGTGAATCTGTGAGTCTTTTTGTGTGTGTGTCTCTGTTTCTGTGACTGTGTGTGTTTTTCTCAGTGAGGCCTTGTATGGATCATGGGTGGCCTTGGCAGTGCTGGGGAGTGGTTGGACTCGATGGTCTGAGGGGGATTTTCCACCCTTAACAATTCCAATCTTTATTCTCCTGTTGGGCTTGGGCTCTTGTGCTGCCCAAGGTGGATCCATTGAGGCCTTCTAATTAATCCCTACTTTATTTTCTAACTCTGTCTAGTCTCTGGTCTAGGGCAACCTTCTCAAGGCATCATGGGCAGCACAAGCCAGGGCTGCACCCAAGATGAACCAAAATGGTCCCAAAATGGACACCGGGCACGGGCTCTGGCACTTTTATCAGTTCTGCTCCATTTGCACATTGGAGTTCATTGTCCAATTCCAGCTTTAGCCCATCAAGTCCCATCCTTCTTGTTTTTCTCTCTTCAGCCCACGTTGTTTGTGCTCTTGGGCTGAGATTTGGATCATTTGTCCTTGGTCCCCAGCTGGAGAAGGAATTGTTTTGTGTCCCTGCTCTGTGCAGAGAGCTCACCATCCCTTCATGTGAGCCCAGCCCCACACACTAAAGCAGCACAGAACCTGAAAAATAGAAAAGCCAAAACCTGAGGCATCACCCAGGGTGGATCCATTGAGGAAATCCTTTAAATAAATCCCTACTTTATTCTGTACCTCTGTCCAGCCCCTGCTGTAGGTCAGCCCTCCCAAGGCATCACTCCAGCCTGGGATCTGTCCCAGAGCCATCGGGATCAGCCCCTCGGATGGAGCCCTGGGAAGGGCCTGTGAGTACAAGTGTGAGGCTGAGCTGGAAGAGGGGTGGGAAGTTGCTCAGACCTGCCAGGTCTGGGTGTGCCTGAGATCTGAATTTCGTGTGATTGCAGCATGGAAAACTTTGAGGTGCCTGGGGAATCCTGAGAGGGTGAATGGGAAGTTTGCACTTATTCATTGCTCTGATTTTTTCCCTGTTTTTTTATACCTTAAATTCCTTTTGTGGATATAAAATCAAGTGCTTGGAAAGAATTGCTGTTTAATATCTGTAAAAAAACCATCATGTCAGTGGGGGTCATTCACTTAAGAGTCTGGCTTGATGATCGTGGTGGGTCCCTTCCAACTCAGAATATTCTGTGATCTCAAGATCAGCTCCACTCTCCCAGGTCCAATACCAGAAATAATTTCTGATGGTGGATTGATGTGTAGGAGTGCCATGGAGTTCATGACTCATATCAGGAATGGTTCCACTGGAGTTTGGTTTTGGTTTTTTTTCAGCCTCTCTGTTGGTGGGGAAGGACTGAAATTGGAAGGATTGGCAGGTTCTGCTTGGCTGCATTTTGCCGTCCTGGGGGTGAATGAAACCCCCAAATGCCTTTGGAGGACTGATCTGTCACTGCACTGACCAGTGGGTTAGAAAGCTGGAATTGTTATTTTCTATTTTAATGGGAAAGCCTGAGGCTGTGAATATGCATTGTGCAGTGCAGTCCCCCAGAGTACAGCAGGCAGAGAAAATTCCCTGTGCCTGTAGCTACATCAGGATGTTAAATACCAGGGTTATTAATCTTTCCTCACCTCAGCAGCTCTTAGGCCACGCATTAATGTGTTTTTGTGTGAGATTTAATTGCTCAGGCTTGTAACAACTCAAAACCTTAAGATCCTGTTTCCCCCTGTGACTTCAGTGCTGAGAAATTGGCTCTCTGGAAAAGCAGCAAACGGTTGTTTGGATTGTAGTCCATTTTCCATGGCATATGGAGGCTCAGCTGTGGGCTATGGATCAGTGGAGAGCAAGGCTCAGACTGGGGCAGGGATTTTCCAAAAGTAAACAGCAGCCAGGAGTGATGCTGGGAAGGGAATTCCAAAGTCAGGGCTTGCTGCGCTGAACTTTAATCGTGTCAGCTCCATATTTGCTGTCTTAGAGAAATTACCACAATGGAACACCTGAATGTTTATATTAACTTAATAAAAAAAGGTGTTTCTCTAAATAAAATCTGATTAGACCCGTGAAATAAGAAATCAGAGTTGCTAAATAAGCCTCAGATGGGGGCCAAGTGTATCTTTTATTCCAAGGCTTTGGCTTTCACATTGCATAAGCTCCAAGCAGCCAAGCTTATTTTTAAGAGTTTTTTTTGAAAAAAATAAATAGTTAGAAAAAAATGTAAAAGGTCTTGACATCCAATCTGTCATCATTGTCTTCTCAAGAATGCACACGTTCAACAAAAAAGGCAGAAGGTTTTGTTGAGTGACACTGATCTTTGGAGTTCTGGTTTGGTTTTCTGCTCATTAAGCTCCTGACATGGAAACAGACTTGAAAAGGCCAAGAACTGTGACACTGGATGCAGATTTTAGCATGTCAGCAGGTCTGGTAATAAAATATGCCCTGAACTTGATTTTATTACCTTTTCTTTTAACAGCAGGAACCAATATTTGAAAATGATAGACCTCAGTGCAGTGATAGGGGAGACAGCATAGGAGACATAAATCAAACACTGTGTGTTTTCCTGCTTAAAAAAGGGCAGTTTTGAAAGTATTTAGGGATTCTGTTTGTGAATTCCAGGCCTTAATTTGTATTATGGGCATGGGAGCAAATTGGGGCAATTAAAACACTTTAAATGTACGCCTGCTTATTTTTTTGGAGGGCAGGGAAAAAACCCAATCCACCACCACAACCTTTTTGTTAGGAAAATCTGGCAAATCTTTGCCAGAAGTTAAATTCTGGGAGATTTTTATTCCGTAATAGAGTGAGACCCAGCCAATGTGTTTGTAGTGAAATTTATTTCAGTGCAAAGGAAGGACCAGGAGAATTCCCTGGAAGTTGCCAAGGGCGAATGAGTCTCAGCAAATGCCTGGATGGAGACTGGGAAATTAGAGGAGACATCTGAGAATAGGAGAGGTTGAAACCCCTTTTTTTAAAATTAACTTGTGCCAAGTGCAAGGCTTCAGACCATGTTTGAAGTAGAGTTTTGGTTCTGGTCATAAATCCCAGCTCCTGGGAAAAAAACCAGAACAGTCCCAGCACAATCCTGCTTGAATCTGCTGATGGTTTTTTTTAGGTTTCTGTTCATCTCAACACATTTCCCCCTCTGCTTTCATCACTTTAAAACCCAACCAAACATGTGTTCTTTTTACTGGGTAACACTGCTTTGAGAAAAGGCTTTTTTTATTGATCTCTTTCACTTCAAAACATGGTTCCACATTTGAAACCCAAAGCAATCTTTCCCCAGGGATTAGCTCTCCTCCAAAGACTTTTCACATTCTTTAATCTGCAGTTTCTACTCTCTTGAAGTGTCAGGAATTGATGTGGAGCATGGGCTTGTTTATTGTCTCTGTCATCAAGAAGCAGAGAAGTTGTTTATTTTAATGTGTGGGGTTTTCTCCAGGCCAGGCCCGAGCAGTGGTTTGCCTGAAGCGAGCATTAAAACCCTGCTTTACTCCACATAAAACAAGTCCGTGCTGTCCTTCACTGCACAGAAGGAAACAATTCTTCTTGAACCCTCATTATATTCTCCTTGTTTCTAAATAAACCCCACGCACTTGTCTGAAATGATCCCCAATTAAAAAGCGGCCTCCAGACGAGGAGGGGTTTGTTGTGAGGAGAGGGCTCCCTGTGCAGAGTGTGTGACCCCCAGGTGTGGAATCCTCAGTAATTCCCTTGGCTCCAGGCCATGGGATCAGCCACCCCGCTTCCTTCAGCGGGCTGGGAAAATTGCAAATGCCAGCTTTGTGTCTCCTTGGCACTCAGGAGCTTCTCAGGAATTGATTCCGAGGGGATTCCAGACAGAGTCCCTTTGTTTGTCACCAAACTGTGCCCAGAGCTTATCAGCTGCTGTGTGACTGCTGACAATTACTGACTTTCATCCTGTGGTAGTCACCTCAAAGGAGGAAAAAATCCTCCATTTTTAATGGTTTTAATTTAGTAGTTGTGGGAGCACAGTCATTAAATGGGATTTTGTGTGGGGCAGCTGATGATTTCTCACCCCCAGGGTTGCATTTCCCAGGTGCTGTGGGCTGGGGGTTGTGGCTTTCTCTGCCCCCAGCACTGCAGGGATGAACTTGGTAAGAAAACTGATCCACTTAAAAAACAAGGAAAAAAAAAAACAAAAGGGAAAAAAAAATCCATCAACCACAAGTCTGTGCCATTCCCCTGCCCTCTGATTCCTTCTTTCCCCCTTCATTCAATCCATCCATCCACTTTTTCCTCCGCATCCCTTTCCTGCCCATCAAGCCCATGGGGTTGCTCATCCAGCTGAGGAAATCCTTGGATTTTCCAGCTCCTCCGAGGGCAGCAGATGGTGGTGGCCAAGAAAGCCTCTGGGGTTTTCCTGACTCCGTGGCCAGTGGGGAGTTAGGAAAAAATTCAGTTTAAAACAGGCTGGGAAAGGCCTTGATGCAAACAGCAGCTCAAGGTGGTGGTGGGACTGGCTGTGGTCCTTCCAAATGGCAATTCCTGGTATTTCTGATATTTCTGTTCCTTCCAAATGGCAATTCCTGGTATTTCTGATATTCCTGATCCTTCCAAATGGCAATTTCTGATATTTCTGCCTCACTGCCCAGGGTGTGCTGAGCTTAGAAGTGAGATTTTTTTTTTTAATCAGCTTTCAAAGATTGCTCCCACTGACACGATGACAAGAGATTTCCAAGATTTTGAGTGAATTAGGCGTCTCTTCTTGAGGTGTAATGATTCTGCTTTCTCAGATTTTCTCTGTTTTCTCTCAAATGCAGCAAAAGAGGATTTCAAGTCCCACTTTGAGGCTCTGGTCTGGGGGAAGGTGTCCCTGCCCATGGCAGGAGGTTGGAATTAACTGATTTTTAACCCCAAACCATTCTGGGATTTTTTAGAAGCCCATCTTGAAAGTTATTTTTGGTTTCCTATAAGAAACACTATTTAGGAGTCTTTGAAACAGCTGTATTTTGCTGGGAAACTTTCCTCATTTATTTATTAAAAGGAGATGGGAGGGGACTAGAGAAGATAAAATACATTCAAGCAACCTTTGTATCCATTTGGAAAAATATTTGAACTTGTAGCTCCTTTCAGGGAAACCCTGATTAATGACCCCTGAGCAAAGAAAATTAATCTAGAGTGATAAAAACCTCATTGGTCACTTCACCTGTCTTAATTCCTCCTAAAAAAAAAAAATTCCTCCTTAATTCCTCCTCCTAAAATTCCTCCTTGGATGCAGCAAGGGAGGACTCAGAGCCAGGATAATCAAATGGAAGAGATTCTGTAAATGTCAAATATGGAAATGCAGCATTTTTTTGCTCCAGAACTTCTTGTGTCGCTTTTCTTTGGACTCCAAAGTTATGGAAAAGGACTAACATCTCCAAAAAAAAAAAAGAAAAAAATAATTTGAACTCTATTTCTGTGCTAATCTGGCCTATGGGAAACCAGTTCAGTTTTTGTGGATATATATCCACATAAATATGGATACTTACGGATGTTTTTATGGATATTTGAAGGTTTTTAAGGTAATTGTGAAAATCCTATCTGTGATTTTATCTGTGTTTAGAGCTGCTTTCCACTTTAAATCACTTTTTGATGGTGACTTGCAGCTTTCTCCACTGTGGGAATGTTTCTTCCATGCACTTTGTGGAGCACCGTGGGAAAAATGAAAACTAAAATCTTCTTTTTAATGTCAGAATAAGAAAAGGAGTGATCAGAATGACTTAATCATCTGCATTTAAGTAAACTTAAATACATGAATTTAGGTTGGAAAAGAAATTACTCCTTTCCATAGAATTATTTTTCTCAAGGTCACTTCTGGTCCTAGAGAGGTTGATGGGAAATTTTGCTATTTCTTTCAATGACCAGGAATTAAGTTATTTTTAAACTCCTTTTGTTGTTCTCTTAATAGAGCAAAAATAAGATTTTAAATTTTCCCCCCCGTTTCTCTCTTCCATGATTTTCTGGGGTTTAGTTCTTAACTACTCTCTGCTTCATTTTCATTTCAGCCTCAGTGAGGTGATTTAATTATTAACTTTTTTACTAATTTATGTGGAAATTCTCCTTTTATTTTTTTTTTTCCACATGGTGCAAGACTAATCGGGAGTGCTGAGGGTGACAGAGTCAGTTCCAGGCACTGGAGCGTGAGCCAGCTCCTAAAGTCAAACTAAAACCGCATCAAAATGGTTTGTGGTGCAGGAGGAAACGTTCTGAGTGATGATTCCACTTACAAAGAGAGACTGGGAACAAAAGGAGGTAAAAAGAGTTGGAGGTGATGATGTATTCAAATGAAAATATGTTATATATTATTTTATATACATATATACATATTT
>VXAX01002145.1:413270-432409 GCA_013399835.1 Leptocoma aspasia | reverse complement strand
GGTTGGAACAAGATTGTCTTCAAGGTCTGTTCCAACCCAAACCATTCTGTAATTCTGTGAAACATTGGTCTCTTAATAGACATCCAAGAGGGCAGTGAGGAAGTTCTTCATTGAAGAACCTTTACTTTCCACACTGAATTAAGTTCTCTCTTACGAATATCTCTTTGATGACTTTTTCCCTCATTTTGCACAAGTTTTCAGCTTCCAAGAACTGAACTGTTACACAGTAGCTTCCCACTATCTGTTTTTACATGTATAAAGAACCCTCTATGTTTTATTCAGGTGGCTTAAAGCATGGGGAAAAAGCTCCAGGCAGACCTGGCTCCATTGCTGTTGATACCCCGAAGCCCATCAATGTTAATGGAAGTAGACTGGTGAGGGCTATTACTATTTATACCTGAACTGAGCATGTACTTGGGCAAAGAGGCCAGTTTAATATTCAGTGTTCTGTAAGGCTGCACTGAGAGCTTTTACTGAAATCTGTCAGTAAAAGAGTGCTGTAGCAGTGATAGCAAACGGCTGAGAGCCAAGAGGATACTGAGCTCTACTTCTGCCCAAGGCATGTTCTTTGATACCCGACAGCTTACTTGACCCCCTGTGTCTCGGCCAACTTAGCTGTAAAATTAAGCAAGAAAGAAAGCTGCTCGACAAATGGACATGTCTGGAAGTGAGCTTTCAATGCAAGCTTTGTTCTTCTGATAAATTCATCTTGCTGGCAGAATTTCTGGTTTTTAATCTAATGTGTGATTTTGTTGTCCTTCCAGGCAGCATTCACGCTCCTCCTGGGTCCTTTCACCTTCTTCAATGTGCAGAAGACAAAGTATCTTCAAATCATGACGTCCCTCATGAGATGGATAGGTGAGTCTTGGCAGAGGCTCGACCACCTCTTTACCATTGATGGAACCTGAGTCACGCCACTGACACTTCCCCAGACAAGATGATCTTGTTTGGAAGCAAGTGCTTGTCAAAACAACCTCTTTGAGGACAGTTGTGCAGGCCTAATAAATCTTTGAGGAGAAAGGTTTTAGTCTAGGATGAAATTTCTGATTAAAACAAAACAAATTGTTCTCAATCAGACATGACTGGTAAATGAGGTTTTAGTCTGATTTGTGTGAGAGGCAGAAAAGGTTTGGTAGAGTCTCCTGTCTGGGTGTGATACCCACCAGTTGGAAGTTTCTCATTCTCACAGCATATGCACAACAGACTTTGGACAATCTTTGTTTTTATCTCAGAGAAAAAGGCATTTCTTTCAGACTTTCCACCCTTAGTTTTATCATCTACTTGCATTTATTTTCCTTGGTCTTCCTTTATGGTAAGATGTGCTGCATTGGAAACCCCCAAAGCAATGTGTGTTGTCCTTGGGAAGTCCTGCTCCCATGAGTTCTTTTCAAAATATTGCCAAGAACTTCTGGGAAGACAGATCATTCCCGTAAGGGAAGTAAGACATCACTCTTTTTTCCCAATGCCTTTGTCATTCAAAGATGCAGCTGCCTCATGTCTGGCTTGTGTGTGTACATGTCCTTAAAGGCTGAGAGGTGTGTGGGGGTTGTGGAGGTTTACGTTCAGGTTTGTCTATTTTTGTATCACCTAGACAGAGTGACTGATCCTCAGGGCTAATAAAGAGCATTTCTGCAGGTTAATGATCAGCATTTCTGCAGGTTAGGAGTCTCCTGGTGTGTAAATCCAGAGCATTCAGACACAGAATTAGCTGTTTATACCTATCACTGGAATAAGAAGAAAAGCTGCTCTTTTGGCCAGACTGCAGTTGGGTATTGTCCCTTCTCTGTGAATTCATCCTGTTTGGAGGTGGCTGGCAGTCACTGCAGAGGAATAGAGATCCTCTATTCTAGAGGATTCCTGAGGTGGGGTTAAGCAGTTGACACCCAGGAAAATTAAGTTGGATTTTAAGCTCTCAAGTCTTAAGATGTTGAACGGTTTGAGTTAATAAATCCTGACTTCGGATGGTGTGAAAATCCTGAATGCCTGTTTTTCTCCTTTGTTGTCTGAGCACATGAAAGGTTTGAAAGCCCCCCTATTCAGAGAAAGAGGTTATCTCATTAAGGGGTACTAAAGAAAATTAGGAAGTTTTGCATGGGGGTTTTTTGTTGTTTTTTTCCCCTTATAAGAGTGATTTCTGCTCAGCTGATTGGCATGATCCCAATCACCCTGCCTCCTCTTTCCTGGTAAAGACATCAGTCAGACCTCATCGTGTCTCTGTGACAGTCTGATGCCTGCCTCATCTGCCATTGGTTTCCCTTTAGCCAGCTCCTTCTAGTACGTGGATTGCTAAATGTTGGTGTGATGGCAGAACTGTTCCTCTCCTTCACAACTTGATGGAGAGGGATAAAGGCAGTGCTTGGAGAAGTGTAGGGGAAATTCATGCTTTAGCCTGATTGATTCCTGCGTCAGCACGCTGGGGAACAGCTGCCCCAGATAATGATAGTTAATGACCCTGACAGCACCTCAGTGGCTACTTAGAAGAACAGATTCCGTATGTGTACAATGAGGGATAGATTTATTGGGAAAGACAATTTGTCAAAAAGCCATGTGATGCAGGGAGCAGAGAAAAGCTTTTGCTGCAGATCCCAGGGTAAGGATCAATCCCATACTGCTGAGATTTGTCAAACTGGCTTCTCCCATGTCCTCACATCACTGCTGTCCCCTCCTCCAAAAGTGAGGCTGTGGGTTAAACACAGGTTGGTGTTTAGAGAGCTTAGATCCTAAAGAATGGTCTTCGGTAGTGTTTTGTGGTCTTCTGGACTTTTCCTGCCTGCATGCCAATGGCCAGATGTGAACTCTTTGTCCTGGTATAAACTGTGCCTTTCCTTCACTTCCCTTGGGTTGGTTTTAGCCATGTGGTGCTGAGGATGGTTCTGCAAAGCACTCTGAGCAGCAGAGCAACACTGCAGCTTCCCACCTATCTGTTTATTGTGTGGGGGAAAGAAAACCTTCCCATGTGGACAGTGGTTTATTCAGCTTGCCGGTGCTCATTGGCTTGGTGTGGATTGGAATCTGACCCATGCTTTGCATCATGATTTGAAAAAATCAAGCCCCCCTGAGCTGGGAGGTCAGTACAGACTTTGCAATGTGCCTCCCCCAGTACCCACCACACACCCTTCTCCTCAGGCCGGTGGAAAGTGCCTGAATTTCTGAGCAGAAGAGGCTGATGTAAAGCAGCACTGCCCCAGGTGTACTGGTGATTCAGATGATAGCAGCTGAGAGGATGGTTCTTGGCAGCAGAGAGATCTAGCTGTGTGTGAAGGTCATTTCTGCTGGTGTTTGTAACAGTGTCAGCCTTGCCTTTGAAAGTTGCTTTCCCTCTTTCTCCTGATCTAAGTGATAATCAAATGTCACCAGCCTCTTCCAGAGCCTTGTGCTATCAAAGCCTACAGCAGTCTTATTCCACACCTCGCAGGTAAAAAAAATTCATTCTCTCTCTGAAAAATAGCCTTAAACACTGGGATCTGAGCTGGAAATTAAAAATTGGCCAGTTCAAAGAATGTGGGGATGTTCCAGGGATGAGCCCTTTGTCTGGCATCCTCCCAGGCTAGGGGACTAAGCCAGGACAGGCACCTCGGAAGCCTCTAAAAGGAGAAAGTTGAAGGAGGAGCTTGCAAGCCCAAGTGTTGTGCTGCTAGAGAGCCCAGACAGGTGAGCTCTCCCTGTCTGGGCCTGTTGATCACGGACAGCTCATCTGGAAAGAAGGCTGGCATGTTGAGGCACTTCCCTGCCAGGACTGATAGGAGCACAGAGGGTGGATCTGTGTCTCCAGGTGGAGTGGAGCTGGTGGCAGAGAATGCTTCCAGAGGAATCGAGCTGTTGCCAGTCTTCTGAAGAGTAGCAGCTTACACACTTGGCTGCAGAACTGATTGTCACTTGGCATTGGTGAGTGCCAACGGTTAAATTCAGTGCAGCAGTTGGTGGTTGAACTGCTGGCCTTATCCTTGCTTAGAGAGCTCTGTTCTCCAGGAGCTGGCAGATGAGTAAGGCTTTGCCTACCCAAGTTCTCATCCCTTTCCCAGTGCAGAAGCTCCTTAGACTGCTTTGTCAACCTTTTGCAAGTACTTAAGCTGCCTTGGGAGATGGAGCAGAGGCATCCTAAGGGGTGCAACAGGGAGCCTACTGTGCTTCCCTGGAGGAAGGGCCAGTAGTGAAATATCATTTGGTTTAAATCCTGACAATGGTGCCTACAGTGAAGTGTTGTTTTGATTTGTGGTTAGAACCTTGTTGGCTCACCCAGCTCTGGGGCCATGTGAGTACAGATTGTTCCTGTGGGGTGAGGAGGGTCCTTCCCCAAAGTATAATTCCTGCCTTCCTTTCAGCTCTCTTCCACCTCAGTCTCGGGAAAGTGTAGAGCTGTTATTACGTCAATTCCTTTACCAGCTTTGGAGCCTGTTTCCAGGTCTCTTACAAAGTTATTGGAGCAGGACTTCCTGCAGAAGGCTAAACCAACTAAGCCATCAATAAATTTAGAGCTGTTGGTATTTCCAATTCTGCTGTTTGGATTTCAGGCACTTTTTTTTTCTGGAGGGTTTAAATCTATGGTGGCAATAGATTGCTCTTTAAAGAGACTTGCTTATCTAGCTGGTTTTTTTCCCTCTCATTTCTTCAATCCTGATCACGTGGGTACTGTTAGGAGTGAGCTGCTGAAGGGCACAGCCCAGCAAGACAGACTGAGCCAGGAAAGTCCCATGCACCTCTCACAGCAGAGGGGATGCAGCTCACTGGGGCACAGCCCTACCTCTTTATTATTGGATAATATTGGATAGTAACTGTCTAGCAGCATCATGGGATAGGATATGGATTAGGAAAGATAACAAAAGGACAGAGCTTGGTGGAGCTGAGCGGCAAACATTGGGCTATTGTGTATTAAGCAGCTAACCCGATTAGTTGCAGCCTGTTGCAGCCTGAGATGTCCAGCTCTATAGGTGAGGACTGCTGGCTCTAAAGACATTGGTAGTGTGATTATCACTGCTGTTATTAAATTGTCTCTGCCAAATGTTCCCAGACAGCTCCCACATGGGGCCTGTACTCTGTGTGCTGCTCATGGTGCTGTATTGTAGTTATTAGTAAGTATTGTATTTTAATGAAGAGATAGTTCATAGAGTAATAAACTTCTGGGTTTGGTTGAACAGGCTCAGTTCTCTCTCCCTGTTGGATCACACCACATCTATTCAAGTAAATGCAGCCCTTGAGACAGAGCCTTTGCAACCCTGCTCAAACAATGATCTCACAATTACATGTTCAGGAATAAAATCTCTACCCCAGCTTTCTCTTTCCCCTGGCCGATAAGATGGAGGGAAAGCAGACAAGAATTTCTGGGAAGTCTCTGTTAAACCCTTCTTTTCTCCATCCCATCCCCTTCCAGGATACTTGGTAGAAGGCTTCTGGGGCAGAAACTAGGAGAGGGCTGTACAGAGCACACTAGTGGGGCTGACTTTCTGTATCTGGTGGTTTCTCTGGTACTTCTGCTCTTTCCCCCAGAGCTCTGCTGTTTATAGCACTGCTCTGCAGAGAACTGGTCTCAGACCATCTCACCTTGCGAGCAGTCTCAGGTAACTCTCACTGCCATCCTTAGCAGCGGAACTATGTGTGCTGCAGTTGACTCGCTGCGGAAACCTGGAATCACTGTGCTACATCCCTTCAAGTACTGAGACTGAGAATTACAGAAGAGGCTGATTTAGGAGGGGTGACGGTTATCTGAAGTCCTGCATTTCCAGTCTGAGAAATTGCTGAGAAATTAGTCTTCCAGTGCCCACAGTCCTCAAGGTGGGTGGCCTCTTTTCACATCAGAAATTGAGCTTTCTGCAAATAGCTTAAGGAGGGATCATTGTAATCTCTGCCCCTCTCCTTTTCACACTGCAGGGCATACAGGAGGATGAGGGAATTGGACTGTAAATCAGGACACTGTTGCATGTTCATTCTGACAGGCTGCTTCAGCAAAGTTACTTCGTGTTCTTATATCCCTTTTGGAGCAGATGAAGCTGCTGCTAGAGCCCAGGGTAAATAATTCACTAAGAGAAGTTAATATATTTATGAAGAGTTAGTTAAAATGCTGTGCTTCTGTCATGCCTGCTTTTGGAATTGTTGGCTGAGGAGCTAGTTTCAGTGCTGTTTGTGGGAGGCAACGGGGTGAAGCAGTGCCTGTGTGAGAAAAAGAGTCTTGTGAGCTTCAGACGCAGATGGAGAGTGATTTGCCATTCTGGACGGGACCACTGAGATCCTGCCCAAGGAGCTGGTGCTCATGAAAAGAGCACTTTATTCAGGCAGCAGGAGACACTGATGGGCCTGAGAGCTGAAGAAGGGGAACTGGAAATGTAAGGGCATATTCAACCCTGCAAAAGGGTCTGGATGATGGTGCCCACACAGGTTTTCACAGGGGGGCTGTGGCATGAAAAGCTGCTTTGGAGTTGGATGTTGGTGGAACAAGATAATAAAAAACTTTACTGTGTAGGGCCCAAGACAGGATGGGCAAGTCTCCAGAGTACCTGGATGTTATGGGACATGGGTGCTCTGCAGCCAGTGCTTTCCAAAGCATGCACAGCCATAGTTCGGGCTCACAGTGACACCGAAGTGTGTATTATTCCCTTCTCTCAGAAGAGTAAGTTATGATGTGGACAGAGAAGTGACTGTCAGAGCTAATGGACCAAGCCAGCAGCAGAGCTGAGAGCAGAGTCCTGGTTGCAGAGGTTTTATGGTTCTTCTGCCAAAGGTGACCGGTGGAGAGAGGACCATAAACTATGTGGGTAATTTTCCCCCAGAAGCGAACAAGCCTTGCTGGCTGCTCTTTCCTTCCCATGTGTTGAGAAAAAGCATCTGTGATAAACGTCCAAGTGCAAGGCCATTTTTCTCCTGTGAACTGTTGCTGGTGTGCAGATGTCTGTGGGACCAGCTGATGTGGGCTGAGATGGGGCAGCTACACTGGTTTCATGGCAGGTGTTGTTACCACAGCTGGGGAAGCTGCTTGTAAATCTTGGTTATGGTATCGCAAGCCTGATGAAGAAAAGCAGGGAAATTATGCCTTTCGAGCAGAGAAGCTCCACTGAACTGCTTTTGGCTGCCAAAAAGTCCTGGTAGTACTTTTTAAATGGAATTTTCCTTTGTGAAGAAAAGGGGCTCTACCTGGCCCAAGGCAGCAGTGTCTGAGTTGGCTGCAGCAGGAGCAAGTCAGGCCTGGAGGAGTGCATGTGCCTGAGAGGCTTTTTCTTGCCTTCTTGGTAAGCTGTGTCTCACTTCTGTGTATGAGCAACAGTCCCCTGCCATGTGGACCCTGCCTCAGGCTTTGGGGCAGGGAGGGTAACACTATCTAGACTAGTCCCTGTTCTCCATTAGAGGAAGGAGCCACAGTGATGTTCCACAACATTTGCTCATATCTTTTTTCTGGGAGGTAATTTCCCTCCTCTTTTCCTTCTGACGTTTCTCTCTGGAGAATTGCTGTCTTCTATGAACATATCCATCTTGCTTCCCCACAGTCTCTGCACTCATAAATCCTTCATCTTCCTAGAGATGGTGTTTTAGGCTCTGTCATTGTCAGATCTGATCCTTAACTACTCCAGCTCCCAGATCTCATGGAGCAAACCTGGTTTTCATGTTATCTCTACTGTCAATTAATGTAGAAACTCCCTCTGAAGGTTGGAGAAGTTAATCAGTGGCTGGTCTGGAGTTTGTGGAGAACTGGAGGTCATGAACAAGTGGCAGGATATAGCTTCTGCAAGAGAAACTGGCTAAATGAGTTTTAAATTCAAAAATCAATGTCTTAATTTCAGCTATTTTGTTCTGCCAGCATGTTGGACTCTAGCTGTGTTTTAATACTTCAAATGCCAGCACAGGATCCAGAATGCCTGGTGGTTCCAGAGTTGCAGTGAGCTTTTCAGCTTGCCCACATCCCTGCTGGAAGGCAGCTGGTTCTGAGAAGGGGCACCAACATCCTAGAAAGACATCAGCAGGGAAGTAGACAGCCTAAGTGTCAGGTGGGGATGCAGAAGGTAGGACTGTCTCAACGTGTTCCTGGGCTGTTCAGTGTGTACAGAGAAGATGCTCCTGTTTGTGTGCCCTTTCTATGAAAGAGCTGCCTAATGTTAAACTAAATGAGATCTGTTCCTCTGTTTAAGAGTGGCCTGCTGAATTTTGACTTGATACAGGATTGAGGTGGGGAGAAATCTTCCCTTTCCAAAGAGACTGGGTTTAGGAAGCTCCTGAAAACATCCTCCTCTTGGAATCCATCATGCTGCCTAATGTATGAAAAGGGAAGGAAGTGGCGTGCATTGGGATAGGGTGATCCATTATCATTATTTCCTGGCATATTGATTCTCTGCTTGGACAGGAAAGCTCTGTCACACCGTCAGCCGGCGGTGACGGATGGCCCTGCCACAAACGTGTCATGGCACCAGCTGAGACAAATGGCTGGGGGTAGGGGAGCAGCCAGGCATGGGGTGGCTGCACACCACTGCCTCTCTGGTCCCTGAAAGGGGTGGCAGGCAGGTGTGATGATGTTCTCTCTAGGCTTTCCTTATAGAAGGAGGAATGGGAGGAGGGACAGAGCTGGAGAAGATATGAACATCTCACAAGTACCGTGTCTTGCAAGGGGGGTTAAACCAGAAGCTCGTTCTGAACATCGGTTCTTGCAGGAACCTACCATGACAGGGGAAAAAAATGTGTGGGAGGCTTGGACTTATTTTCTGCAATAGCGTTTCTGCAGAGAGCCGAAACTCATGTACAAACACCATTTTTCATTTACAGAGGTGTTTTCTCTGACTCGGTAAAACGATCCTTAAACTCAGAATGGCTAAGTTATCTTCTCTGCTTCTCTGCAGCTCTGTTATGTTTCTACCAAAATGCACAAAAATGTATTTCTTAATATCCCCAGACTCACATATTTCCCAAGCTGTACTACTTTGGACGTCTGCTCATCCATATTCATCCTTACTTCATCTGCAAGAACCAGAGTAGAGCTGCCTTGTCTCTGAATCAACATCTCCCGAGTCAAGAAGGAGAAGCAGCAGTAGCTGACTGCAAGGTCTGCTTTATCTGAGAAGAACATTTGTTCCTCAAATAATGAGGGGAGAAAAGACAGTCTGCAGGAGAGGCAGTTGGATGGTTGGGATGAGATTCATCACAATTTTCCTTTATGGCGTAGCCCCACTTTATCTTTTCCTCAGGCTCACTTACATCCTGCACTAAAAATGATGCTCGAACATCTAGAGGAGACAAGAAGTGGCCTCTGTGCCTTGCTGACTGCCAAGCCTGTGGTGTAGGGGCTTGGAGTGGGTTTAACACTGTGGAAAAATCAGGACAAGTAAAACTCTTGATTGCTTTTTAGGCATTTATATAAAACAAAGCTTAAAGCAAATTTTTCATGTAACCAGCTAACAATCCAAGGTGCCATCACTGTCAGCCTTGCTTTGTGGCTCTGGGTGCTGTTGATCATGGTCTGAAGGTGTTTTATGCCTGGAACACATTGCTTGTCTCCTCTGTTCTGTGCGGAGAGGAATCCACCAAGGGTTTTTTGGTGAATCCATGTCTTACTTCACCAGAATCCTTGTGATGAAGGAATGCAATTGGACAGCTGATGTGACAACAGTAGGTGACATGAAATAGTGTCATGTGACTCTGCCTTCAGCCTGCTGTCCCAGGTAGGGGATGTGAGTGGGAGCTTTGTATGTGCCTGAGGATCCTGTGCTCCCTCTTTTCTGCTCAAAGCTGCCTGTCTGTCAGCCTGTCATCCTCTTTTCTTTTTGACTTACCATCGAAACCATATCTAGGTTTCAGAATTTCATTTTTTGGCTCACCTACTCTCAGGGACAGAGAAATAAATTTGACAGGCAAGTGTTTTAGCTCTCCAGTTCCAGGAGTGAGAAACTCTTCTGCCTCAGGAACTGAGAGAAAACAACCATGGGGCAGGGCTTTTGTTGTCCTCTCTGAGGCTGGAATTGTGCAGGCGAGGTTTCCAGTTTACCCAGCACCATCTCTCTCAAGGGTCTTGCATCTGCAGAACACCAGTGCTCTGGCAGGGGAAGCAGAGTTTGCTTTGTTGGAAGCAAAACTTGTTTGGATCTTAATATTGGATCCTCACTCCTTGTAATTTTAATAAATTTCTGAAATGCATATTTAATGAAAAACAAATATATTAAATTCTAGTTGCTTAAGCCAAAGACCATCCATCATTTAGGGAATCCACAAGAATTCTGTTCCTTCAGTGTTCCCTGCCAGAAAAGCACATGTTGGGGCAGAGGAGAGTCTGTGGGAGATGCTTCAAGGGTGGGGTGCCTGCCTGAAAGTTCCCCTGACCTGGTCCTGTTGGCACTGGTGCAAAAAGTGGGGCTTTGAGCCAACAGTGAGTGTGGGTTTGGGGGATGGAAATAGATCACTCATTACTATGTTGAGCAGAGCATGAGGAGATCCACTGTCTAGTGTGCAGGGGAAGAGGTGTGAGACTTCTGAGTCACATCTTAGCCCAGATACAGGACCAGCTCAGGATGGGGCTGCAGAGGCTGACCACCTCTCCCAAGCAAGAAGGAAAGGAACAGTCTCAGTACATTTCCAGAGCGACCCAACCTGCTTTGTCTTATTACTCAGGGCATCTTTTCCTCTTCCTTGTAGCCTGTGCAGCCCCAGGGAGTGCAGCCATGTCATATCACCTGGAACACAGCTCTTTCTGGGTCTCTTGCCGAGCAGATATGGCTGGCAAGCATCTCCCCTCCGGGGAGCAGTGGGGGAGGCACAACAACTGTACCCCTGTTTGCAGTGCCCCTCACCTGCTGGGCTTGAGTGAAGGCAAGGGGAATTGCACACCCCCAGAGCAATGAGCTGTTGCCTTCCATAGCTTTCTGTGACTGCCTTGGGGGAGGAAATAGAGCCTAGCACTCCCAAAACAACCTGGCCTTGTGGTATTGTGAAGGAATGGATCTGCTGCTGTCAGTGCGCTGTTTGGGGAGGGCTGGTAGACGTGCCCTGTCACTGGGAAACAGGTGGAAGTGAGAGGTTTCCTGAGGCAGCACAGGATGAAATGCACCGTGTGGCTTGGGAAGGGTTCAGCATGGAGCTGGTGTTTGCTGCAGGAGAACATGAATTTCTGAGAGAGGGTTTTGGAGAGTGCTGGGGGTATATGGGAGGCAATGTTCAGTGAGGTTAATTTGATCTTGCTGGGCACAAGAGAGGCAGCATTCACTAACTGGTCTGTAACTATTTTCCCTAGTCCCATCCCTGGCAGGGTTTCCCATCTCCAGCCGCCTGTTGTGTGGAGCAGGACTGGGCACAGCAAGCCTGTGATCTTGTCACCCCATGGTGAGCCTGCCCAGCTCCTAGAACTGGTGCCAGCCTCCTATGATTGAACTGTGCACTGCTCTGTTTAATTCCTCTGGATTTATATTAATGACATTCAAAGTTGTCTGTAGTAGTTGTCTCAGCATTTTGTTGATTTTTTCATTACCTGATAATTCACGGCTCTGTTCCTGTGCCTCAGACTGGTGCAAGGACAGCTCTGTGCAAGCCACAGTGGCTCACCCATTGTAGCACCAGACTGTAAATCTCACTGCTTGCTGCCCTTCCAGGCAGATGCTTTTCTCCCCATTACATTTTAACTCCAGCAGCTGATGATCATCTTTCCCAGGTTGATGCAATTTTTGTGACACCAGAATTAGTTTTCTTCTGCTTTTATATGCCACAGTAGGAATGAGAGTCTCACAGTAACTGCTCTGGCTCAAATTTCCACCCTCAGAGTACTAAGGGCATTAGCCCAATCTCCTCAATTCATTTTGTCCCTGGCACATTGTTATTTGTAATAAGCTTTGTAAAATGTTGTTAGGCTTTTTTCTGACATAAGTGAAGGGTAAACAAGCAGACTTGGTGTCTAGAAATGATGAATTTTAATAGCAGGCTTTCAGTGCTGTTTTAGTCCCTTCCAGACTGGCTTCCCCACCCTGGGATTAACTATAGACAGCCTGTTCCTCCTACCCAGGAAATGGCTGGCTAGTTCTTGCTCTGTCATGCTTGACAGATCCCAGGGACAGGAAAGCTTGCTAGTAGCTGCTGCTTCTGTGCACATAGGGGAGGTCTTGAAAACATTAGTCCAGTTGGAAACGTGTAGGACTATTACTGGGGTTGACTGGAGCCAAGTCAGAGCTCAAAACATCTTTAAGCCCTTTTGAAATGGTGGTATTTAACCAGTGTGTGTGTGGCAGAAGCATCTATGGACCAAACCCTTGAGGGCTTAGGGTTCACCAGCCATGTCAGACTTCTGGCTCTGAAGGGCTTGGTGCAGCCCTGTGCTCTTGGGGGTGAGAGGGTGAGTCCCGGTGGGAGGGAGACTAGAGGAAGATGCCTGAGCCCCATTCCTTTATCTGCTGACTGGCACTGACAGCAAATCACGATTAATTCCTGTGCACCTTGCCTTTAATGTAGCACCCTCAGATAAGGTGGTGCATCAAAGAGATAAGGAGATGCTCTTGCATAGCAGGAGAAAGCTGGTGCCAAGACTGCCAGTGGAATGGCAGGCGGTCATGAGGAGTGCGGGCCTGGGCTTGACCTGAGACCTCTCTCTCTCTCTCTCCAGCTTTCATCCTCATGATTATTCTGGCCCTCATCCGCATCAGCAAAGGCCAAGCTGAAGGTCACCCGTCCATGGCCCAGCTGTCGGGCATCCGCAATCTGTTTGGGGTGTGTGTCTATTCCTTCATGTGCCAGCACTCCCTGCCATCCCTCATCACTCCCATCTCCAAGAAGAAGCACGTCAACAAGCTCGTGCTGCTCGATTACATCCTGATCCTGGCGTTCTACAGCCTCCTGTCCTTCACTGCCATTTACTGCTTCCGCAACAACACCCTCATGGACATGTACACGCTCAACTTCACCAACTGTGAGGTCATCAGTGTGGCCTTCATTCAGTACTTCCTGGGCCTCTTCCCAGTCTTCACCATCAGCACCAACTTCCCTATCATTGCAGTGACCCTGCGCAACAACTGGAAGACGCTTTTCCACAGAGAAGGGGGCACCTACCCGTGGGTGGTGGATAGGATTGTCTTTCCTGCCATCACACTGATTCCCCCAGTGCTGGTGGCTTTTTGCACCCACGATCTGGAGTCCTTGGTGGGGATCACAGGAGCCTATGCCGGGAATGGGATTCAGTATCTCATCCCAGCTTTCCTTGCGTACTGCAGTCGGAAAGACACTCAGCTGGTCTTCGGCAGCGGGACAGTGAACAAGCACCTCTCCCCTTTCCGGCACAGCTTCTGGATTGTGTTCGTGCTCATTTGGGGTTTCTCTTGCTTCGTGTTTGTGACTGCAAACATTGTCCTGAGTGAGTCAAAGCTCTGATGAGGGTTAGCAGCATACTCCCTCTGGAGCTCCAGAGACTCCAGCACTTCAGCTCCCCCTCTGGAACTGTGCAGTGATGGGGAGAGGCAGTATGAAGGGAAGTTTCCGTGCTGTTGGCTTGGTGACACAGACTTTCTTCACTCCACTTTGGATGTGGGTGGAGTGGACTCAGCCTTGTTACAGTTCTGGTTCTCAGACAAGCTCTGGGGCTGAGCCCTTGGCAGCCTCCACCATGTCCAGTGTCCAGCCATTCCTGCCTTTGGCTCTGTCAGAGCAGCATGTTCTCTGTCCCTCTGTTGTTCTCTGTGTGCTGCAGGTCTCGGCACACAGAAGAGAGACAGCCTTGGCTGCGTCACTAAATGTCCCTTCTCCCAAAGGCAGGAATGTGCTGTGCAGAATCCAGCAGGAGTTTGGGATAACTATGTCTCTTCTTTCTGCTGAGGCTCCTTCACAACAACCTCCTGTGCCAGCTGAAGGAAAATATAAGGGTGAAAATAGACCTAATTCAGAAGGAAATAATTTTGTGCTGTTACATTTTCTTTTTCTAGAAGCATTATCATGTTTGTGCACATTGCCTGGAATCGGGGATCTTTTGCTTAGAGCTGGATTTCTCCAGCCTGGGTGTTTACATTCACACTTCCATCCTGTTCTCCTGTGCTGTACAGCTCAGTTGGGCAGAGCAATGCCCCTCTGCATGCAGGGATACAGCTCTTCCCACTGGAAAGGAAATCAGCCATGCTTCCCTCAGCACCAGCACACGACTTGGAGCTTTCCACTGGCAGAGCCCTTCTCCCTTTCTCAGCTTTGCCCGGGGCTGGTACAAGCAGCCAGGCCCTGAACTCCAGCAGCTGGGATTGGGATCGGTGCGGGCTGGGGAGGTGCTAATTACCCAGTCCTGACACGATAGGCTGTGCACACTGATGCTGTCTCGGCTGCTGCGTCGGGTAATTAGCCTTGAAACAAGGTGGGTGTTAACTCAGGGGAATGAGCTGGTGCCAGGAGGAAGCTGCTGTGCCCTGGCTCAGCCCTGCAGCAGCAGAGCTCCCGAAACAAGAGGGCAAAACCTGAAATCATGCTGGAGCTGGGTTTTAATTCCTCCTCTTGTCTTTCTGCACAGGGTTAAGGTGGGCTTGGGGCTGGTCCTGTTCTGTTTCTTTTGGAATTGGGCTGCTCCTACCTTAGGCAGCTCTAGGAGAGTCTCTGCTATTAGGATGACTGTGGTCACTGTAACACCACACTTTGTCTCCAGGTCCTGTGTTCAGAAGCCCTGGGGCTTAGATCATACAGGGTTTCCTGACAGAAGGAAGAACTTTAAAAGTTTTCACCTGAACTATTTTAAACCCACTGTTATCAAAGCAGGTTCAAAGCCAGGTGCATGTCAGATCCTCCTGCCCTCTGCACTTGCTGCAGTATTAAATGTCATTGCTCACTAAAGCAAGCTTTGAACTGCAGCTCTTTTTAATCAAGCTCTGTTTTCAAGTAGGACTTTCTGGTTTCCATATGACCTGAAGTGCTCCTCCTGGGGGAATATGCAAGTACCTGGAGCTGTATAAAACCACTTCATAGCTTTTAAAGCAAAACCCTGCACCTCTCAAGCCTGAGCACCTCCACCGTGTCCTTGCCAAGCTGCCTGGAGAGGATCTGGAGAGACTGTTCATCTTCTCTCCAGCTTGATCCTAAACAGGCATTGGCAGCCCCTGCTAGTGAGTTTAAACATCTCCAAGTGCTCCTGGAAAGCTGATGTGATATCTTCAGTACCAAATTAAGAAGATATTTTACAGGTATCTGGTGCTGGTGTCTTGTTTAGGAAGCAGTAGTTTGGAGGGCAGATTCATGGGGCAGCTGAGCTGGGAGCCACCTGCTTGGCAGCTGGGAGCTGGGCAGAGCTGGAGGGAGAATTGAATGCTGATGAAATGAGCCTTTGGAAGCTGGAGAGGCTGAGGGGGCTGTTCCTCTGCATGAGTGTGCAGATGTGGGTTCGTGGAGGGACTGAGGGCTGTCTGCCCTGAGCTGCCCGTGCGTTGCAAGGCCCTTGGTTCAGCCCCTGCCCTCCATATGCCCATTTCAGTCTCTTGTCTTTACATTTCATTGCAGCCAGGAAACAGGGCTGTTCTCTGTTATTTCATCTCCTTTCACCCTCCCTTCCCTTCTCAGGAGGGAGGGAGCCCAGCCTGGCACCCTCTTTCCTGCCATCTCTTACATTTAAAGATGTGCCTTCTCTTCCCTGGCCTGTGTGTCCCCCTCTCCCCCTCAACAATGTGTGCCGGTGACTTCTGAGGGGCTGCACCTCCAAGAGCTGCTTGGATCCAGGTATTGGATGCAATGGGATGCTGAGGGCTTGTGTTCCAGCCCCAGCCTTTGCCATGGTACCTTACTGAGAAGGACTGTGCTCCCCAAGGAGCATGAGTGCTTCTCAAATAAAGAACCATGAATTCCCAGACACTGTCTGTCCTTGCACAGCAGCAAAACAAATATATCTGAGGAATTGGGGTGATTAACAGAAAGAAGCTCTACAGCAGAGAACATTTTTCATATAAAACAGACATAGCAATGCCTTAAAAATTACTGGAGAAAGCAGGAAGGGAATGGTTCAGTGCAGCCAGCACAGGCTGAGGGGACACTGGGTGACCCCATGGTGCAGGGCACAAGTTCTCTCACTCATCATGAATAAGTCTATTTTTATTTGGCCATTATCAGCACTAACAATTCATTGTTGCAGATTCACCCGTGATGCTTTGTCCTGACTGTAACTAGTTTTTAAAAAATGGGATTAAAACCAATAAAATGCACATTATACATCTGTTTTAGTCTGACTTCTTTTTCCATCCCTTTCTTCCTCATGCTTAGGCACGGAGCAGCTATTCCTGGAGGGGATGGCCGTGACAGATGGGGCTGTAGGCCAAGGAGAAATGGCAACTAGAGAGGGTAATGGAGACCCTCACCTCTTCTCTATTAGCCTGCTGCAACTTTGGGTGCTAGCTGCAAACTCAATTAAAACATCTGTACTTCCCCCTTCTCAATTACAGCTCCTTACACTTAAAGCCAAACAAATTGAATTGCTCTGCTGTCTCAGGCTGCAAAGGCAGTTTCTGCCAGCAAATTTATTATCACCATAAAGCGCAGCTTGATTTATGTTAAAATATTAAAGAAGATCTTTATGATGGAAATAAACACTTTGTACTGTGATTCTCTCAAAGGACCTCACAAGCAGTGGCGGATTTTGGGGCTTGGGCTGTAAATCTGAGGCCAAACTGGCATTGGGGAGGAATTCAGTGTATTGCAGCACTTGGAAGAGCAATGGCCAGGGAAAGAAAAACTGAACCTGAGAAGAAGCTTTAGGCAAAGCTTCACCACCATCAAGGAGCCACGTGTCCCTGAGGGGATTCAGCTGTTTGAAGGTTTGGGGAAAGTGCTCTCCCGCCTTTCCCCTGGATGGTTTGGGCAGCCCAGGAGCTGTCAGTGGCTCAGGGAAGGGCACCTGCTACAGGGTCTCAGCTGGGGAAAGTTTTGTGCCATGGCTTTGCCTTGGCAGGAGGCAGGAACCAGGAGGTGGCTGCACCTGCTGCTCCCTCAGGCATCCTTGGGCACAGGCATGGCAGCTGTCCCCAGCGCTGCCTTGGCCTCGTATGTGTCCTGGTTTGTGATTTAACCAGTTCCCTCTGCCCTGAGTCACCATCTCCCCACAGCAGCACTAGCATGTCCTTGCCATTGGAACCCTTCCCAGTGACTGACCTGTGGTGGCCTACTTTGTTCCCCCTCTCCTCATCAGGATGGGTCTTATGATGCTGATCAATGGAGCAGTGAGAGCTGGCAGAGGTGGGGGGTGGGTTTTGGGGGACACTGCCTGCCCCCCTCAGTGGGGCTGAGCCCCAGAGGTGGGTACCGAGCAGTGATCCAGCCTTGTCTCTGCATAGCAGCCCACAGCCTCTTAGGGTGTCCTGGGTGCCAGAACAGGCTGAATTAAAAAGTGATTGATTAGACAATTTCACCAAAAAGGAATAATATCCCTCAACGTCTGTTAAACACTAAATTACCCAGCCCCTCTTTGGAAAGCTTAGCCAGAGGGTGCTTCCAGACTGCTGCTTCCCTGAAGGTTTGTCCCTGGTGTTCCCACGAGCAGGGAAATTCTGCAGGAGCAGCTTGGTCCTTCCTTGGTCCTTGAAGGTCACAGATCCCACCTGCACTGGACTGGTCATGCCCCAAACACCTCCTTTCCCACCAGTGCCCAGCGTGTGGCACCAGGAATGGGAGAAAAACTGTGCTTTTCCATCCCAACTGGCATGTAAAAACTATTATGTAAATATCACCGTAGTGGCCAGGGACCTGGGCATTCACATGGGGCACCCAGAATAGCCCTGGCCTTACACTGGGTGCTGGCACCCAACCCTGAGGCCACCTCTCCTGGGAGCACCCCCTGCACCCCATTTGCCCTGTCCCTTGCTGTCCTCAGCCTCCTGCAGCAAAGCCCTTCTATAAAACATGAAGCAACTCCATTTGGCCTCTGCTGAGTCACCAGGGACATCACTAATTAATTTAAAACGTGGGTTGGGGATTTTTGATACTTATTTTTTTCCCTTTTCTGCTCCGCTTTGCTGTCACAGCCCCAGTCTCAGCTCAGGTTTGACTGCAGCTGTGTATGCTGGCTTCCTCAAGCCGGAGAGCCACAATTTGAGGGAAAGTTCCCAAGGCCACACTGAAGCTTCCCAGGAACCAGCCTGTCACTCCGGGGGGTGCGATCTGGGGCACTCGGCTGGGAAGAGCTGCCCCGGGTGAATGGGTGCCATCACCTGTGTCAGCCTGGATGAATACCCTCTTCTTCAGCCGGATTTACTTATTTATGGCTTTTATTTATACATCAGCACCTCCCACCCTCGCCAGGAGGCTTGGAGGGGCTGCCAAAGCCATTAAGAGACAATTGCGATGATAAATAAGTAAAGGGAATTAAAGCGCCGGCATCAGTGTGTGATGGCAGCGAGGCTGAGGGATGGGGGGGACTGGCTGGATTTAACCCCAGACAGATGGGTGGATAGACAGATATTGCCAATGCTTTTGAGCGTGGGCCATACGTGACCGGGCCCTTCTGGACCTCCTCGGGGTTTTGCAGCCATCCCTGGGGCAGGGCTGGGTGTCTCGGAGCAGTCCCTGCCATCGTCCCCTCGGTGTTACCGGCCCCAGCTGCTCGGTGGCTGCCAGCAACCCCCAACAACTGTGTTTTAATAGAAAGAAAAGAAAAGGAAGAAAAGGGGAAAAAAAAAAAAAAAAAAGGAGCTCTAGAGGAGCTTCCCGGGGAGACATTCATGGAGGAAGGCAATGCCAAACCAGCTGGGAAGAGGGGCTGAATGTTGGCATCTGCCTGGGACAGCCTGCCAGCCAGTCACGGGTAGCTCTGTGTAGTCCTGGTGGTGCTGCTCTTGGGATGGGGCTGGAACCGCCCGGCAAAGCCCCGGCTGCAGCGCGGGGCCCCGGAGCCTCAATTCCCATTTCCCAAAGACCCCCTCTCCTGCCTGAGGCTGCTGTGAGTCATGGCCATCCCGGCAGGGAAAGGGCTGTTTCAGACGTACATGAATTAAAACCGGCTCATCTATCACACCTGATTTATAGCTCCATCAGCTTGGGAAGGGAGGAATTTTTCCCTTTCTCATTCCCCGCAGCACACCTTCCCGGGGCTGCTGCGCCGAGCTGGAGATCCCTGCCAGGCTGCCGTTTGCAGCCGTGACAGCATCACCCACTGACCCGAACCCAGGGCCATCAGTGTCCAGCACCCAAAAGCCGGACCAGTGGGCATGAACCCCGGCTTCAGTGCTCGGCTCCAGCCTCTACACAGGCTG
>VXAX01002145.1:395984-410501 GCA_013399835.1 Leptocoma aspasia | reverse complement strand
CCAGCGGCCTGTGGGCAGCGGGAGCCGCAGCCGTAGCCGGCCTCGGCTTCGGGGAAGAGGTCGGGCACGTCGGCGCGGGCGGGCAGGCGAGGAGCCCCGCAGCGCCGCAGCCCCGCGGGATGCCGCTTCTCGCCGCGCTCCCCTGGCGCCCTGGCCGAGCTCGTCCACCGGCTCAGCTTCTCTCGCTCCATCACCGCCGCCTCCAGCCGCGCCGGCTCGCCCCCGGCTCTGCAAGTCCTAGTGACTTTCGGGAAGGCTCCGCGAGAGCAGGATGGAGGCAGGAAGGCGCTGCCCACCTCCTGCTTCTTCTCCGCTGCCGGGAGCAGCCGGGGCAGAGTCCCTGAGCCCCCGTGTGCCCCGTCCCTCTGGAGCAGGGGGTTGTTTTGCAGCCGGTCCCCCCGTCCCGATGGCCTCTTGTGCTCCCTGTAGATGTCCGGTGGTGGGAGGTCCCTGGGAGATGTGGGGGGCGGGAGGGGAGCCCCGACATGGTTCCCCACCAGCATCTGCTCCCCATAATCCCCTCCTGGGGAAGTCTTCACCAGGAGGTGGGGGAAACCTGTGAGGGCTTCATCCCCTACACAGCCACCCCGAAACTTCAAGGGGTGTAGCAGGTGGGGGTGCTCGTTTTCCCCTCTCCAGTTCTGCTCCCCGTGCAGACGAGAGTCCACGGGGATGGGCTGGGGCAGCGGCAGCCCCAGGGGAGCACCCTTGGGAGAGTAGGCTCTCCCTAGCCTCTCGGCGGGGTGCGAGCCAGAGGGGGGCCCCCGGTGTGCGCCGGTGCTGTTCTGCACCACGAGCTGGGGTGTCCTCAGGGAGAAGGTGGTCTGGAGGCGCTCGCTGTGGTTGCTCCAGTCCTCAATGGTGCGGGTGGCCTGCTCCAGCGAGCCGCCCACGCTGGTCGTTGTCACCATCTCTTTGGCTGCCTGCAGCATTTTCAGCACATTGGCTTGGGCTGAGCTGGCAGTGACATCGGGTGTGGGTGCCCGCCCGGGGCTCGACAGGGTCTGCACCCCATTGAAGCAGCTGTAGATGCCCTGTGGGGAGAAATGGGGGCCCCCCCCATCGTCAGCAAGGTCAGTGGGGTCCTGCCCCCCTGAGCCCACCCTGCTGAGCTGAATTCATGCTGCTGAGGCTAAGGTAGCTTCAGAGCATTGATGCCCCCTCCCCAGGATCCCCAGAACTTGTCAACGTGGGTGACACTATCCTCTATCACCCCTTTCCCCAGGGATGCTGATAAGGATGTGAGGTCATTCCCATGATTGAGCCCTTTCCCCAAAAGCTGGTTTTTCTCACAAAGATCTCACATCAACAAGAACATCTCCAGTCCTTCCCATGCAGGTCAAAGGGCAATGCCCACCAGGCTGTGTCCATCCCTGTGACACCACATGGAGACATTTGGCCCCCTTAAAAGCCCCTGTCAGCATCCCTCACCCTGCTGATGGCCAGGAGGAAGTCAAGCTTGTGGGACTTGGGGACGGAATGACGCAGCTTCCAGTAGACGAGGTGCTCCCAAGCAAAGACCAGCAGGCTCAGCCCCATGGCAACCAGCAGCATGTAGAAAACCCCAGCCATGTTGTCAATGTCCAGCTTGCTGCTCATCACCTCATTCTTCTCATTCTGGCAGATCCCTGACAGCCAAACCGTCTCCAGCTTCTGGGTCTCACCTGGGACATGCATAACAGTGCAGGGGGTGAAAATCCACCCCTGGGAATCATCCTCCCAAGCACATCCCTGCCCCTTTCCACCCTGCTGTGGGTGGAGGAAGATAAAGAGACCCCTGAGCCTCTGGAGCTGGCATCACCTAATGCTGCTGCTGCCATTGGCCTGAGCATCCCACCAGTCACTCGTTCCTCTCCAGGGTCCTCTCCTGACTCTGTCCCCCACCCATGTGCCAGCCAGCCATGCTTACTGTCCTCTTCCCAGGCTTCTCCTCAAGACCCTCAAATGTTGTGCACAGTCATCTCCAGGATTTTACAACCCCAGAGGGAACGAGGCCCACAACATCCAGAGGATTTCATACCCCCTGAAAGGAGCTGGTGAAGTCCCTCAGTGCCATCCTGCCATGAGGATGTCAGCTGTGAAGGCTGCACAGGGTTTGAGGACCAAAGCTCTGTTCCCTGGGTTAATCTGCAGGCAGGGGTAGGGTGAGGATGGGGACAGGGCTAATGAGGAGCTCACGTAAACACCCACCGTCTCCCAGGAACTGCAGCAGGGCCAGGTCAATGGCCCGCTTCCAGCGCGAGTCCTTCTGCAGGGCGATGCCGTAGCCCGTGGTGGCAAACACCTTCCCGCTGCCGATGGTCACCAGCTTGCAGCCCTCGTCCTTGCCCGCCATGTAGTTGAGCACCGCTGCGTCGTAGATGAAGGCATCCAGCTTCCTGTCCCACCAACAGGAGGAAGGGTGAGGAGGGGTCTGAAAGCCTCTTAGTGAGGGAGGGTTGTGCCTATTTGGGGAGCTCTATCCCTTTCAGAAAGCTGTAGCCCATCTGGAGGGGGTTCTGTGTGCTCTTGGGGTCCCTGACCCATCCTGGAGTGCTGTAACTACACTTGGAGGGGAAGTACCCAACTTTGGGGGGAGTTGTGTACCACTTGAGGAGCCATGCCCCATCTGGGATGAGCTGCATCCCTTTTGAGGGGAGCTGTATGGAGCTGTATCCCATCTGCAGCAGGTTGTGCAGATGTGGGGGTCCTGTACTTCATTCAGGGAAGATGCACAGAGCTATACCCATCTGGGAGAGCTGTACCCAGCCTGGGAGCCTCACATCCAACTTCTAGGGGGTTGTACCCCAGTTGAGAAATCCCTTCTCCATCTGGGAAGTCCTGTACCCCATTCCAGGGAGCCATAGTTATTTGGGGGTGCTGTATACCATTTGGATGAGCTCTGAGAGCCATACCCCATCTAGGGGGCTATACCCCATCTTAGGGAGGCATACCCCATTTTGAGGCTGGTGAGGGCGTCCTCCACAGAGCGCTGGTTGTACTTCACCATGTGGGTGTGCATGTCAGGGTAGTTGCTGCGGATGTTCCTCTCGGTGCTGCCGTTGGGGACAGTGCCAAAGCGAAAGGGTGGGTACTGCTCCTGTGGCCTCTGGAACTGCAATGGGGAGCCCCAGGGGGTGGCATCACACGGTGCCCATGTCTTTCCATGTCTCCAGCATGTCCCCTCCCCACAGCCCTCCCCACAGCCAGTCCTCTATTAATGCACTCAAGCCCAGCCAACTGGCAGTGATGTGTAGCTCCACAAGTTTTTTTAGGGATTTTTTAGGGTTCCCACCCCAATGATCACCTTCCTGTCACTCAGCCCCGACACAGTGTCGATGTACTGCTCCTGGATCATGAAGGCAGCCAGGTTGGCTGTGTAGCTGGCGAGGAAGATAACAGCAAAAAAGGCCCAGATGAGCACCATGATCTTGCTGGTAGTGCCCTTGGGGTTCTCGATGGGGACTGAGTTGTTGAAGACCAGAGCCCACAGCAGCCACACGGACTTGCCGATGGTGAAAGAGGGGCCTCCCGGCCCTGCAGGGACAGGGAGCAGAGGGAAGAGTTGTCAGCTGAGCCAGGGACATGTCCCCCCTCCCAGCTCCCATCCCCCCAACTCACTCTTGCCGCCGGTGAGGTTCTGGTTGTAGCCAACGGGGCTGAAATACTCGAACACGAAGACAGTGATGGCCACCACAGTGAGGCACATGACAAACATCATGACCCACACGGCTGGGCTATAAGGTTCTGCAAAGCAAGTAGAACTTTGTGAGTCTCCAAGGACATCCCCTGGTCCTCTGAGGACTGCGAAGAGCCCTCCTGGATGGATGGGGCTCATCCTTCATATTGCCCCTCCTTGGAGAGGAGTTGGAGGTTGGCAGCACAATGGCTAAGCAGCTCCACAGGGAATCAGGAAGGAAGGGGGTTGCTGCAGAGCTAGGGGATGCAGCCATGCTTCCCTGCCTAGAACAAATCAGGTTCTCACCAACAGGGAGATCTTTACAAAATGCTGCCCATCTCCAGGGTCTCTGCAGGTGGGTTTCCCATGGGATCACAGGTTGTCCCCCATGATGGTTCTGGCCACAGGACTGTTCCTGCATTAGGCACAGAACAAGCCCCTCAGCCCTACTCAGCCCTGGGGAGAGCCCCCCGTGAGTGGGGACAGGCAATGATCTGCTGCCTGCCCAAGATGATCTGGGATGGAGCAGCAGGAGCACTGGGGATGCATCCGAGTCATCAATGTGCAGCCACTGAGGTCCATTTGTCAGTGCATCCTTCGCTGTCAGGGAGGAGAGGTCTCCCCTGATGGAGATGTGGCTCATTAGCGCAGAGGCAGGAGACACCGGGACATAGGGACTGCAGACCCCAACTCTGCCAAACCAGGGCAGAATGCTCCGTCTGTCCCTGGGGTTGCTGAAGGTGACCCTGCTTCCGTGGGAGTTTGGGCTTCATGGTGTGGGGGGGACAGGATGAGGAGAATGTGCCCAGGCTGATGGTCCCACCTTCCATGGCATCCCTAGCACCCACCTGCACCCTCCCCACACAAGAACCCAGCACCAGCTGAAGTGGGACATTGCTACTGTGCCCTTGCCAAGAGCCGAGAGTGCTGCCCGAGCTGAAATTCCTGATGACTTTGGGCCATCCTCCCCTTCCTAGGCTGCAGCTTTGCTGGTGTAAAACTCATTAAATAAAACTTTTAGCACTGGTGGTTTCCTACACTTGGCTTAACCACTGGCTCTGGTGATGGTGGCAGAGATGGGTCCCCAAAGCAGAGCTCCAAGCTGGCAAATCCTCCCACGTCCCCATCCTCCCTCCTCCACACAAAAAATGAAGAGGAGAAAACCATTAAGCCCAGTTTCAGTCTCCACCCTCCATCTCCATAATAAAAGGATTATTCAGGCAGGGAAGGAAGAAGCCCCAAAGCCAACAGCACAATCTCCTTCCCTTATGATTTAGGCTTTTTTTTCTTGAAAGTTACTAAAACTGAAAAATATTTCCAATTTGCATTAGTAGGAAGCATGGAATGAACATGCAGAAAGTCAGGGGGACACAGGGCTCACCCAGGAAAGCGGAGGGGGACACGGTGCCATTGCTCCGGGCCACCATGACGCTGATGCCCGTCTCCACAAAGGGCACGGAGAAATCCACAATCTCAGACCGCTCCTCATTGATGGTGAGGGAGCCGATGGCCATGTCTGCACGCTTGTAGTACACCTGAAAAAGGGGCAGGTGAGCTTGGGATGGGCAGAGGGACAAGCAGAGGGACCCAGACCATTTTCCCCAGGCATTTCCTCATCTCCAGAATTTTCAGCCTTAATTTCTGCCTTTAAAAAAAAAAAATCAGCTTCCTAAGTGAGCAGTGGCCCAGATGCAACCTGCTGTGGGGTTGTGTTTGTCTGACTCCTCCTCCAAGGAGGAGCTCATACCAAGCTGTCCCCTGCCCACAGTCCCACCACAAATCCCATCTTCACCAGGAAAGCCCCAGGTCAGGGGTGAGTGGTGCCCTCCAGGGCATGTCGAAGTGGGGGTCTGAGCCATGCCCATCCCTACCTCACCAATCATGCCATTCCAGACCCCACGGACAATCTTGCCATGTTTGCCATTGGTCACCAGGTAGAGGTCATAGGAGAACTTCACTGCCTTGGCCAGCTTCTTCAGGATGTCGATGCAGAAACCTTTGCAGCACAGCTTGGTGTAGGGATCCACAAGGCCATCACCACTGGAAACACACCAGGAAAGGTGGGTTGGACCAAATAGAGATGCTCTGAGCACCCTGGACACCATGCACCAAGGGAGTGGTGGCCAGAATTGCCAAGCTCCATGTCGCTGCTCACCTCTGGGAGGAGTTGGTCTGCTTGCGGCAGGGCACAGTGTTGCGCACGCAGACCCCCGTGCTGGGGTCCGTGTTCTCCACGATGACAAAGGGTCTCTCCTCCAGAGTGGCCACTGTCAGGTGGCGGTTGTCAACCACGGGCTGCATGAAGGAGCCGTAGCGGGGCCACACCGGGTACTTCATGTGGATGATGCCTTTCTCCCACTTGCCCACCTGCCCCCAAGGGAGAGCACATGGTCACCCCAGCGAGGGTCTCTGGGGGGGGGGTGTCACACGTGATCCCATATCCATCCTCCCACCTTTGGTGCTTATTCCTTGTGAGCCCCATCTCAGCATCCCTTTCCCCACATACTCTGGACCGTGGGGTGAGGTGTTTCCTCCTGAGCCCCAAGCTTCACACCTGGGTGAGCACACACCTGGCCAAACTTTACCCAAAATACTTTTACACTACAAAAAAATCCTCCATGCATCTTGTTTCAGGTCTAGGTATTTGGCTGCTGTTCTCCAGAAGTGGGCATCTGCATTTCTGACTTTTTTTTCATTTATCAGCCAAATTGCAAGGGAAAACTGACAGCTCTAGGCAGAGCTTTGGTGCTCATCATTGCTGCAAACCCCCACCATGGCACCATGGGTACTTATGGGACCAGCCATGGTACTTTTGGGTTTTATGTGGTACAACCCATCCCAGGGTGGGACCCCAGCCTGTGCATGGCCCCAGGCTCACCCTGCCCAGCCACCCTGCAGTGTGCCCATCCCAGGGGGTCTGGGGGTCCTACCATCTCCCAGAGCCGGTGCTGGTTGAGCGTGATCACCACCATGGTGGGCTTGACCAGGTAGCCGCCTTCATTGAAGGAGAAGTCCCTGTGCTCCCATGTCACATTGAGGAGGTGCCTGGAGGGACACAGAGCCTGTAAGCCCCTGGCTGTGTAGCTCTGCACTGTACAGCCCTCCTCCTCTTCCTTCTCCTCCACCTTCAGCCAGGCTGTCATAGGACCCATGGAGACATGTGGGGCTGAGAGCTGGGGACCAGCTTTAACCACCATGCAAGGGGCAGAGGGGAGCTGGAGAAAGCTCTTCTAGCAAGGAGGCACCAAGGATGATGGTCCTCTGCAGGGCTGAGGATGCACAGATTGCCACAGCAGCCCTGAGGTGCCACAGAGCTATGATAGCCCCACTGAGACCTGCAGAGGTCCTGAGTCGCCAAGAAATATGGGAAAAGGCAAGGGAGACACTGGGAGATCTCTGGGGAGAGGCTCCAGGAGAATCCCAGCCAAGAGTCATAGACTACCAGCTGTAGCCCTCAGTGAGCATCATCCTTGCTGCTTGCCAGCTCCATCCCCCTCCTCCCCTGCTCTTTCCCTCGCCTTTTCCCCACTCCTCCCATTTTACACCCAGCCCAGGAGGTCCCTGATCCTCACCGGTAGAAGCTTGTGTTGGTAGCGGTGGCCCTGGTGGGGGTCCAGCAGTCCCACCCCACCTCTGGTAGGTAGCCATGGGCACGGAAGAAGCTGGCTGCGCCCATGGCAATGATGGCCACGCCATCCCGCACCTTCTGCCGCAGGCTCAGCTTCCAGCTCTCTGTCACCACGCTGATGAGGCCAACCGGGAAGGAGGAGGGTGGCACCTCCATGTTGCCCACTGTCATGCTGGGCACAATCCAGATGTATCCTGGCCCCACAAGCCCAGCTTGTTCTGCCATGGAGAAGAGATACTCGGCCTCTTCTCGGGAGCAGTAAACAATGAGAACCTGGGCATCAATCTGGCGTAGGAGCCGCTGTGTCCTGGAGCTGCTCTGCTCCTGGCTCATCTCGAAGGTGAGCACCTCCTGCAGCTCCCAGCCGAAGTAGCTGGCATCCGTAAAGGAGCGGATGACGTCCAGGAAGATGTTGTAGCCTGGGTAGAGGCTGGTGATGACAGCAAAGGAGCCCCAGTCATATTCCTCCAGCACTTTGAAGATCACCTGGATTTGCTGCTCGATGGAGACACCCAGCTGCAGGAAAGCTGATCCGGGCTCCTGAAGGAGGAGAGGGATCAGGGGCTGCTCTGGCATCATGATCCGGGTCTCTTGCACCCATGCAAACCTCCTTGAATTTGCCATCATGAAAAGTTCAAGATTGCCACGAACCGGTGTGATGCATGGGCTGGAGACACCCAAAATCAGACTAATCCTCCTCCAAAGAACTTCACCCCATGCAAAGGGTCAACTCCTGCAGCCTCACATCCATTTCTTAGCATATTGACCAAAAATTCCTCCAGCCTCCAAAGGAGATCATCAGTTTCTCCTTAAACCAGGAGAAGGAGGTGGGCGAGAGCTCTGCCAGGAGCATAAATCCTATCCCTGCTCCATCTCACTACCTGCAGCCAAAGCCTGTGTGGCTCCTTCCCTCCCGCTCCACCTCCCTGGCCATCTGGCCTCTCATTAGCAAACCTTAATTGGTCTGATTCTGTCTTAAATCATTCAGCGAATGGCAGTTGCCAAAGGTCACGTGCAGGCAGCAGGTTTTGCCACTTAGACCCTCTCCACCAGCACAGAAGTAGTCTGAGCTGAGCCCCAGAGAATCCCAGACAGGGAGGAGGAGACAGATCCCTCCACTGACCCTGAAATACCCAACCCCTGGAGAAAGCTGCAGAAAATCACCCGGACAGCAAAGCCATGGATATTTTTCCATTGCTCCGGGCTTCATCTGAGCCCTCTACACCCACCTGAGTCCGCTGCGCCAACCAGAGCCCACTGCACCCACTGCCACCCACCCACAGTGAGCTTGAGGTGCTCCATGAGCACCAGTGAGTACAGGCAGGGCTGTGGGGGTGTAATCCAGGGGAATGGATCCCAAACCACAATGCAAGAAAAGCACAAAATTTGTTCCCTGAAGAAGGGCAGGATCTCCAACCACAGGAAAGAGCAAGCACTGAAACCCCTCCAGCACCCAGGCCAGGTAGGGTGGGATGAGCCGCTATGAGGAGATAACCCAAATCTCCACACCCAGGACCCTCCAGCCTGGCTCCAGCTCTCCCTGCCACCAGCAGTTCCCAGCAGGCAGGTGACAGTAACTGACACTGTCTGATGCCAGTGAGGAGCAGAGAAGAAAGAAATCCTGTGTCAGCCATGGTGCACGTGAGATCACTGCCCCAGCTGAGCAATGCTTCTTCATGCTGCCCACCTGGCCATTCCAGGGCTGGATCCAGCCCCAGCAGGGCAGGAGGAAAATAAGGTTGTGATAATCCTGCCACTGCCCCAGTAGCCCCAGTGCCACCAACCCAGCATCCCGTGGTGGGCACAGAAAGCAGTACACCAGGGAAGGTCCTTCCACAGGGTATGGAGGTACTCTTCCCCCATCCCATTAATCCTTGAAGTCCCCACGATGTCCCACCACCACAGTCAGCCACACTGCCACAGCCACTGATCCACTATCCCTGCGTCTGGTCCCAAGGGCTGCAGTCCAGCAGTTCCTTTGCCCTCCAGCATTCCACATCCCTTACCTACCTCGCTCTAACAGTTCGTCATTTCTCTCATCCCCCCTGGAAATACTAAGAGAGTACCTCACCTTTGGGGTCAGGACCACTGCAGACCCACCACTGATGCTGATGATGGGGACCTGGGTCTGGGAGGAGATGAAGTCAAGGATCTGGGCCACAGCCTCCGTGCCCACATTGTCTTCAAAGATGATGCCGTGGATCTTGTGGCCAGCAAGGATGTCGCAGATCTGGGTGAGGAGGGTGCTGGGGTTGGTGTTGTTGACGACAACAGTGATGGGGTGGATCTCCAGGGGCATGTCCAGGAAGCTCTGGGGGCTCAGGCGGGAGCGGATGTGCAGAGGGTAGGACGTGCCCCCAAATACCACGGCCACGTTGACCACCGGCTCCTCAGGGCCCGGCAGCAGGATGTCCGTGAAGGCAGCCGAGCAGCCCAGCACCATCGACAGTAGCAGAGCGTGTGCCGGCACTCTGCCCATGTCCACCAGTGTGTCCCTGCCAGCACAGGACAAAACCCCTCGCATCCAGCCACACACCAGGACCCCCAGCCCCACCTGCCCCAGCCCTCCCCACTGCCCTGGGGCATCACAATTGAGGGCTGACCCCAGGGAAAGAGGGGAAACTCCTCCCTTGGACACTGGATATGGTGAAGGAATGACCACCCACTGTACACCTCAGTGCTGTATCACTTGTCTCCAGTCTTATTAACCACTAACCTTTCACAGCAAGTCACTGCTTCCCACCACCACCCTGTCCTCATCTCACCATCATCATCTCCTTCCCACTGTCCTCCCACTCCATCCAAAAGCCACCACTGCTACAATGGTCCATATCATCCCTTCACCCAGGGACAGGGACAGCTGCAAGAGGTGCCAGGAGGGGCTGGCAGCTCCTTGGTGCCTCTCTCTGCAGCAGACAGCTACCTTCAATATTCAAAGGCTTTGCCCTTGAGGGATGGTTCAGCTCTGCACTCTGCTCGTAGAGATTTTGCAAATCACAGTCACTGAAGTAGCTGGTCCCCTGCCTGTCCTGCTGCCTCCCATCCATCACCCTACTTCAGCTCCTTCTCTGCCACAAAATCTACCTATCTGGCTCCCTATCTCCAAGTTTTCTACAATATCCTTCAGCTTTCCTTCTTCTTCTCTTTACCCCCAGTGTGTGTCCCCTGCTGGCAGTGCCCACCCAGATGGGACACCCTTCACACTGTGTCTCTGCTGGCTGCACCCCAAATCCAGGCTCTCAGGGGCTGTTTGAGCACGTCCTCCCACCAGGTCCCCAGTTCCCCACTGCCAGTGGGTGCTCACACTGCAGCAGTTGAGGTGACAGTGCCTTGAAGGGGGATACATCCCTGCCCACTGTGCTGCAGTTCACCTCTCAGAGATCACCAGCAAAACCAGCCTGTGGCCAGGGGTATCCAAGGCCCTCTGAGCCCCATTTCCCCCAGGGCTGTCACCCTTGTGCCAAGCTGGGAGGGGGACAAGCAGCCCTCCACAGTGGTACCAGCCATGCACCAGTGTTGCTTCATGCAGCAAGGTGCCAGCTGCTGCTAAGAAACCTCAGTTGCAATTAAAAGCTGCTGTGGCTTAATGTGTCTCCAGCACAGCCAGATGCTCCTCTCACTGAGTCCTGGCTGGTTTTGGGGTCTGGGCTGCCCCGGTGATCTGCACCCCAACACTCCTCCATGCCGCAGTGACAGACACCCCTTCAGCACACTGCAAAAATATTGCCAGCATTTTGGACTGAAAATGCAGGTTATAAACCCAAAAGCTGCTGGGCTGGGCACCCTGCAAGAGCTGCTTGGTGCAGATTTGAGCACTGGGCCTGTCAGCTCCAGAAAGACAGGGAACACAAACCACACATTTCCTTCCTGTACCCCATGGCTACCAGGAAGTCTTGGGCACCTGTCCGGGCACTGATGCTCACTGGGCAGCATCTGTCTCAACCAGGTGAGTTTCATCAGGGAATCATCCACCCTCAGCACCCACCATCACTCAGGGGGTTCACCCTACCTGACTGCATCCCCCACTCCACTCCATATCACAGCTGGTGGAGCTGCAGGAGCCACAATGCCACACCGATGGCCGCAGCCAGGGCCCTTTGGCCAGAGAGGGCAGCAGGTGAGTCATGCCATGCTGGCAGCGTCCCATGCTCTGGCACGGCCAACTCAGTGGCAGGGCAGCTTGCACTGCCTGCTCCTCACTGTGAATTCCCAGGTATTTTTAGTCCTGTGATAAATAATTCATTGGGAATCCGGCATCAGCTACCCGAGCAGAGAGGAAGGGGAGCAAAACGCCACCCAAAACAAACAGAACTGCCCTGACAGCAGCACTGCCTGTCTGAGCCCTCCTCAAGGACATTTAAATATACTCTGGGCCCTTGTGGTGATTGATGGGGTTTGCTTGTGCCAGCCCTGGCACCTCACCTACTCCAGGCCCTTATCCTCCTCTTCCTCAACTCAGCTCTTGCCAAAACTTGAGAGCCTCTTCCAGTACCGAGTAGCCGAGGCACAGACCAGTGGTCATCCCTTGTGATGCCAAGCTCTGTCACACCCTGCTCCTGGCTGTGACTGGGGACAGGATTGAGCAATCTGGTTTCCCATGGACCAAGCCACAGGTGGAAAATATCTCCATCCCTCACAGGAATGCAATGGCAGCAGCAGAGGGGAGGTGGGCATGGGCTTATCCCATCATTCACCCAGTGCTGAGACAACCACGGCAATGAATTTCCATCCTTCCCAGGAATCCGGTGCCACCACACAGAGTCAGGCTGGCTCACCACAGCCTTTGGCGGACATGGAAGAGGATGGAGGGGTTTAAGGCCAGAGAGCCTATGGCTGGCAAGGGCTCCATGTGCCAGTTGGAGATGAGGCTGCTCTAAAATGGCCAAATTTGGGACACAAAGGGCAACCAGCTCCTCCAGCCCAGCTAACACCATGCGTTTCCAGTCCATTGTTTCTCGTACTGAGTTAGAGGGGTACAGGAGAATTTGGGGTTTTTGGCGGGTGATGACAGATTGCAGGAAAGTGGTGGAGGCTGAGGAGAAACTGAGCCCATCCCGGAGCTATTGCCAGAGCTGGGGCTGCTCTCGGGCTCAGCACAACACAACAAAGCCCCTGTCAACTTCAAAGAAAATCCACATTTTCCAACCCCTTGTAGGAAGCACTGCAGAATTGATCCCTTGGGAAAAGACTTTCCCAAAAGGGAGGTTTTCCAGCCGGTGAAGGGCCAGCGGCCAGTCAGGGTCAGGAGGAACGTGGCCATGGCCAGGAGCCTGGGCAAGGCAATGCCACCTCCTGGCAGCCTCCCCAAGGACCAGAGGTCATCACAAAGCTGCTTGGTAGCTTTGGCACTTGTTTTTTTGTTGCTTTGGGGTAGTTTTGAGTAGGTTAACTACCTTTCTATGCACAACTTCCCCTGGTGCACCAATCTTAGAGAAACCTTGTGCTAAAGGCACCAATAGAAACTTTACCTCTTAGCAGACCCTGAATTGTCATTTTAATGCAACAGGGAAAGTTTGCTCCTCATTTTAAACCTCCTTTTTTGCCCTCACTTCTTCCCCTGCTCCAAGAGAGGCAGAGCTCATGCAGATATTTTGACCTCGGGAATGGGAGAAATAAAATTCCAAAATGCAAAATATCATTCAGGAAAGAGAAACCTTTCTCAAAAAAAAAGCCCTGAGCCTGAAATCAGAGGCAAAATGCGGCCTGTGCCAGGGGATGGGGAACTGCTGCTGATAGACGGAAAGGACAGAGCAAAGCCAAACCTGGTGGGAGCCATGTGGGGAGGAGAGGGAGGCACCGAGGAGGGCACCAGGATGTGCCAGGGCTTGTCATTGCCCCGACGGGGACATTCCTGTGGAGCAAGGAGACCTCGATGAAGCCCCTCAGAAGGGGAGAAAGCAGCAAAACCTTCTCAAAGACAACTCATCACCATCCCTGTCCCCATGCAGGGGGGATGACTCGGGACAGAGAAGCACTGGCAGCCCTCGGCAAGCACCGTCTCCTTTCAACCTTCATCCGTCACCACCCGGCATCACCCTCCTCTTCCTCATCACCCTTCTCTTCCTCATCCCCCTCCCCTTCCTCGCCCGCACCTCCGACAGCAACAGTTGCGGGCCGGGGGCTGCGGGCCGGGGCGATGGTGAAGGCCCCACACACGCACGCACCGAAACGCAGCTTAAAAAGGTCGAATATGGATTAACCAAAAATAAACGCCAAGTGTCCTGCCTGCCGCTGGGTTACGCAAGGTGGCGGCGGGGGACACAGGGCTGGTGGCACCCAGGGTGGTCTCCTCAATTTTTCCTGCCTTCCACTCCCCCCCAAACCCCCCAGAACAGCACCCAGGATTAATGCTCACTTCTATCCCGTGCCCGGGATGGGGAACAGGAGCTCTGGGGATGCGGGGGGATGCTGAGGTAGGGGAAGACGGACAGGGAAAACCCCCACTCCAGAAAAAACAACCTCCTCATCCCTAAAAGTTGCTGGCGGCGGTGGCGGGGCGGCAGCCCGCCCGGTACTTACGGGACCGCCGCTGCTCGGTGCCTACATGCCCCGCGGCTCCGGCGGGGATCGTCCCACCGGGGGCTCGGCTCTTCCAAAGCTTCTCCTCCTGCGGGACAGCCCCTCGGGGTAGGGTCGGCCCCCGCCGCGGCTGGCGGGAGGCTCCGGCGGCTGCCGTCGGTCCCGGCTCGTCCTTNAGGACAGGACGTGTGTCCTCCCGCCTCGCCGCAACTTCGGGGCTGGCCGCCAGCCCCGATAGAAGGGGGGGAACGGGGGACAGGCAGCCTTCCCTCCTGAAACCAGCCCGCCTCTCCTGGCACTGGGGCCGCGTCCGGTGCCGGAGGGAGAATGGGGAAGACCCTCTCCGTTCCTTCGCCCCTCTCCTCCATCTCCAAGAGCGAAAACCCATGGTAAAATGGCACAGACTCCCTCTTTGGGTAGTGCCCGTCCCTAGCCCCAGTGAGGGCTGGAGGAATGCGGTTAAACTCATTCCCTTCTGCCAATATTATCCCTCCCTTTGCTGATTGAACTGGTGGATACTGGCCAGCTGCCCACCATGGTGCCCCCCAGCCGGTGCAGGACAGCCTCAGGGTCCCCATCGGTCACAGGGAGGGGGGTGACACTGAGCAAAGCCCCCACAGGCAGCAGCATCCTCCAGCTGTCACCAGTATTAAAGCATCAGCTGATCCCGCAGCACTGGTTTAAAGCAAGCCAGACTTGGGGGGAGGGGGGG
>VXAX01002145.1:290636-395965 GCA_013399835.1 Leptocoma aspasia | reverse complement strand
GGGGGGGGGCGGGGGCGGGTGGTAGAAAAGGGAAGAGATACAGTAAAGGAAGAGGGGAGACAGGCAGGGGCCCTGCTGGGGCTCTCTTGCCCCTGGGTGGTGCCCACTCTGCCCCAAAATGAGCCAGTGGCTGCAGGCAAAGGGATTATGGCTCTGGCAGGACCTGGCAGGAGTTAGAGCTCAACTCAGACCCCGCTGTGGGGGGCAGATTCTCTCAAACCTCCCCATATCCCGGCTCAGAGCCACCAAAACACTAGGCATCATCCCGAGAGCACTTGCTCAGGCACTGTCCTTCTGCCTTCCCCAGGGACAGATGCCTGGCTTTGGGACAGGGCCACCCAAATGGGTTGTTGGGCATCTGCTACCCAGGCTGGCACTGCAGCCACCTGCAACATCATCCTTGTGGTGCTGAGCTTGGAGAGGCTGTTTCCAGAGAGGTTTCAACTTGCCTAAAAACCTTAGCCATGAGCTGCCGGATGCAGGACCTCCACACACCATCCCTGGTCCCTCAGACAGTCTAGCCACCTTCTGCCCAGGTGCTGTGGGTGCCTTTGGGGCACCTCGAGGGTGGAAAAGGTGCCCCAAAAAAATGAGGAAAGGGAAAATTGCATCCAGGGCTACATTTTAATCCCTGTAAAGCAGCACCCGCTCTCTCTGCAGGAGAGCTCAGCCAAATCTCTGAGGCTGCTGCAGTGTGAGGGCTCAGGTCAATGGGGGATGCAGGACTGGTACCCTGTCCTGGGTACCAGCTGGCCATGTCCTGCTCCAACAGCCTCAGGCTGCCCACCTCCACCTGATTCTGGCAGCACTGTCCACTCTCTTGCTAAAAGAGAGATTTAAGAGTTTGCAACAGGTCCTCAATACCTCAAATTCTTCTCCCACATCAACAAAAGGGCCAATCTTGGGTTTAACATTGAAGCAGGCAGTGGCTGCCTTTAACCCTTTCTGCTGCCTTCATGATCCGGTGTGACAGAGCCTGTGGGACCAGCTTTCCAGGGATCTAGTCCTTTGGGGCTGGCATAGAAACACTGAGCTGTTTCCACACCTTTATTACTCCTCCAGCAGCTTAGGGTCTTCATTTATCTCTCCCAGGACTGGCTGCTCCCTGGACTGGATCCCTCAGAGGGTCTTGGCTCACAAATATTTCCCAGCAGAGCTTCCAGGTGGATTGAGGGGAGCACAGCAACCCCACACGTGGGACAATACCCAGCACCACCATCGCATCCATGACTCCCCAGCATCTCCATCCCATGGGACATTTAATGCTCATCACAGCCCAATCCCCACACGTGAGACAGGGACAACCCCAAGTCTGGTCCACAACTGGGCTCAGCTGGAAGCTGTCTGGAAGTGGGGACAAGCAGTGGAGGGCAAGGACTGGTGGTGACACTCTTATGCCAGGCCCCCCAGCCACATCTCCTCTCCATTGGGTCCAGTGGCTCGCAGTGAGCAACTGCCCTGAGAGCCCAACTGCAGTTTTGCAGTTTTCCTGGCAAAGCCCTTCAGTGTCTTAAAAAACAAAACCCCCAACATTTTTCTTTGGGAGAAGGCAGTGAGTTCCCAAATCCAACCTGCTGCTGGGTCTGGGTCACCAGACATGATGCAGCTTGTGGGGGCTGTTCTGCATCATCAAAATAATTTATTTGTGCATTTAAACATCTAAAGTAATTTTTATATATATTAAAAAAAAAAAGTGCCCTGATGGCTACAAAGGTCCAGGTTGAAACAGAAGCACCAGTGGCACACCAGGATGAGGCTCACAACCCCAGGAAATGCAGCTGCACTTTTACTTCCCCAGCCCCTTAGTGCCACTGTCTCAGGGGATGCTGTGCCCTCTTTGCCCAGCTTTCTGGGTTGGGTCCCCACCCAGAAAGCTGGGCACAACAAAGGCACAAAGTGCCTTTCCCTACCTTCATCCTCCTCCTTCCCACTGCTATGGTAATGGCCCAGTGTGTGACCTCGGCAACCCAGCTTGTCCCATAACAATGGCACAGTCCCAGCAAAAGGGAGCTCAGCCAGGTTCTCCATCACCTCGTTACCTTTCCCTGGCCTCTCCTCTTGCAGGAGGCTCTGTAAGCAGGTTGATAAATGCAAGGCATGGTGCTCTAACAGCTCCTGGTGTCCAGCCACCTCCTGCAGGGAAGAGCTCACTGGCAGTCAGGCCAGGGGAGCAAGGGGAATGTAGAAGGGTCGTGTTGGGACCCTGAAGTTTGCCCAAGTCTGCACTGGCCCATCCAGGCCAACACCAGTCAGAGACGTGCCCTGGGCTCCATGCAGACGCCTTAGAGCCCACTGCAACCCCACTGGCATCTCATATCCTAAACTGGGGTAAAGCCCCACATCCTGCCCCAGCCCCCTCCATTCTGGTTCCCCCAGAACTCCAGCTTTGCAGAGCTCCTGGGAGCCCCCACCTCCAGCATAAACCTGCACCCCTGACCGTACTCAAAGCACCCACCCCCAGCCAGGAGAGCAGCACACCAAGGCTTTGGTATCTCCAGCTCTGTGAGGCAAACCCCAGCATCAGCCTCCTGTTCCTAGGAGAAAATCAGTGTAATGTTTCTAACCCATGTGCATTCTAGACCAGTACTTGGGGAAGGAGAGGACCCGCATCTGTGCACGGCCAGCACAAAGCCAGAGCTGTCCCTGGAAAAGTAGGGGGGCATCTGGGTGACACAGCCTTCTTGGGCTGTCCCCACAGGCATCTGCACCCCACTAATGGCATCTGACATCAGATGCCTCTGCCATAGGTCCCTCTGCCAGACCTGAGTCTTGCCGATGACACTTGTGACACATGAGATTTAGCCATGGACCTACACCCATTCCCTGCCCTGCACTCATCCTGGTCCTGCATCCATCTCAATCCTTCCTGTTGGCTGCCAACCTCCCCTTCCCAAGAAGTCTGGCCAAAAATTAAGAAGGTCTGAACTCAGGTGCTCCTATTCCTGTCCCTGTCCTGTTGGGTCTCACTTAAGATGTAAACATAGGTGTAGATCATCCTCCTCCACCCTGTGCCACCTTGAGCTGACAAGGCCATCCCTCCTTCCCCACCCCCTCTGTCTGCTCTATCCCCCAGAGAATTCAGGGCTTCAGTGCTTAAATAATCACCAAGAGCTGGCCAATATCTTGGATCCCAGCAGCCATAAAAGCAATAAAGGCAGAGAGTGGAGTAAGGAGAAAGGCAGGACAGAAGTCACAGGGATGGTGCTGTGCATGGTGCATGCCTGGCACAGATCTGGTGCAGCTCCAATCTGGCACAGCTCCACTGCCACCATGTCGTACACTCACAGTAATTAAGGGAGCAAAAATTAACAGGGATGGTTTTCTCCTTGCAGGGTTAATTCTTCCCCTTGGGGTGGCATGTGCATGCAGGGCTGCTCCAGAGGTTGGGGATGAGGCAGACAAAGCTGCTGGAAATGGAAATTTCCCAGGAAGGAAGGAAATCACTTCTTTCTGGGGCATAACCAGCCATCACCCGCTAACAATTTTATTTGCCACTGTCGTATCCCTAAATAATTCCTGGAAACAGCTGCCTGGAGTTTGCATCTCCTACACCTCTGTTCCTCTCTTGACCTTGGGAAATGGGCTCATGCAGTCCCAATTTCCAAAGTCATTCAAGCCAAGCAGAGGAAACACATCTGGACTTGCAGCACCACTACCTGACCCTGCACAAACCTCCAACCATGAGCAAGACTCTGGCAAGTGCAAAACCCTGGCAAGGCTGGATCTATAAGACTGGGCATGGAAACCATGAGCCTGTGGTGGGTTTGGCATCAAGGATGTGCTTGGGGTCCTCTGGGAGAAGGGATGATGTTGTCCCTTGAGTGAAGTGGCTTCCTGGGCACAGTGGGGCTGGTATCCTGCTCCAATGACCCCAGATCTTGGTATGCCAACATGTTCTCCATCCCTGCCCAGGGCTGGGGATGGATCTGGAGGGGAAGAGTACATGAGGGATGTGCCCAGGACAGCAAGAAGTGAGGGTGGGTTAAGGCAGGGGCCAGAGCTGTGCTCAGCCAAGGCGCTGAAGTCAGCACTCTCTGGAGCCATCTGTTCCCAGTGAGGCCCCGGCGCAGACGGGCTCACCCGAGCTCCCGGCAGCGGGTGCTGCAATTTGGTGATTCATACGGCGAGGGGCCGGCGTAGAGCAGGACACCGCCTCTGCGCCACGCCAGCTCCGGAGATGTGGCTGGAAAACTGTGTATTAGCCACGCTGGGGAAAAGCCTTTTCAACCATTTTTCTGGTCGCGTGAGCTGGCTTTTAAACAGCAACATAGCTCCTCAGTGCCAGGCCAGAGATCCAACTCAGGCTGGTTTTTCCCTTATTCCAGAACACAGGGAACCTCCTGCTTTGTGGGCTCTAACTGCTCATTAGAAAAGGCCAACTTCAGCAGGCAGTCAACTAGCAAAGCCAGTGAGAGATCTGCACTTTTCTTCTGGGAGTGATTGGAAAATGAAGCATCAACAGGAGCTTCTGGGATGTGTCAGACCTGCTACTCCAAGGCAGGAGCCCACAGGCAGCCCACGAGCCTGAAGAGCTTGTCTGGACAGTCTTCAGGCAGGGAAACTGAGGCACGGCAGCGCAAAGCTACAAGAGGAAGTAACAAAGACCCAAACAGAAGCATGCCATCACCCCACAGTGTCACAAGCTCAGCCCCACAGCCAGCCCAGCTGCCTTGCATTGAAACACACAGGAGACAGCAAGGAAAGCAAGTAGAAGGGAGGCGTGTCCAGCCACTCTCCAGGCCATCGCTCACCACATGCTGACCTCCAGCAGCTTTGTGCAGCCTCATTAAAGCTAAGCTGAGCCATAATTTATCCAAGCAGGACACTCCACATGCAGAGCTGGCAGCGACGACTTTCAGTGTTTCAGGCCTCTTTCCAACAGCAGACAGGTGTCACTCACAGCATCGCCTTTCCAGCTCCTCACCTGCCAGAAAATGGCCTTGGAGCTGCTCCTGTGGCAGCTCAGGAGAGCGGCGGGCGAGGGGATGGCTGCCCAGCCAGGCTGCCCTCTTGCACCTCCGCGGTGGGGACACACCTGGGGCAAACACAAGGTTATGCATGCCTAAAAGCAGAACTCGGATGTGAGCGGGAGCCTGCGAGGGCGCCCCAGACTGCCTGGAGCCCCGGCGGACAGCAGGAGCGCTGGGACCCCGCGGCCCGGGTGTGCCAGGTCACCGCCCCGCATCCCCGCCAGACCCCTCCGCCCCCGGTACAGCCTCCCAGCGCCACCTAACGACACGGCGGCCGGGGACAAGGACCTTCCCGGTGCTGAATGCATCCCGGTGCCCCGAGGAGGATGGAGGGCAGGGACAGCGATGGAGAGGCAGAAGAAACCGGGACACGGGGCTGGGGCTTGGGGTCGTAGGCAGCAGAGGAAAGGGAGCTCAAAGTGTTGAATAAGAATTTACATGATTGTAACCATCCTCCCTCTCCCCGTGAGGCTCAGTCCCCTGTCCCTGCCCTTCACTGACCTTCATCATCCCATGGTTTTCCCACAGACCAGCATTAACCTCAGGGCCTTGGCCTGAGCTCAGGCACTGAGCTCAGCAAGGACAGACACTCCCATTAATCTGTTATCACAGCCCAAAAACTACCCTGAAGCATCCTCAGTTTGGGAACAGCCATGTGCCAGGCTCAGCGTGAGCACAGTGGCCTTTTCCACGGCTACAAAAGCACCCTGGTATCAATATTCAAGGCGATGTGGAAGAAAATCCTAGGGAGGCTCCGTCTCCTCTCTTCCCAAAACCTTCCGATTTGATGCAGCCACAACAACCCCTTGCTGTCACGTTCCTGTTTGGGCTGCCAACCTGAACTGCTGCTGCCCGTGGCAGGTGCAGCCTCCCTCGCCTCCATAGCCCCGTTTCCCAAAGCTCTGATTCACCTCGGACCCCAGCATCGATGTCATCTCCTGCTCAAGAGTTCAGCGTTAGGGCTGCATCAGCCACGAGATGTAAGGAGAGCCACATCACACAAACAGCTGTTCTACAAAAGCTTTATTGCTCGTTTGAGTTCCCATTATCACATTTCCTGAGTTTCTTAATGAGCTTTCAAATGAGATTTAAATATAAAAGTATGGGAGAGAAAAAGGGAAAAATAGGGAGAAGTCAGATCACCCTTCCTTGAGCCAAGACAGAGATGACGTGGGAGAACAGTGCCCTGTGGACAAGTCCTCTGTTGTGAGAAAGCGCTGGGCTGAGGTGGAAGTTGCCCTAACTTGATTTCCCCTCTGCCTCCATCACAGAGCCACTGCCACTGTCACCATTTCCACAGGCTGGGGAGGAAGGGTTGCAATCCTGCAGTGCTCTGGCAGGGAGCACGGGGGGGTTGGGGACAGCCAGGGAAGGGGCCTGATGCTGCCCCTGCACCACAGATAAAGAGGAGATTACAGCTCATTGCTTGTAATCTGGCTTAAAACCTGACACCATCACCATAGGCAATCTGGCCTAAGAGAAGCATTTAATAAGCTTCAAAACACACAGACCAAAAAAAATAACCCTACCAGTGAAAGGAAAGAAAAGAGCTCAAGGCACTGTTTGCACCAGTCAGCCTTGGCAGGTACCAATGGACACAGGATCCCTCATGATCCTGAACAAGGCAATTACATGCTTGTTATCCCAATCTACCCCGTAAGACAGACTGTGGAAGGCAAAAGGCAAATTAATGCCCTTTTCTGCTTGTGTAGAGCTGACAAGTGGAGAGCACTCAGAGCTGCCTTGCCTTGGCACATTGCAGGAGCCGCAGCACTTTGGGGGCTGCTCCAAGGTTAAGGCAGTGGCAGACAAAGAACCCACTCAAGTTGCAGATCCATTTTGGCTTCCCCGAAAGGGTTTATTTAAAAAAAAATCATTATTAAAAGATGCCTGGTCTGGCATGAATGACGAGGCAACAAACCCATTTGGCTTGTGGCTTAAAGGGGAGGCAGCAAGACACAGGGAAACTTCTCCGTGCGACTTGCTGTGGGAGTGTGGCTGGCCAGGAGTTGCCCAGGTGCACACACACCTCCCTTCCCCTGCACTGCATGATTCATTAATGCTTCAAAGACAGACAAGAATCACCCCCAGGAATGGTACCTGGCTGCAGGGATGTGGGGCCAGCCAGCAGCCTCAGGTCTTGAGACTTTGGGAACCCAGGGTTGATTGTTAGCAGAGAGGCCCCAGTGTCACCTGTCACCCTCCCCTCCAGAGCCACCACCAGCCCCAGACACAAGGCCTGTGCTCCTAGGCTCTGCTCATGACCCACTGGTGTTGCCCCAGGATGGTACCACTGGAGCAGTGCCACGTTCCCACCATTGCTGCCTTAGTGACCGATGATCCGCAGCATCTCCGCAGGATCCACGATCTTCTCCCGGGGTTTGCCAGCAGCTTTGCCTCTTGCCACTTCAGCAGCATCAATCTTCTCCCAGTCCGAGAAGGAAACAGGACGGACCCCTGGGGCCATGGTGAGAGACAGGAAAGAGAACTTAACCAAGTAAGAACAAGTTCAGCCTCACCTCCCCATTGGCAGGGCCCTGATGTGGCAGCAAAGCTACCCTTTTCTGACACGAAAAGGTGTCAGAGCTCAGCCTTGCAAAGGAGAAAAAATTTCTAACGCCAGAAGGAGAGAGGCGGCAGGTTCCAGTCGGCTTGGATCAGTCAGACCTTTGTGAGCTGTAACAACAGCGAGCACAAACCACCTCAGGGGACAAAATTATTTCAGTTCACTGTTAAACCTCAGACAGTTTAAGAGGCAAACCACACACACACTTTAATTGAATGTCTTTAAACACAGCTACAGCAAATTACTCTCCTGGACATGTTAATCTTTCCCCTAACTTGCTTGGAAGGATTACTAGTAAAACCACTCAATAGCAATAGCTCACTGTCACAGCAGCTGACACTGACATTTTACCCAAGGCCTGTGCTGCTTTTAATGGCCATTCCCAGAAAGTGGTCATTAACCTTAGCAATGACACAGATATTTGAGAGAATTCAAGTCCTGTTCTCCCTGGGATTTAGAACATCAAAACAGCGGAAAAATCCATTCCCATGGTTCAGACTCTGCTCCCTCACAGATCCAGCAGGAGTTTGGCTGTGTTGAACCCGCCTGCTGGCTGCTACCAAGCCTCGCACTGACCTCGGCTGTGCAGGATGCTCTCCACGAGCCCAAAGCCTTCTCTGGAGGGGGATATATCCAGCACACCCCCCTGGAGATCCTCCAGCACAGACTGGGCAGTGTCAAAGCTGTCATTCATGGTGGTGATGATCACGCCTGTGGGTCCTCTCTTCACCCACCCGCTGCAGTACAGACCTGCAGGGGCACATGGAACAGCCAGGCTCGAGTTGGCACATGGCCTTGGCTACAGGTCGTTGCCCTGTTCCCCACCTTGGTGGTGTGAACAGACTCTTAGACAGTGCTGTGACAGGAATTTGTGTACCTACAGATCAGCACTAAGCAGCTGCATGGGCTGTGTCACTTTAGTAACAGGATGCAGTACAACCCCTGTGCAACCCTAAAAAGATATGGAGACTGGCCAGCTCTTAACCCCTGACAGAGGCAGCTCATTTCCTCAGTTTCCACTCTCTAACGTGTGCAATATCCATGCCCTCAGTGAATGAACTTCCCACCCCAAAGCCCCCAACCCACCAGCTGTGCTCAGCATGTCCCATGCAAATCCCTGTGGATACAGACCTGGGACACCCTCCACTCTGCCTGAGCTGTTGGGGATGACCCCGCGCTGGCTGTCAAAGGGCACAGCTGGGTCCAGCGGCAGGCTCCGGTAGCCGATGCTGCTGAGCACCAGCCCACACTCCAGCTCCTCCACATCTCCAGTGGGAATGGCTTTGGCAGAGTCACCCAAGCCCTGAGAGAGGGAGGAAAAGGCTACTGACCACCACAGTCACCACCGCAGAGCAACAGCGCACTCCAGTCCCCTTTGGCATCTTTGACCCCTGGGTATTTGCTAAAGGCCATTCTGCAGCAGCATCACGGAAAGAGCTCCCTTTGGAAAAACCCTTAGTGGTACCAGAAACTCTTTCGGTACCAGATTCCCTGAGAGCCTGCCGGAGGCCACTCCAGCTCTGTGTTCCTCCAGACAGGGAACAGAGAGCTATCTTTGATGAGATTCCCAAGGGATGCAACAGTGTCCTGCTCCATCCCAGCCTCCCAGGGCGACCAGCCCTGCGGTACCTCCAGGTGGGTCAGGGCCATGCGGACGCCCCTTGCCCTGCTCCCATCAGCACTGGGCAGCACTTCCTGGGGGCTGCGCTGGAACTTCAGCCCCCACTCCCGGGGGCCTGCCTCCCCTGCTGCTACTGCCTGCATCTCCACTGGCTTCTCCAGGGCTGTTTTGATCATCAGCTCAGTCAGTCGCTTCCTGGGCCTGGGAGCATCTAGGAAAAGAGAGAAATCTTCACAACAGAAAGAGCCCTTGGGACACAGCACTGGGCCAAGGCCATGTCAGAGCAGTGTCAGTATGTGAGTCTGTCATGTTGGTGGGAGCCCAACACGTTTGAGATGACAAACTGCAAGTCAAAGTGACATGGGGACCTCCTGAGGCTTGAGGGCAGTGGGACACACAAATCCAAGTCTGCAATTTCCTGTCTTGCTGGTGCTCGGAGGCAGCAGCCCGTGGAGAAGAGCAGGTCTCTGGACACCCTTGAACTCAGTGTTTTCTTTTTAGGTCTACAGGAAGCTCTTAAATCAACAGCCTTGGGATCTCCCCTGCAAGGTTCCCTCAGCCCTCCTGAGTCTCCTGCCCTCATCACTCAGAGTGTAAGCACTGAGTGGCTGCATAAACAGAGATACACAATGTTTCCTTGTCTTGGTGCCTCCTGGCACTCTGAGGAGATGACACACCATGGTAACTGAGCCTTCATAAGCCAGGCATTAAGTACAGCACAAGAGTTTCTCTGATGTACACTCTGGGCACCTGCAGATCATTCCTGGTTGCTTGCCTGCCAAGGTGAGTCCCTGTCTGGAGGAGCATGGCACGCTTCCCTCACCTTTGACAGCACTTTCAAGGCCTGTGAAGTCAGCAGGGTCCAAGACAACTCTGGCACCAGGCAGGTTTATCATCTCCCGCAGCTCCTGGGAATTGTGGGCAGGAAAATGTTACCTCCAGCAGAGAGAGGACAGTACCAGACCCCTAGAAGCCAGGAAATGGGTGCAGCAAGGAGGATGCCTGGGATCCACACTCACCCCCAAACCACCTCTCCCCACCAGGGACAAGCAGTTTGGGGCCCAAGTCTGGGAAACAGCAGCACCTCCAGCCTCACCTTGATGGTGAAAGCGACTTGGAGAGGTCCCCTCCTCCCAACCAGCCAGACACGCTTCACCTTGCTGCAGGCAAGAGCTGCCAGGGAGCTGTCGGTAATGTCTGTCTTCTGCAACACAGAGACAGCAGAGTGGGACGAGGGCAGATCTGGAGGGAGCTGGGGGGAAGGCACAGCCTCTGAAGGTGAAAAATCAGCAGAAAAGCTGGCTGTGCATGCAGAGAGCCCAGGCTAGGACAGGAAACAAGTCATCTCCCTTTACACAGAGCTATTTGCACAGCTGGTCCCTCATCACTGAATGTTCTTTCCAAGGCCATAATGCACCAGGGGTGACGAGCCAGCATCCCGTGACTGCCTCAGGGGATCCACCCAGCAGGCTCACCTTGGGGCGAACAGAGCAAAGCCCTCCAGTGAGCTCCATTCTGAGGTGCCTGCGGATGCTGTTGGGGAACTTCCCAGCTCAGAATACACAGGCTCTGGATGAAACCTGCTGCAAACCACAGCTCAAATCACCACCTGCCTGCCCCAGGAAGCTCCAGCACAAGCACAAGCATGGCCTGGCCTTACCCTGGCGTTGGCACCTCACAGAAATCCTGTGCTCTGTTTCAATCATGTGTGCTTATCTAGACTGCAAGATCTTTTCCAGAGAAAATACAATGGGAGAGAGACAAGGTAACCAGGATAAACCATTCCAGGCCAACATTCCTACCAGGGAACTACCTGCCTGCCCTGGCACTCATACCAGTGCCATGTCTTTTGCAGCACTCATCCCAGCTGGCTTAAGTCACTGGCTGGCAGTGCCTCCAAGTTTGGGGGCTTTTTAAATTTAATTTCGATATTAATACAGGAAGTTGCTGCACAGCTGTAACAAACCTCATGGCATTTCTCCCAGAGGGAAAGCCTTTTGCTGCCAACATCTGGGGCAGCAGCTGTATGGAGCAGCTGGTGCACACCAGCTCCCAGCTGTCTATAGGGATGAGGTCCACCAGTCTGCCCAGCGCCACCAGCTGAAACCAGGCTGCTGCCCTCAGCTCCAGTAGAAAAAGATAAACCCCAAGAGAGTTTCTGGTTTGGTGGCAGAAGAGGCAAAGTGGCTTCTCTTTTGCTTCTTATAGGAAAGCAAGGATGATACTCAATTTCCAACTTTCTGGATGCCAGCAGAGTAATCCAGAGGGCTCTGCAACATCACCTGCACCTAAGTCATGGCCACAGCCTTGGATCACTCCCTACAGACTGTGAATCCATGGGTACACCCAACAGGCAGCAGCCTTCCCTAGGGAAAGATCCCGAAGATGGAGGAGTCTGAGGTTTTGTCTGAGATGTGGGAGCCAGCAGCCACCCAGCAGGGAGGGAATTTAGGGCCTGTACTGCCCTCATGGGGCAGACCACCCATCACTCACCCTGAGGAGCTGCAGTGGGGACAGCAGGATCCGGGCAATGTCCAGTGCCACATTGCCATGACCCAGAATCAGCGCTGTCTCACAGCTCAGGTCAGGCTTTAGCTGTGGGAAGAGACCCAGCTGTGACTGAATCCATATGACCTCCACCATGTCCAGCCCTTTAGACCCACTCCTACCACCCAAATTTTCTTCCATCCTGCTTTGCCCCAAAAAGAGATGATGCAGATCGGGAAACTCCACACCAGCCTCCTCCCCAAGCAGACACAGCAACACAGCTGCTCCAGGCACCTCTTCCCACCTTTCCTGCTCTCCTGGGAGCAGGAGCTGTTTCGGCTAAAAAGCCTCCTCAGGAAGCAGAGCATCACCCCTACAGGTTCCCATCTGGCCCTGCCAAAATGTGCTGCCAACCCAGCTAATCCACTCTCGCTGATGTGCAAATTGTTCACATTTCTACCGTCTAAGAAAGATGGCTCCTGCTAATCTTTTCCAATTGCAGGCCTTTCAGGACTTAATCTAGAGCTGAATGCCTGCATTGGGATGGAAAGAAGGACGGGAGGAAGGGCAGGGAAGCACAGGGCCCTACTCACATCCCGGTTCTCAGGCAGCCCGTTGTACCAGCCCACGAAGGCTCGGGCTGAGTAAACACCAAGGAGGTTCTCCCCTGGGATCCCCAGGACCCGGTTGTCTTCAGCACCGTAACTCTGAGGAAGTAGTAGACACAGTCAGAGATGTCACTATGTCCAGGGTTTGCCACCAAAACACAAATCTCCCCTTCCAGCTGCTGCCAAGGTCACTGCATGGCTGTGATATTCCCTCCCAAGGGCTGAGATACTCAGCAGAAGGGCTAAACACAGCCCAAGCACAGAGGCTTCATCCACCTCATCATCCTGGGCTCCAGAGCCAAATTTGACGTCCTTGGTCCAAGGCAGAGCATGACAAGCTGAGGACTGAGCAGCAAGGACAAATCCATGGCAGGCTAAAATAAGCATTGGGTAGCACAGGGAGAGGTTTCAGAGACCTGCACTTGATGCCAAGCTCCAGCACATGCCCCCTGCAAGGGCTTTGGACAAGCCTGGGAGCATCTGAGCTGTCCCAAGGCTGGGAAGAGTTTCCCATGGTAACAAGGCACCCAGAAACACCTCACCCAAACACTCTTCCCAAGATCCCAGTAGAGAATAACCCTGCAGACCTTTCCCAGGACTCCTGGGACACCCAGGTTTTGGGTACCCACCAGCACCACGGCATGGTATGCCTGCTGCAGCTCTGGCACTGTCACGTCCCTTCCCACGGTGACATTCCCGTAGTAGGCACAGCGCTCCGAGTGCGCTGTCTGCGTGAAGGTGTTGATCACGTTCTGCAGAGATCACAGACCTGGAGTTACATCCCACAGCCAGGGCCAAGGCCTGCTGTTTACAGATCGCTGTGCCTGTCCCCTCCATCCTTGAGATGTTTCACTGCCTCATCCCAATCAAGTTATTCTGAGACTCTTATCTACCAACAGCCAAAGATAACTCACAGGGAGATAAGCACAGCTGTGACTTGGCACTCTCTCCACCACCCTTTGTGAAAGGAAAATCCATATTTTGCACCCACCTGAGGAGGACAGGACCTTTCCAGTACATTCAGCCCCTCAGAAAAGCCTCCCACTGTAGGGGAAAACTCCTTCCCAAAAATGAGGTCTGCAGCCCACCTGGCCCTCTCTGCCAGCATCTCATCTCAACCCTTCCTGAAAGCCAGTTCCTCGAGAGAAGATGCAGGGCAGGATGGCATCCAGACCTATTTCTTCTGAGTGATCAGGGCTACACAACAAAACCACCGCTCCCACCCCTGCAGCTCCAGATGGACTCAGCCTGGGGACAGGACAGATACCACCATAACAGCTGGGGTAGTGTCTGCAGTAGGTCCATTCCTCCCCTCTCACATAAAGGGATCCAGGCATCTTGGTCTTCAGATCTCCAGGGATTAGAGGAAACCATTGCAAGATATTGCTGTGTCTGGATCTCCCATGTCTGGATCTCCTGTGTCCTACACTTCCAACCACCTCCACTCCAGCTCAGATACAGCCGATACTCCTGGGTACAACTCACTGCCAGGCAAAGGCAAATGGTTGGGAAATCCTTGGTTTAACTTTTCCTTGCCCAGGAGAGCACCTATAGCCCAAGTCCATGTCCCCATGAGAGGCCTCTCCTCCCCATGAGGAGATGGACATTCCCCGAATGGGTACTGATTGAGGGGCAAACAGCAGCAGCAATGAGCAGCTCAGGGACACAGAAACCCATGCATGTTCCTTGGCATTGCCCTAGGCCAGGCTAACCAGCACCAGGAGCAGCACTTCCCATCACAAGCCCCTGGTTCTGGCCTGCTGCCCAGAGCCCTTACGTCAGGTCTCCCATGCCACCCGTCCATGGCCTTAGCATGGACAAGGAGGAGATCTGGACCTCTCTGGTCTGACAGTTCCATGTAACAGAGAGCCGAAGGCACCAGGAAGGACAAGGACCACCTCAGCTGCACCCATGACTGTCACCGCACTCAACCACACAGGCCAGGGCAGGGAGCCAGCACCAACCTTCACTTCAGGGTGGTCTGGGGCCACTCCAAAACGGACAAGCCCGAAGGGAACAGGCAGCTTCTCATAGATGTCCACCAGGGCCCCGCCATGGTGCTGCGGGAGAAGAAAGTCACAGTTGGGATGAGGACAGAAAGGTCACAGGAGCCTAGCAACACTCATCTGCAGCTGGGGGAAATACAGGGCAGGAGGATGGGCTGCAGCAAGCCAGAAACAGCCTTTTCCAAACTCTTCCATGAGCGGGATGATACTGCACCTGTTACTGCTAGCTCAGACCACAAGATGTAGCACAGAGTGACCCCAACCACCATGAAGTCCATCTTGTGGGGCTCCATCGCTACCCAGTCCTGAGCTCCTTTTCCACACTAATCTGGTGGGTATCCAATATTGAGGGGCTGATCAGAGAGCCCCCATGCCAGCTGGGAAGCAGCCAGTGCAGCACCCTGAGTGCTGGGGGATCTGCCAGACATCTCCCAGTCCCCAGCAGAGATGCCCATGCCCTGAGATGGCCTGAGCTGAGTCACCTCAGGGTCAGAGCCTTAGACAGATGCTCAGCTTTTTTTTTTTTTTGTTATCTTGTATTCTGAGTCAGCCGCTTAAGCAGCCCTGAAATTTGTCCCTGAGGCTTAGTAACAGCTATTTTCCAACACATTCCAGAGACAACACAGCACGGTTTAATGATGGGGTTAAGCTGCTGTATCTCTGGAGGGTGCCAGTAGCCCAGTTCTGTGTTCAGGTCTCATTTCCCAACAGACCTGATTGCCCAGAGCACTGAAATTTGCAGATAGAAGGTAAAGCATCACCCATGTGTCTTAATTCTGCTGGGGAAGGAGGAGGGAGGAGAGCAGGTCCCATACATCCACTTTTAATGCACAGTTAATGTCATTCCTGCTGGGTGACAACAGCTTTGAGCAAGGCAAATTCCTGCTGATTACTTGATTCTAGAAAAATCACATGGGATGAACTCATAGCAACCAACGTAAGTCCTGAATGGACGACCCCGGGGCAGGGCAGGGATGAAAGCAGTGGTACCAACCCCAACCGAAGAGGCCTAGAAGGACCTTGTGGGGTCTGGGCAGTCTCAAGCAGCCCCCCAACATCACCGACCTGACTGGCCCACTAAACCACCCCAGAACCTGCTGAGAGCCAGGCAGCGCAGAGATGCCTCCCTCGGTGGGTAGGTCCCTGCCCTCCCCCGCGGCCAGATCCCATTCCTGTACCTTAAGGATGTGCTGAGCCGTGTAGAATCCAGCGGGGCCGCTGCCCACCACGCAGACCCGAGGCGCCGGAGCAGGCGAGGACAGCCACCGCCGCAGACCTGCAGGGGAGAACGACAGGCAGGGCGTGAAGCCACACGAGGTGCCACCTGCCAGGGGCGGCACAGACCCTCCCTGGAGCTCGGCACCCACCTAGCGGGGCTCGTCCCCCCGCGCCGGCCATCACTCAGGGGAGCAGAGCGGGGCCGGGGGAGGCGGGAACGCCTCGAGGTCGAGGTCAGCGGCTTTTGGCGCTCAGAGCCGGGCCGGGGCCGGCGGGGTGTCAACTGCTCCGGAGTGCCAGAACCGACACCCCCGAACCCGCGCACCGGGGTCCCGGGGCCCCCACGCCTCTCACGGCCCTAGCGGTGGAGCAGGGGCCTGCGGGGCGCGGTTCTCGCAGCCTCGCGGGTCCGCAGCCCCGGCCCCTCCGGTTATCCCGATCCTATCCCAGGCCCCCCGGACACGCGCCCCTCCGGGCCGGGCTCCGTCGCCGCCGCCGGGCCCCGCCCCTCACCGGCCTCTCCTCTTCACTGACCAATCGTGAGGCGGCACAGCGCCTTGCTTAGCATAACCCCGCCTCCCGCCGCCGCCTGACCCCGCCCCCGCACCGACAGCCAATGGCAGCTCTCCGTTTCCACGGCGGCTGACGGGAAACGTGGTGATACCATAGAGAGGCGGGGAAGGAAGAGCCGTCTGGCGGCCGCTCGCACCGCCGCGCTCTATGGTGAGACGGCCGCGGTACCCGGCGCGCTCTCGCAGCACCATCATCGCTGATGCTGCTAATTGCCTGCGCCCCTTTATCTCCCAAAAAGCGACCAGCTACCGACGTCTGCCGGGGAAAGCGAACCTCAGGCTGATTTTAACCATGCGCTGCACAACGACCCTGCTCTTGCCGGGAGAAAACCCCAGCATCCTTCGATAAAGGGTAAAACATTAACGCCAGAGAAAGTGGATAAATGATGCTGACAGAACTCCTGTCCCAGCATTCCCATGGTCTCTGCTTTATTTCTTCCTTCATCCCCATCATTCAGCGCATTTCAAATGCTGGTGCTCTCACCTCCCTTGCAGGACCACCACATCCCATCTTGGTTCAGACCCTGCACAACACTAGACAGAAAAATCCTCTCAGCGGGCCCAGCAGACATTTAAAAGTTGGCCAAATGCCAGAGCACGCAGGCAAGTGCTTGATGGGACTTTTTAAATGCAATTAAGACCATGAGGAGTTTACAGGCAGGAGCCGGTTGTAATACGGATCATAAAACTCACACGCTTTCTCTCAGTCTTGGAAATGAGTTGATGGCTTTCTGCAAAGCACGCTGAGAATGACCGCTGGCTCCTTCTGCACCCGCTCCTTCGGGTGCATTGTGGCGAGGACCAGGAATTCCGACAGCTCCAAACCCTCATCCTCAGGTCAGCACAGCAATCATTGAACCCCTGCCCAGAGAGGCAAGGCTGAAGGCTCCAAATATCACCATAGAGGTCATCCCCAAAAGCAGTTGGTTTAAATTTGGAGGGTTCCAAGCACATGAGTCAGAATCCTCCTTTTTTCTCAGAATTCTTCCTTTCCCCCACCCCCGATTAACTTCTGTATCCACCAGTTCTGGCAGGGAATAATCCACCTATTTCCCAAATCACAGGCTGTCTCCCACTGGCTGAGGGATCTGCAAACAGTTGCCTTCAGATGGCATTGCTTTAAACAACACCCATAAAATCCAGCTGGAAAAAAGGGCTGTTGCTCCAACCAATGCTTGGGAACATTTTGGGGCTGATCTCTTTGCAGCAGGAGAGGGCAAAAGAGCATTTTGTGCCCACAAACAGGAACATGTGAGGTTAAGATTACCCTGCCTGAACCAAAAGCACCTCTAATGCTCCCTCACTCCCTTCCTGGAGCTGGGAATGCCAATAATTTGTCACATTAATCTTAATTTATCTCTGATGTTCAAATGAGAGATGAATGGGGGGAGGGGGGCAGTTCTGGGGAGCGTCTTTGACCGCCCCCACCAAGAGCATTCAGGCCATTTCCTCTGGCCATATCCCTACAGCTGCTCCCCTACCTACAGATTCAGCCTAACCCCTGCTCAAAGGATAGGAATTTGCCCTTTGGGTGTTTCATAATGTCCTGGATCGATGACCCACACGGGCCTGGATAGAGGTGGCAGTGCATCAGCAGCCCCTGGGCCCCAGCCCAGGATAAATCAATAATTCAACATTTCTGATGCCAAAGGGGTCACACTGGATGGATCCAGAGCCACTCTTCCTTGTCCTGAGCCTGGATCATCTGCACAGGGATGCCATGGCTGTCCCACCTCCAGTCGCACATCACACAGCTCCAGTCTCACATCACAGGGACACTTCTCCAGTGCATCTGAGGATGTTCCTGGACTTCGTGGAGGAGAAGTGGAGTAACACATCATGGATTGCCTGCTGCAACAATCACCCTGCCACGGGCCAGGGCAGAGCGTCTTTGTGCCTTGGGACCCATTTGCCTGTGAAGCCTTATAAATCCACAATGCGGCACTGCAGGGGTCCAGCCCGGACGGGAGGACAGCTCAAATCAAGGAGCAAAACCCCAAGCTCAGAGCAAAGCCACACTGGTCCCAGTTTGGCCATCTGCCTTTTCTGCTGCCAGCTCCCCACCGTGGCACTGGGGTGGACTTTGTCATCAATCTTGCAGGTCTGGGACAGCAGAGCACCCTGGTAAGGACAGACAGAGCTTCCCATAGGTGGCTTGAACTGGCCACATGAGCATCTCAGCCCCTGGCAGCAGCACAGGGGGCAGAGTTCACCCTCCCTAAACAGGGAAAGTCTCCCAAGCCCTGGACACCTGTCTGCCTCTGGCAGATGGTTCCCTTGACAAACTGTTGCCACACCAATGACCAGGTTTGGGGCCACCTCTGGCACCCCAACACAGACACCCCCCATGGGGCGAGGATCTTTCCCCCACTCCTACCCTGGGTTAGGAGTAAGGCTTTCTCCAGCAACAAAACCCAATGAAAAAGGAAATTCACCCCAAAATGTTAAGGCTGAATTTGCCAAATCTTTGTTCCTAGAAGGGACTGATTTAGCCCAAAGTCAGGCAAATAACAAGCAGCAGTGACACAACCCCATCCCCACCATCCACCCCTTCCCTGAGACCCCCAACCAAACAGTTGCAGCTCCATCCTACAGATCCTGGTGCTTCTCAGTTCTGGATGTCCTGGACATGGTGCCACATCCCCCGGCATGGGGCGGTTTCCTCTCCCCAAGTGTGAAAGCAGAGTGGATAAAACTAAGCCCTGGCTGGGAATAACTGTGGGGAGATCCCAATTTTTCTGTCCCTGGTGTTGTACCACCTGGCTCTCCCCCTGCAATGGCTCTGTGCACCATTTTCTAGCCAAAAGGAAGACTTCAGGGAGAGATGTTTCCTACACCATGACTTCATGGAGGTGTTGGTCCTGCTAAAACCATCCCTCTAAATGTCCCTGTGGGAAACAGCCCCCCAAGTGCTGCAGCCCCCATGGTCCTCACTGGATGCCCACCAGCTCCGTTATGGGGGGAGCATGGACCATCAGCTCCTCGTATCTCTGGAGGAAGAGCCAGAGCCTGGAGCTGTAGGTGTCCTCATTGTAGGGCAGCTTCTTCTGCTTCAGGTACTGGGAGACAATGGGTTTGATCTGCAAAGGCAAAGGTAATATCACTGCTGTGCAGGATGCCCTGGTGTTTGTACGAGATGCCTGAAACGTGCCCAGAAAACCCATCCCGCATGCCCAAAGCTGGGGTGGAGCAGGCAGGTAGTATCTTTGCTGTGAATATTAAAAGGAAGGTGGTTTCCAATTGCAGCATCACAGGGAGTTCACCCTGGCAAAACACCTTTGCAGGGCTCCAAATTAGGAGAGATGGCCTCATGAGGCTTCTAATGAGAGCCAGCCACGAATGTCCATCATTCACACCCATCGTTATTCCAACACGCCCACACAGGCAGCTCAGTGATGGGACTGGGAGGTTGCCACAGACTTAATTACCTCCTTCCCCACAACACCTCTTTGGGGGAGGTAGGTCCTGCCAGCCCTGTGAGCTCAAGCAAAGGACACTGAAAACAAGGGCACAGCACTAAGCAAGTGGCAATCCTGTGCTGAAGGGCGGTGTATGGACCTACCTTGGGATCCCCTCCAGCTGAGGCAGTGCTCAGAGCCTACATTTTGAACACATCCTGCACCTCAGAGCAGCAAATAAGGGCATGACGAAAAGTGATAGGAGGTTTGCCTGGATGTTGTCTGAACCAAAAACTGGACTGCGCAATGCTGAGGATATTCCTTTCCCAGTTGAATAACTGGGAGGATCCTGGACTGCTGGAAGGTTGCTGCAGGCTGGAATTGGGACTAGGAGAAGGAGCAGGGAGCAGAAACCGAGGAGAAACAGGAATGGGATGGCAGATGGGTTAGGGGCTGTTGCAAAACAGTGAATGGTTTTCAACACAAGAATGAGCAACACAGACAGGTAGGGCAGTGGGGGCGGGAGGTGGTGGGGAGATGGATTTCTCATCCCTACGTCACCTCCCAGTCACCCCGTGGGGTCTCACCTTCAGGCACATGTTGTCAGAGAGGCTGGGGAAGAGGTGATGCTCCACATGACAGCTGATGAGCGAGTGGCCGAAGGACCAGTCGAGGAGGGCGTTGCGGGGCAGGTTGAGGACACCCAGGCTCATGAGGTGGATCCGCTTGGGTTTGCGGTTGGCCGCGAACATGGGGAGGCCAATGTGCTGCAGGAGAGGTGGAGTGGGCACCCTGTGGCACCTGTCACCTCCCCAGTCTCTTCCCAGCAGAGCCAATGGCAGCTCTGCCTGTGTGTGGGCATGAACAGCCACATTTTTGGGTCTCTCTGCCAGCCCCAGAGCTGGGTTTGTCCCTAAAGTCACTCCATCTTGTATTTGTCCATGGAGCCACCAAGGAGCTCTCAGGCTCTGTTCCCCTAAGACATCAACACTTAAAGCCACCAGCCTCTCCCCACCCCAGGACCTGTAACACCCCCTGAAACACACATCAGCCCTCCTAGTCCTGCCAGCCACTGCAGAGGACATCATCCTCAGACCCTTTGCACTCATCTGCCCTGACATTTTCCAAGGGCCACCACTTTCCACCCAGCACCACCAGCCTGATCCTCCTGGTGACAACATCAGCACAAGGGAGGTGACAACTGAACCCACACACCTTAAGGTGACACAAGCTCCAGCTAGCAGCATCAGGCTTTGTCACCAGCACTGGGTGGTGGCTTGCCTGTCTCCAGCACTGTTGGGATACCTTGAAGCCTCAGGTCTCTACCTGGAATATGTTGACATGGATGTAGGGATGGGCAAGGAGGGAGCGGGTGAGCAGCATGCAGAGCAGGGCGGACCACGGCGACTGGAAGCCCGAGACGTGGAGCAGGAGCCAGTAATGGCAGTAAAACCCCAGAAACATGCAGCAGAGGGTCCGGAGAGCTGCTTTCCACTCCACGTTCCTCAATAAATCTGCACAAGGAAGAGGAGGCAGCGCATGGGAGAGGTGTTGATGTTTCCCTACCATCACTGCTGCTCCAGCAGTCAGGCTGCCCAGTGTGCCAATAGCCCCACAGTCCAGCCCAGCCCATGAACTCACTTTCCCCATCCTCCAGGTTGGCCCAAACCCTATAAAACTACTGGGGTATGGGTCTGAGAGCCTCCCCAGAGCAGCAGATCCAGCTGTGCAAAATCACTCAGGGGATTCGGACGCACCTTCATTTCTTACAATTTGCCAAGTCTTTGTCCATGCATTTGGCACTGCCCAGAGCTGGGTCATGCAGCCTGGAGAGCTTTGCTTCCCCAGCCTTTTACTGCATTCTGCGCTCTGCTCCCTGATTGTTTTCTGGCACGATTATTTCCCTGGAGCCACCACCTTTCCTGCCCAAGTTCTTTGTGTCTGGCTCCCGCAGCCCCCCAAACCTCCACCTCATACACAGCCATCAAACACCTTGCATGATGCTCTGATCAACCTGAGACCCACATGTGACACTGAACCCCATTATGGCCACAGATCTGAGTTAAAGGAGAATGGATTTGGGGTGCTTCAGGCTCATGATGGCTTTTGCCAGAGATTTCAACATCCAGCACAGGAAAAGGTGAAGTGTTTTCTCAGCATCAGCAGAAAACAGATGCAGAAGATGTGGGCCCCAGGGCAAGTGCAGCAACTCCTGCCTTTCCTGCAGCCCAGTGTCCCACTAGGGGCTGGTGTAGTTCATGTGATGCCTCCAAACAGAGCACGACCCTGGGGTGGGGTGAGATGTCAGCAGTCACAAGCTTCCCGCACCCAGCACCCTGTCCCAAGGCGCCTGGGATACATACCAAGTGCAACCAGAGGGGTTAGGATGGGCACTGCAAGAGGCGCGATGAACATGTAAACATAGCGGTTCAGGAAAGGAAGCTTCCACGTGCTGGAGTCCCCCAGGCCGATGACATTAGTGTAGCCGTGGTGAATCTTCACATGGTTGTAGGTGGCCTGCTCGACTGTGAAAGCTGAGCAGAGCTGGGAGGGAAGAGAAAGAAGTTGTGGTGCCAGGGTTGGGCACTGCCTGGCTTGGGCTTGTGTGGGAGGAACTTGAAGAGATGCTCTGGCACCATAATGAAACACCATGGGGAGATGCTCTGCACCCCATAGACCCCATAGACCCCAAAGTCTGGAAATGAACTTTTAAGAGTTAAGCACTAGAAACCTTTCTCATCATTCCAAACACTCCCCACCACCACAAGGTGCTGATGGGGTGTTTTTGGGGGCTGCCCCACTCACCTCAATGAAGAAGATAGCCCACACTTTGCCCCAGGACTTGGACTCAGTCAAGGCATTGTGGCTGGCCAGGTGGCTGCCCTTGACGGTCAGGGTGTAATGCACCACGCCAAGGGTGAGGACACCCGCCAGGAAAGGGATGGCCTGGGCTGACCGCAGGCACAGGAACCCTGTGGAGAAACCAGCTGGGCAGGAGCTCAGCCATGCGCATGCCCTGCAGCCCTCTGAGCCAGGCTGGAGGTGTTGCTGCACCCAAACACGCCAGCCACTGCCCTAAACCTGTTCTTCAGCCATAGTTACAGGTATTTAAACCATGCAAGTCAGAGTTTGCCTCCTCATCATCCTCATGACTGCACCAGCCACTCTAACCCTTGTGCTGAAGACTTGGCCACTTCCAGCCTTGATGGCAATGAATCCTGCAGGTGCCTGATCCCACCCCACAGTTCTGGGATGTGGGGTTCCACTGGTGTCATTACTCTGCCAGGATTTCAGCATCCCCAGGAGTTCAACAGCAAGAGAAGGTCCCAGTTTTCCAGCCATGCCACCAGAGACCCATGCTCAACTCTTTTCCCTTGCACCCACCACAGCCAGGGCCATTGCCACCAAAACCACCATGCTTTCCCTGTCCCATGGTGGGACACATCACCCGCTGTCCTGCCCTGTGTACATCTGCCTGGGCATCATCCCCTCAGCCCAGGCTGTACCCCGGGTGTCATTGCCACCTGCTGTGGGGTCAGAATGCACCAAGTCATGGGGTGAAGGACTTATTGTGGTTTTGTTACAACCTCAGCAGGTCCCAACAGGCTCCCAGCACAAGGCAGTCATGAGGATGCAGTAGGACCTCTGGGAACCCCTCTGGCCATGGTTTGGGGGGGCTGAGCCAAGTTACCTGCTGGGAGCAGGAGGAAGCTGCAGGCAAGGACGCTGATGTCCACGCCGTGCCGTTCCCACCAGCTGCTGCTCTTCACCACCTTCTGCACCAGCTCCGAAAGCTCGGTCATCAGGGCTTCCTCGGGCTGCCATGCTCGCTGTGGGACTCCCCCGGGGGTCACGTCCCCGCCACCCAGTGCTGGCCGCGGCTCCCAGCCCTCCGCCATCACGTCTGTCCTGCTGCCATCAGGTGCTGTCGTGCCCCGGAGCGAGGGGTCCCCCATCCCTCTGAGCCGGCGGATACCGCTAACCTCACCGTTGACCTGCCGTCCCCTCGGCCTCACCGAGTCCCCATCCTCCAGCGGCATCTCCCTGCTGAGCAGAGGCCATGCAGGTGTCACCCCCCAGAGGATCAACCCCAGCACCCCGACCCACCGCGGACGGGCTTGCCGGCTGCTGCTGCCGCCGCCGAAGGACACGGGAAGGGCAAGGATGGGAAAAAATAAACAACCCAAGGAGAACGCAGCCAGGGGAGACGGCCGGAGAGCCACCCAGCCTCCCATCACAGGGACACCACAGCCAGCACAGCCCCCTACTCACGGCAGCTCCGGCTCGGTGGCTGTCCCCGCGCTGGCCATTCCAGGGTGGCCGGGCAGCCCGTGCGGCTCCGCGCACCGGCGGAGCTGCGATTTGGAGAAGGAGGAGCAGGGGAGGACTGGGAGGAGGGCGAATGCAGATGAGCGATGGCAATAATCCGCCTTCGTGGTCCATTTAGGGGAGCCGCCGTGGCAGCAGGGGCCGCGGGGAGGACGCTCGGCGAGGGCACAGCGAAGCGGCGGCAGCAGAGGAGGGAAGGAGTGGAAAAAAGATGGAGAGAGGCAATGGAAATGTTGGAGGCGAAGGAGCCAAGCGCCAGGAACAGCCCTGAAAAACCCAAGCGGAGCACTGAGGACAGGAATAGGGTTTCGCTTTTGCCAGGGAGAGGGAGCAAACGTTGCCTGTCCCAGGAGGGAGCCGTTTGGGGGAGAACATCGGCCTTTTCCACAGCGAGGAGCAGGCTGCAGGAAGGAGGGGCTGCGCCTGCCCGCCTGCCCAAACTGCTGCCGTGGAGCCACCCAGCACCCTCCGCTCTGCCGCGGGGGCACCGAGCCCAGAGGCACCCGCCAGGGAACAAGCCACCCCAGATCTGTCCCCCGCAGCTCTGACACCCAGCTCTGACCCCCCCCAAGGGTCTCTCTTCTGACCTGATTCTGTATGAATTTCCCCCATTTTCCATCACTGCCTCCTAACTCATCACCCAGACACTGGCATCCAAAAGCTTTGGGGATGCCCCTGCACAGGACCTCCAAAGCCCTATTTCTTTATGAAGGAAAGCTAAAATCACATTGTTCCTCGCTATGGCACTGGATTTCTTCTTGCTTTGTTATTTCTCCTTGCCAGACCTCAAATCAGCTCAACTGATCCACCAAAACCTTAGTGAACATTGACATCCATCAAATCCGTATGGATTTGCAACAAATAAGGCTGGTTTGCTACACCCATCACTAGCATATCACAGCCCCATACTGGGATGGGCTCAGCACCTCCAATAGCCTCACATCACTGCTGTGATTTGCAGGGAAGCAAACCTCACACCCAAGTTACACCAAGCCCCAGGAAATTGTCATAATCCTCTGGAAAAAAATAAAAACAATTAAAAAAAAAAAATCCAAGCTGCTGCAAAAGGGGCAGAGCTGAGAGTATATCAGAGACCTGCTGAGGTTTCGTTTCCACTGTTAGAGCGTGCATTAGGAAAGACCATTTCTAGAGCCAGGGGCACTAAGGAATCACAGTGGTTTGTGAAGTCCAGCCAGTGATTCATTCTGATGAGCAGAATGGCTTTTGCCACCTGCCCACAGCTGAGAGAGCACCCATGGGTGCTGCCAGGCTGGGGGAGGCAGGTGTCAGACCCAAAGGTGCATTGGGTGGGGCTGCTCCTTAGAGATACATACCTTCATTGTCACACCTTGGGTGTCACCACAAGGGACAGTGGCAGGACGGTGACAGCCCTGCTCTGAGGGTGTCGTTTGGCAGGGGCAAGGGTGAGCTGTGCTGGAACTGCCATTGCACAACAGGGCAGAACTGGTTATGGAGGGGCAGCTGCGGAAGAGGAGGGGGTGGGGATCAGCCACACATCCAAGACCAACATGATCCATAAGGATCCCACTGCAGCTGGCACAGGGAGAGGCAGGTGCATGCCATCACTCTGGTCCATGCTGCCACTAGGACCAGAGACTACCTGGGAGAAGAGAACAAATAGTGGGTTGAAAACTACATGGGATAGGCTGAAATTTGATTTCTGAGTGTTCGGGGTTGGGTTTTTTTTGTTTTTTCTCTCCTGTTCATTTCTTATCGCTGTGGAATTTCTCCCATTGAATTGTTAATGGGGGACTGATGGATGGAGACAGGGCGGAGATACCGGGAGATTTTGCGCTGGGGGCAGCTCCTGGCTCGCACTCTCTCTTGGTTTTTCGGAGGACAGTCGGAGCCGCTGCTGGGGAAGAGGAACTTTCACTGCCGCTGCCAGAGCCCAGCCCAGAGCTGCTCCTTCTGCTGTGGGGTGAGCCTCTGCTCGTGAGAGCAGCCACTACCTCACTAACATCCACCTCACTAAAAGAGAGACCTACTGACATGCGGAGAGACTCTAAAACTCAAAGACAAAGTGAGTTTTAAGGTAGGTATGTTTTATTCGGCCGGATGCATGAGAGGTATCTCCTCAAGGGCACGCGTGCCTCTTGCTTACACATGTGTTCTTTTATCCCCTGGAATGTTACATATGCATCAAGTTTCAGCATGGATCATTTCCTGGCTCCCCTCCCTCTCTGCTCCGTATGCTAATCATCTTATCAGTCCTTTGGCCTGCACAGCTGTCTCTGGTGGTCATCTTGGGGGTCGTACGGGGATTGTCTCCATCAGGCTGACTTTTCAACTCCGCTGTTCTGCGCACGCCCATTGATTCCTTGGCCACGGTCCAAGCCAGGAGTCGGATCCATCTGGACCTAAGGAGCCCCATTATCTCAGTTGTCTTTACATACTGCATCCTGTTTTTCGTATACATTCTTCCTCCTTATCAGGCATCTTCACATTTCTCCTTGCTGTTCTACACGTAGTTCTCTTTCTTTCTTATGTGACCAGGATGCAGCAAATATTCTCACGCAACCAAGGATGTAGCCAATATTAAGCAATATCCGTTATTTNCGCAGGGACAGCGCCGCAGCCGAGCGGCGTCACTGGGTTCGGGCTCTGTTTGTTGGTAATGCCGTGGTTGTTTGTTTGTTTGCTTTATTATACATATTAGTAAAGAACTGTTATTCCTATTCCCGTATCTTTTCCTGAAAGCCCCTTAATTTCAAAATTCTTCTAATTCAGAGGGAGGAGGTTTACATTCTCCATTCCAAGGGAGGCTTTTCTGCCTTCCCTAGAAGACATCTATCTTGCAGACCAAGACACTGAGGAAAAGTGCTGAACGCAAAAGAGGTACAGCCAAGATGGGAGTCACAATGCTGACAACAGACCAGAAACTGTAAGAAGAGTCTGAAGAGCCATAAGGACAGACAGCAGGTTCAGGATCGTAGCCCTAAATCTGCTGCCTTACGGAGTACAATTTCCAAAAGAAACTTTCAAACATCTGATTTCCCACCACACACAGGCCAAGTCACACAATTCCCCTGACCCAGCTGAGATCTTACGGATCAAAGTAAACACTGACCTGGCCCTTGCACTGGCGACATAAACACCTCCAATTTAGCAGAGAAAACATGTGTAAGACTCAGAAATCCTTCAGCACATAGCAGGGCAGCTGGAGGGGATCAACGTAATCCCTGAAGCAGCAAGCTAGGGCCAGCAGCTGCTGACCCTGTGGCTGTCCCTTGCCGTGGACACCATGAGGATCCCACAGGCAGCCCCCACCACCACCTCACACATCTGCCATCCCGAGGGAGCCACGGGAATCGGAATCAGACCCCGCCACTGTCCTCATCCAGACCCACTCCGCCCCTAGAACTGAGTCCAGCCCCTAGAAAGGCCAAATCTGGCTCCCACCAAGCTCCTCCTGCGTCCCTGCTCCCAAAAGAGAAGAAAACGGGCCATTTTAGCCTGGCACAAGGACACACATGTCAAGCCATCAGGACCCAGCAGCTGAAACTGCTTCCTTGCTGAGCCCTCCCAGGGTCCCCCCACCCTGGGAGACAGCACCTGCTGCAGTCCCAGAAGTGCAGTTTGCAGCCCAAATCCAGGAGTGCGGGAAAGCTGCAATATTTGCACCCCAGAGTTGTGGTGAGGAGGCGGAGTTCCCTCAGTAGCCCTTCCCTCCCTACAGCCACCCATGTTGCACACCCTCCTCCTCCTCCTCCCTGGGGGAGGAAGGCTCAGGCTGCAGGGTCTGGCAGTGGGACACCACCAGATCCCCTGGTTGCCTCAGCCAGACACTCCCAAAACCACCACCTCCTCTTCCCCTGACATCGTTCGCTGAGTCTGCGGAGATTCACTTTTATAATACCTGGTTTTGGGCGGCACTTCTTCCCACCTCTTTCAGATCAAATGCTTTTGGGTAATTAACGTAATCAGGGATTAATTACCACCATTCCCTGCCCAGCAGAGAGACCTTTAGCCCCGCCTCTCTTTGTCTTTTGGGGTCTGACAACTGCGTGGGTCCTCAAGAAGGAGAAATTCTCCGGATTCATCACCTCCCTCTACCCCTTTCCCTGAGCCCAGCGCCCGAGCGAGGAGCTCCATCTGCAGGAGAGCTCTGCCTCCATCACCCCGAAAGCAGCTCCCTCCCCGCCAGATTCGGGCCCTGGCACAGGGGTGTTTGGCACATCCCGAGCTCCACAGCCGAGCAGCTCCCACAGCTGCTGCCAAGGTACGAGTTTAGCTCCGGTCCCCACTCACCCATCCATCCCGGGGCTGCCCCGAGGCCAGCGGGGACACGCCAAACCTTCCCTCCCAGCGGAATGAGGGAAGAGAGAAGGACGAGCTCGGGAGCCACGGGGCAGGCACCAGAGGGAGTCACAGCTCTGTGCAGCGCCTGCTCGGACCGTCGTTTGGCCAAAAGTGCAGAAAGTTGAGCTGGTGGGCTCCCAAGGGATGCTCAGCCCTGGTCTGATGGGCTCCCAAGGGATGCTTAACCCTGAGTTCACGGGCTTCTAAAACGTGAGACCCAGTGTGATTTGTGTGTCAAGGTAACAAGCCCTCAGTGGATGCCAGAGCTGGCACAGCCACCAAGCCCTCCCCCATGGGATGCAATGTCCCCTTCCAGGGACCAAAACCTTGGATGCTGGGGGGACATAGCCCCTGAGCCCCATCCCATGGGTTGCTAAGTCCTCTCCTAGGGATCAAGACCTTGGGTGCAGCTGCAGCCTCTCTGAGAGCTCCAGTGGTGCCAGGCTGGGACAGGGCTGGCAGCAGGGTGAGATGCCAGATCTATCAAGGGCTGTTTTTCAGTCCACTTCCTCCCAGCTCTATGAGACTTGGCAAGGTCATGCTTTTAACCTTAAATAACCTTAAATAAACACCCTTCACTGTTTGCATGGCCCAAATGGCCACTTCAGGCTACAGAAAACTTCCCTCTCATGCTCAGCAGCTCCGGGAAGAAGCTGGATCCTAGTGCTGGCTAATCTGGCCGATCTGTTTGCATGGCACAGGCTGGACAACAGCGAGACTGGGCGGGCAGAGCCCTGGGTCATGCACTGGCTGTGGGAGAGGCTTTGTGGACAATGCCTGGTCTTATCCAGGCTCTGTGTTGGTCCAGTACTGCCCTGCACTGCCCCGGCACCTCCGCATGGAAGTGGCTGAATGGCAAAACCCCACAAAGGACCTTGTTCAAACAGAAAGGGGTTGGAGGCCCCATACTCTGTGTCATTCTCACCATCCTTTTCATTGCTGCTATATTTTTCTCATCCATTTGACCCCAAGATGGGTGCTGGAGGGGTTGTAGGTGGGGAATTGCTCTGCCAAACCTCAGTGATGTTCACCCGAGGGTGAGAACAGCTAGGATTTACCTGCCAGCAGCAGCCAGGTATGGAGATATCAACCTAACTCCTCACTCCAGCAAGCTTTAGGGGCTACATGGCATTGTAGAGCCTGACCCCTCCTGGCTCTGGGGTTGGGACAATGGTCCTCCAGATCCTGTCTAGGCCAGAGTGCTGTTATGCTTCAGGGATAGACCACAAATATTCCTGCACTTGAAGGGTGCAGGCAGACCCTTGGGACAGCCTGACAGATTCTTCCCTACGTGGAGTTAAATACAGGCCTGGAATCAGCTATGTCATGGGTCCAAATACAGCCACCTCCCCTCTTCCCTTCCTAGTAGCCACCTGCAAACACAAGAATCCCAAAGCTCAGGGATAAGCACCCTGAGATAAGGTGTAATTTCTTTACTTCCCAAAGCTGCGGGAGACTCACAGCAGTAGCTGGTGAAGGGAGGTTTATTCAAAGCACACGGAAACCAAACCCAACACAAAGCCCTGTCCTGAGCCCTTGGACCTCTCAGCCCAAGGCTCAAAGCCACAGCACCAAAACCCACCTTTCCCCATGAGCACACCCAAAGCCCCTGGAGACTCGCTGCATATGCACCACCAGCATATCCTGATACCATACCTAGGCTGTGTTTTCAGTTTTATGTATCAGCAGTGAATAAAGCAGTTGTCATCCACCCCTGCTCCAGCCCAGCTGAAAATCCAAAGCCTGGCTGGAGGTGTCAACTAATCACAGACTTCCTCCACTTAGCAGCTCAGGGCCAAGGTAATCACTGGTTTGGATGTCTCTGCTCTTGCCCCGACCGAAACTGCTTGCCCCCACCCCTGTGTCCCTGGCGTCACCGCCTGGCCAGGTGTTACCCAACGCAGGTGCGTGGTGGAGATGCCGTGGGCTCTGTCCTTCACCGCTGCCATAATGCTGAGCCTGCCACCAACAGTGCCACCAAGGGATGGTTGAGTCTTCTCTCCTGCCAGCCTGGCAGCTCTTCTGTAATGCTGAAGTTCTGTGGGGTCCTGTCCTGGCAAGGATCAGCCCTGAGGAAGGAACCAGCCAGGGTTCCAGTTCCAGTCAGCAGCCAGCAATTGGAATGATGCTCCTGGGCACAACTCTACATTTCCAGTACTCAAAACTTAAATATGTTTCTCTTTGTAAACATGGCACTACCCAACCCCAGCCTTCCCAGCTCCCAGGTGCCCTTCTGGTCCCCAACCAGAGCCACTGGGGCTGGCCACACACATGTCCCCGCAGGCAGGCACCTGGGCCGGCAGCTCCCTATCAGACGCCCACACAATATTTTTACCACTCAGTGCAGGCAGTGTAACTCCAGGCTCCATCCTCTGCCCTCTCGAGGAAAGAGGGATGCTTCCAACCTCCTCAGTGTGCAGAAGGAGGATGTGGACCCCAGGGTGGCATTAGCTGGCACTTGCCACCTTGGGCTGATCTGTGACCGAGCAAGGATGGTTTGCCAGGGTGGCTAAGTGTTACTACCCACAGCTGCTTTTGGGGGACAGTTCTCCCTGCCAGCTTCCACTGCTGGCTTCACATGCCAGAAGGGAAAGGACCTGGGAGGGAGTGCAGGGCTCAAGGCCAAGTGCCTCCTCCTCCCCCAGGAGTTTTTGAAAAGGCTCTGGTGGGGCTATTGTGTTTGCCCAGTTCAAGAAGCTAGAGCTAAGGTGGGTACTGACCAGTACTTGTGTCTTTACTCTGTCCCTGCTCTTTGTGGTATCAGGATACCTTGAATTCATGGAAACCAGGAATTCCCGCAAGACAGAAAGCTCCCTGCTCATTAAGAAGCCCAAGTACAGATTTAATTGGCAAGAGGAGAGATTGCATGATGCAGGCCTTGAACCTGAGATGGGCACTGCCCTCCTCTGGGCACGTGTCCATGCTTTTCCCTGGCATGGCAGGCTGGTGCCACCCTGGGTGCAAACAGCAATTGGGTGCCACGGACCCCGGGCAGGTGCCTGATCCCATGCTGCTCTGGCTGCAGGGTAGGCGAGGGCAGCCAGGGCCATGATGTAACCGGTCGTGCCCAGGAGGCAGTGCTGGAAGGGAACAAGCCACCTGGCCAGGCTGGAAATCCAATGTGCTGCGTCACTCATTCGGGCTGGAAAGTTGGTTGGGAGCCAAAGAGCTGCCCAAATCCAGCTGGACTCCAAGAATGCATCCCCACCTCGCCAGTCTCACGTGGCTGGAACTTATTTTCCCACTTTTGGATGCTGTGGAGAGATTATAGTTGAGCTGAGGGGATGAGGAGAGGGTCTGTCTCAGCTCCATCTTCCTGACAGGCCTAGGGACACATCCAACCAGCACCCAGAGTGTCCACTTTGTCCATTACATCCTTCCCAGTTGGCACAGGCAGCCCACCAGAGCCCTGCTGAACTAGGCACTCACCAAGGGCAGTTTTTGTTTCTTCTTCCAAGCCCAATGCTCCCTGCCATCCAGAGGGATAACTCACATGCTGCCTGGCAGCTATTTCATCAGCACAGCCAGACCCATACAACCAGTTAGCTTGGAAAAACACGATTCTTCTAATGATACCTTTGGAGAAGTGGTGCTCTGGATCCCAGTTGACCAAGAGAATATCTGGAGGAGCCCTGAGGAGGTTGTGGGTCAGCTCTGGCTGGCATATGGCTTCAAACCTGCCAGCAGCACTGGGTGAAGAAGCTGCCTTCCACCTCCAATGCCTTAAAAACAGCATTTTTCAGCCTACTAAGAAAACACAAGCACCAGGAAAGCTGTTAATCCTCCAACTGGTTGTCCCATGAAAGAAAAGTCTCCCTGGCCCCATTCCTCTGCTTTTCCCCTCCCACTGTAAGCCATTGCAGGTAAATCCAATGGCTCAATCCAGTGCTGCTCCTTAATCCCAGCCTGGGGAAGCAGGAGCCACCCTGACCCAAGCAACCTCACCTCACTGGTGCATTTTATTACTGACTTCAGCCAGGTCCTGCTGGGATCAGGGTCAGCAGCAGCCAGAGCTCACTGGCGGGAGGGCAAAGTGGGGCACAGCAAAAGAGGGAGGAGGCCCGTGCTAAAAAAATAGGGCTTAGAATAGAAATCAGGTTAGGGCCAAACTGTGGGTGTAGAAGATGTTGTGGCAGGTAGAGCTGGCTGCCCTGCCAGCCCAGGGAACCAGAGGGCCTCCGAGCCATCCTCAGTATCCTCACCAGATTTCCAGGGATTTCCATCTTCTGGTTCTAGGAGTTGCTGTGCTGGAGGGCTCAGGGAGAGCAGGACTACAGGGATGAGGCTGAGCCCTTTAGAGCTCAGCCCTAAAGCCACTGCTTCATCCTACAAGGACTCTTCTGGTCCATTGGATGGCCATGTGCCTCCAAAGGGTCCTTGCTGCCCTAAAAGTGTCAGACCTGGACAGTGGCACATCAGGAATGGAGACTCAGAGAGCAGTTCTGCAGAAAAGGTAGGGTTTGTTTTTACTTTTCTTCCCGACTGGGAAGAGAACAATCAACAATGAGCCAAGCTTGGCACAAGGCAAGATAAGGTTGGCCTCCTGCAGTGCCTACGGTGGCACCATGGACGTCACGGGGCCCTTGGCACAGCCCAGAGGGTTCCTCCGAAACACACAGGGCTCACAAGGTGCCACCAGCACCACCCTGACACCTGCCAGCCCAGGAGGCCCAAGAGCAGCTAGATCCACTGGAAAACACCGAAGGCATCTTGTAGCCACACCCCTGGCTGAGCCATGGCCAGCTGGAGCCAGGCAGGGATCTGATAGCAGAATTTACCAAGAGATGACAGAGGCAGTTCTGGGAATAGCCCTGCTGCCCAGCCTGAGCTCACTTCCAAGAAGGGAAGGATGTTTCCTTCTGGCATGTGGCAAAGGCGATGTCCTCAGAAAACTGGGAAATTTGCTGGAAGACTCGTGTTTTGTTGGAAAAAGAGGTGAAACCAGCCTCCTTGAAGCTCATGGAAAATCTCAGGTTCAGTCTGCACATGGATTGATGGCTTCTCCCAATCCCACAGGACAACTTGTCACCTAGGAATCCACTCCACCTGCTCCAGAGTGGGAGGAAACCTGCTGTCAGACATAGAAAAAATATCCCTATAAGCTCTGCTTTCCCCTAGCAGTAGGTCTCCCTTGCCCATAGTAAAAAGTCCTCTGGGCAACAAAATTACCTTTCCAAAAGACAAGTCCACAGAGATATTGTGAGTGGGTTCCCGTACCCATTCCCTGTCCCATGGGAGTGCAAGGCAGCTTGCCCTTAGTCCCTTGGGAAGGCTCTGCTGGTGGCAGGGCTGGTGGGGATCCAAGGTGAGGAGGACACCTGAGGAGAGAGAGTCAGAGCTGCCAGCTCCCACCCCTTCTTTACATACATAATAATTTTGGGAAGAAACAGTGTAAAAAGGTAATTCTTTTAGCCTTCAGTCCCATCACAGCCTTATGTTGCTGTCAGGGCTGGCACAGTCCTTGGCATCCCCTGTCTGTGGGGTGGTGAGAAAGTGAGCTTGTGGTACCCTTCAGAGAAGAAGACACCCGTCCCATTCCATGTCACCTCCTCCAGCCCCTGGTGTCTGTGAGATGCCTGGGGAGGGCTGGGGACCTGCTCATACCCCCTGGCATGGAAAGCCACCCAGGAGGCACTGGCTGATCCTCCCTTGGGAAAGGTGGTTTGAGCACGTGGCATCTCTGCCCGGCGGAGCAGAGCAGCCCCGGGCCAGGGGAATAACACCTTCAGCCGCCTGCCTCAAACACCGGGGGCTGATCTCTCACCTGGTGCCAGCAAGGAAGAGCCATGCTGCTCTGCTGGCACCAGGGAGCCTGTCTTGGCACCTCCAAAATGCCTCCTGGGGAGGGTCAGGGAGCCCTCACTGCCACTCCGGGTTTTCATGAGGGATGCCCAGCACAGGGCAGGGCTGTCCCTATTCCCGTAGGTGTTACCCTGGAGCCGGAGCAGGGCTCTGGTCACAGACATGCCAATGCTGCTCCCAGCACCCTACCGGCACTGCATTGTATAATCTCTTACGTCAGGCAGCGCTGTCCCAACCCAACCCATCCTAGCCTGGCACTGCATCCAGTCCTGGGACACAAAGCTCCGGGGTCTCACTCCCTGGGGATCCCTGCATCTTCTGAGTACCCTGGGGGCTCTCCACCCTGCAGCCTTCCTGGAGGGATGCTGGCTGGTGCTGTCACCTGATCCCCACTGTGACCCAAGGATGCTCATCCTCCACCTCAAGACCTTTTGGGGCACAGTCCTGAGTCACACAAAGCGGCACTTNCGGGGAGGGGGGAGGCAAAAAACCCCCATGCTTTTATGCTTTTCTCAGGTGAGAGGAGAGAAGGGGCAGGATGTGGCCAGAGCTGCTCCCTGACCAACAATGGAGATGAGTCCAGCACATCCCATCACAGTCTGACAGGTGCCCATAAAGCCTCCACCTCCTCAGCCATCTCTGGCCTGCTTTCCAAACCCGACTATCCGGGTTTCAGGGAACTGGAGGGGTGCCAAAGCACCAGGACAGTGGGGTGAAGGCATTCCCTGACACTAAAGCAGACACCGTGCCAATAACAGCACCTGCTGCTCACCTCCCCTTCCCAGCCCCCCAAAATGCAAGCAAAGCCCCTGGGGAGATACTGTCTATGGGTGTCAGCGAGTGCCCTCGAGAGCTGTGCAACACCCATGAAACCAAAGCCGGGGTCCACTTCCCGGGGCACGGGTGACCGAGCCCGTATACCGCCATCAAACACCCACTATCGCCCCTCGGGCATCCCAGAGTGTCCCAGTGCCGCAGGGTTTGGTTTGGAGCCGGGTGCTCTTATGTAAAGGAGCAGGAGAGTGGCGGGGATGAGCCGGGCTTTGTAGGTCAGAAAATGGAAGTGTGGGGCAGTTCGGGGATTGGGCTGGGTCAGCTCGTGAGTCAGTGGCAAAGGAGGGACCGGCGCGGCGGAGGCTTTATTAGCGAATGAGGGGTGGAGCGAGGCTCCGCAGGCAGGAGAGGAGCCGCGCCGAGGTTCGGCATCGACGGAGCGGGGGCTCGTCCTCCCTCCCGCCCGACGCGTCCCCCGCGCCCTGGCCCGCCGGCGATGCGGCCCCAAACGCCCACGGCGCAGCCAGGAAGGCGGTGATGGAGCAAGGTCAGTGAAACAGGTTTCTCCTCCCGGATCCCTGGAGCAGGCGTCCTTCCTGCGCCGGCTGGGGAGCCGCGGACTTGTTGACAGCGGCTCTCGTTAGCTCGGTTATTGAGCGGGGCCGAGGGCTGGGCTCCCTGCTCCTCCGCAGGTACCGGCTCCCATGGGGTCATGGATGCCCTATGCTCCCCATCCCTCCCCAGGCGGGCAGCTGTGCTGCTCAGCCTTCCCTGGCCTCGTGGCATCCCAAGGGATCCCCTTGGCCTGGGAAGTCTGCTCCACATTAGTGGGGTAAAGGTGCTGAAATAAGGGGTGTTGGTATGGGAGGTCTGCAGTGCCAGGGATGTAGAAAGGTTTGGGGTGGCATCCCCGTCTGACTCCGGTGCTCTGACCTGCAGCCATCCCAGGTCAGCCGAGCCACAGTGCCACGCTTAGGGGTTGTTTGTGGCCGTGGAGAAGGACCGGGCTGTGAATTTATCACCGCAGACGTAAAAGGCAGTACCAGGCAGGCTTCCAGAATCTGCCTTCTGCCCTGTTCAGGCCTTTTGGCATCCTGGAATTCCCACACATTCCTCTACGCTGGTCACCAGCACTGCCCGCAGCTGATGGCACTGCACTCCAGGGTTGGGGACGTGTGAAGTCTGGCCATCCCAGACAGGGGTGCATTTCCATAATACAGCCAGAGAGCCCAGGGCAGTGTCCTGGGGGGATGAGCATGGGTGAGGGTGCCAGGCTCTGCTTGGACATGGTCATGCCTGCCTGGTTTTGCTGTTTCCTGCCGTAGAGATAATGGATGGGAACAAAGGGATGTTGTGGCAGACAGATCTGTCGCCGGCGCCTCCTGTGCAGGCAGAGCCTGTCCTTGGAACCAGAGCAGTGTCGTGCTGAGCCTGCTGCTACCTCTGCCCAGGCAGTGGTGGCTGCTGCCTCAACAGAGAGGAGATGGGACCCTTGGGAAGTCCATCCATGCTTGCTTACTGTCTGGGTTTAGGTGATTTCTGAGCTGGATGCCACCCTGGCAGCCCTGCTCTTGGCTGCTCCAGCCCGTGCAGTTCCATGAGGAACTGGGCAGCCCAGCTTCACCCAGGTGTCTCCTTTGGTGATGGCTGCTCTTGGTCCCACCAGGATTTTTTGGGGCTGGGAGGCTCAGCTGGCTTTGTAGAGTTGCCAATGTGTTAGAGCTTGGTGTTCTGCAACAGGAAGATATAGTTGTTGTCGAAGTCCAGTCTGAAAGGTTAAAGCTTAGAGATCATGAGCAGCAGGCAGGTTGTCTCTGTCACTCCAAGAAAGTGAGAGATAGTGATGAAAGCTAGGATCACTACAACCCTCAGAGCCACCCCAGAGCTCAGGTTCTGTGAGCAGGGATCCGTGGTGCCGCAGGGCAGGCAGTGCCACAGTACATGTAGTGACAGTCATTGGCCAGGCCGCACACCAGCCAAGGGTCCCACACCCCCCATCAGTGCCTTTGCCCCCCAGCTTTCTCCCACCAAAGTGTCCAGAGCAGGATGTATATGCCATCCAGAGCATCAATTCTGCAGTGCAGGTGTTTGCCTCAGGTACAGCATAGTCACAGCTACCAGCACTGCTGAGGAGCCACTGTTGGTATTCTGAGGGTTTTCCACCTGCCATCACCCCTGGGACCTCACATGTCCCTGCTGAGCTGACCCTTTGTTCATGCAGGGGATGTTGTCATGCTGGGGCTGTGCCTGACTGCTCAGTGTTCTTACCCCAGCACGTGGAGTGGCACAGAGCCAGCTCCATCACTGGGCTCGAGTCAAGTCTTCCTAAAATAGTTCCTCAGTTTTAGTTTCCCTGCAGCAATGTTTCTGTGAGCCCATTCTCACTGCTGATTTCAGGGCTGTGCCAGAGCCTGGGTGTCATAGGGGACCAGGGATGTTCAGCAGCTGAGGATGATGATGTCCTGGGTGATGGCCTGGAATGATCTGGTGGTGCCTGTGCTCCAAGCATACTTTTTCCCAGCAGTACTGTCAGTGCCCATTGGGATAGATCCAGAGTGGGCCCAGGGCACTGGTGACACCTCACACCTTTCTCTGCCCTGGCTCCCCACTGGGATGGTCAGTGCTATCTGCAGGTGTGTCCCTGTGCTCCTTCTTGGGATCAAGCCAGGATGATGGGTACCAGGACAATGGGTACCGGGGAGCTCACTCCAGCCCTGAGAAAACTGGTGTCAGAATCCATGGCATTGATTGATATTTTGCTAGTACTTATGAATTGCATTAAGTAGAAAATTTATGAATTGCAAATGTAGAAAATTATTTGCCCTGTTAATATCTGAAGTCAGAATTTAAATAAAATGGCCCTCAACATCTCCCACTTTCCCAGCCAATTCAGCAATGGTCACTGGGAAGACATGCTGAGCTGTGTCTATGCTCCTGCCTTTTGGGGCACTTTTGTTTTGGGAATAGCCATGGAGGCTCCCAAAAGCAGCTGCAAGGCCCCTGTGAGGTGCTGCATGCAACCCAGGCTGTATCAGTGCCACGTCCATCCCTGCCAGGGAACAGCATGCAAGGCAAGGCAAATCCAGAGCATGCAGCAACAATCCCCTTGTCCCTTGCCTCCATCCTGGCCATGCACCTTCCTGCAGCCATGCATTACTCAGCTGCTGGGCCAGGAAGTGAATCCCTGGTGGGATGGGCAGGAAATAGTTAAGCAAGTGGGGTGAAATGGCGTACACTGGCCTGGCAGGTCCTGGACCCCAGAGTCACCCTCCCGTGTGGGCACCGTGGCTGTCACCAACTCCAGGTGAGCGTGGGGGAGAGAAGCACTAGGCAGGGCTGAGGATAAGATGTTCCAGCCCAAGGAAAATGCCTCCCCCTGGTCCTCTCTGCCTGTAGGACCTATCTAGTGTCCTGTGGGTGCTACCTGGTGTCCTATGGTTGTCGTCTTTTCTCAGTTCCCATGCCAGTCCCACATGGCAAGGCCGAGCACAGATGCCATCCAAGGGTAGCAGCCAATAACCTGGTGCTGCCAGAAGCCTGGGGAAGCAGCCACGTCCCCATGGGCCAGCAGTGGTACGCAGCAGCCAAGCAGAAGTGCTGCAATGGTACCTGCAAACCCACATCTCCAACACCACCACTGTATGACCTCAATCACTGCCAAAAACCTCCCCTGCTCTCTCCCCTCTCCAGATCATGGTCTGGAGCATCTGAGTGCTAGTGAGTGCCAACACATCCCTGCTTGCAGCAGCTGCCTGGGGATAAAGGCAGGGCCTGGGAATCAGCATCACTTTTGTGAGCAATGCTCCCTCAGTGGAGGAGCTGGAGCTGTCCAGCTCAAGGATGGAGTGTCCATGCCATGCCTGGTCCACTGGCATGGCCCATTGGCCTTTCTCCACTCCCTACACACCACCTCCTACACCGTCAGGGACAAGGAAACACGTGTCCAAGCTAAACCCAGGGGACTGGTTTTGCTGGGAAGCCCCATTTAACACAGGCACAGGGCGATTTGGGGTTTGTGGCTTGGGGTGTTACAGGACAACCATCCTCAGGATCACTGGTTCCCTGATGGGGACCTGCTGCCATCCACTGCAGGACCTGCCCTGTGTCTAGTGCCACAGGCAGGGACAAGGGATGGTGTTTGCTCGTTGGCAGCGGCGGGTCGGGGAAACCTGCTGCCTGGCTGGGTTTCTGTTTGGGAGGGTATTTAAGGGTGTTCTCCAGGGTGTGCCAGCCCTGGCCTCCACCCTGCTTTCACAAGCACCCTCTCCGAAAGAAGTTTGTTGTTCTCGGTCGTGGAGTGTAATGAGCACTGTGAGGTTTCCCTGTGGAAGCTCCAACAGGCAGAGCAGCCACAGGGCAAGCTGAGCTCTGAGAACCTGGGGACAGCCACATTCCCATCTCATGCTCCATCGTGAGCCCAGTGAGATGCAGCAACCCAGCTGGACAGGGAGGGTTAGAATGCAGGAAACATCTCTTTGGCCAGGGCTTTGGATGTTGTGTCCTACAAGGGCTGTGGCCCCACACTTTGTGGGACAAACTTGGTTGGAAACCATGGACCAAACCTCAAGACAAGGAACACGCATGAGATCCAAATGCAGGTGCTTGTTCTGGGGCTTTTGGTGCCAAATGACAGCCACCCCATGTCCACAGACCACCCTCCTCATCCCACAGAGCCCATCTCTTGAGCTCTGCCACGCTGCATTAATGCCACAGCTCAGTTTTGGTCTCTCCCTGCATCATGGAGGTGACCACATTGATCTCAGGGCTTGGTGATCCCAAGTGGCATTTCTGGGCTTGGTCTTAGCTGTGCAGGAACACATCCCATGGCACTTTGGTACTGTCATGTTACCAAACCTTTCACTGGCTCTTTGAAGGAAAGACAAGCTGGGAGAAAGGATCTCTGTCTGCATCAGCTCAGCATCAGCAACTGCTCGGGTGTTCCTAAGCAAAATGGCAAAAGTTAGGGAGTGTGCACACCCCAGGTGCCTAGACCACTGAAATACCCTCCACATCCCAGTGCCTGGCCTGCTAAAGTCTCCAGTGGGTGCCAAGCCAATAGATCCACTTCTCTTTGTCATCGGCTGCAATAAACTGGTTCTCATGGCACTGGAGTGAACCACGGTAAATCATTCCCCTTCCTTCCCCATTCCCCATGGTAAATCATTCCTTCACCCAGCACAGACCCAAAGGCACAATCCATCCCTGGGGAAACTGGGGCTGGGGACTGGTTCATGGTGGGCAGCTGATGCTTTGGCACTTATCCAGAGAAGGGGCAGAGGGCTTGGATGAGGTTCACATGTGCATGAGGAAGAGGGTGAATTTAGTGATCACAGCCTCACCTGAAAACTGGCCCAAAGGTGCAGGTCCTGCCGGCAGCAGTGGATCCCAATGGGCTGTGGGTCCTATCCTGCTCTCCCAGGCCTGGCCCCGGCAGAGGGAGCTGTGACATCAGCCAAGCCATTGCTCTCCCTGCTGGGACACCAGCCCCAGGCTTTGGAAAGGGACCGAAGAAAACAGAGCTGGGGCCGGGGTAGTGCAGCCTTTTTGGAGAACTCACTGACTCTCACCCTTTTGCCTGTACATTGAGCCAAGAGTTATTCAGAACTTGTAATTTCAAATGTAAATGCACTGTTAGGCCTTAAAAAATGCTTTAAAAAACCGAATCAGTTTACATCTGTGCAGAAAGATCTCAGACCCTCAGTGCAGTGATGGTGTTTAGGGGATGCCAGAGCATCTCTGTATGCAGTGGCTTGAGGCTGTGACCCCACACTCTCCTGGTGGGGATTCAGCCACTGGGGGAGCAGCAAGGCAGAGAAACACCTGAGTATTTCTAACTTGCAAAGAGTAATTTTCCTCCCCTACACCCACACACCCAGGGCAAGCACAGACAGGGAACAGCACAGCTGCTTCGCACCAAACAAATCCCCACCTTCCAACCAGTATAACCACAGCCTCTGCAGCTCCAAAGGCACTAAGTGTGGTCTAAATCCCAGCCTGGTCTGGGATGAGCACACACAGGTCATTCCTTAACATTTGCATCCTTGAGATAAAGTGGATAAGCAATGCCAGTAACGTGTGCAGCATTTTTCTGATCTGACAATCTGCATCACAGCCTGAACAGGCACTTTGCCAACATCCCATGTCACAGGCTGCTGACTCTCCCTCAATAGGATATGTTACTGCCCATCCTGCTGCTGCACCCCCCAGAAACTCCTGCAACCCAGGAGCCATTCATAGATCACATGTAAAATGGTGCAGTGGAGCTGGGAGTCCACTGCTCACTGGGATGGGTCTGTGGAAACACCTGACACTGAGGTTCAGAGCTGTGCTTTGAGCACTGATGCATCAGGGATGATCAGAAGAGGCTCTGGGCTGCAGCCTGGTGCTCTGCTTACTCCTGGGAAATTGCTGGGTTTCAGAGACAAGGTCCTTCGCACACAAACCGCTGACAGAGCTCAGTGCCCTGGAGAGATGAGACAGAAACACTGCATCTGGGAAACAACCATTCAGCCACTGGAAGGCAACTACCAACATGTTCGAAGCATCATCTTCATTCTGGATTTTGCCCTCAAGACAGCACAGACCAGACTCACACTCTTGTTGGCCACCAGCTGGCCAAAGTCATGGCTGGCACATCTCAAACTGAGACCACGGCCATCAGAACTCTCTTCCAAAAACATAGCACCAGACAAGATGATGCTTCTCACCAAATGAGAACCAGGAGTCCTGTCCCTTCATCTAATGCGACGACAGCCACAGAGAGAGAGCAGAATTCCCAAACCCTCTGCTCCTCAAGCCCAAACCCCAAAACAACCACTTGCTTAGGGGAGAATAGATTGTAATTATTTATTTTGGGTCCCTTTGAAACTATCACATTATCTCCTTCCGTTCATGGCTTGGTGTGGTCTCACAGCCTGTGACAGCAGCGTCCCAGCCGTCTGTGCAGCTCATTTCTTCCTCCAGCGGGTGGGAGACCATGGTCCCTTGAAGGTTGGCAGGTTGGAGCTGCCTGGTCCAATCTCAGCTGTCGTCTCTCTGTGCCAGGAACCCCCTGGGAGCATTGCACAGACAGGGAGCAGAGTGAGGGAGCAGTCCCATGGAACTGGTGAGATGGCTGTAGGTTTCAGCTGCCCCAGAAAGGGAGTCTCTGGCTTGTGTTTTCTGGCAACTTAGAACTGAGTTTGTTTCTCAAGCATTAAAAAAAAAAAAAAACAAACCCAAAACAAAAAAAAAGATGCTGCTGCTATCTGCAAAAGAAAAGAGAAGAATCTATCAGCACCCTGAGGATCCAAGAACAAGCTGTACTGAAAGGCTGTAAAAGCAGCACGCAGATATCTGAAGGCTGGGAAGCCCAAACAACACAGTGAATTGGGGTGTCAGTGCACGTGGCCTTCCCTTCACTTCTCTGAGAGGTACACTGTCCTTTAACCCTACATACCAAACCCTGGAAACATCATAAAACAGCAACAACTCCAACCCAAATATGCAATCTCCAGAGGCCTGAGTAAGATCTCAAGCATTTGGGGAAGGATTCCCAATGCCACCTGGCGCTGCCGTCAGCCTGCTCCCACCGGGAATTGTGGTTGATTTCCTAATGTCTTCAAAAGGTGAAGAGTCAAGACAAGCCTGAGCGTGGTTGAAAATCTCAGCTACATGGACTGAGAAGCATCAGACCACAAAGCAGTCTGCATTCAAATGGGTTATGAAACAAAACAAGGGCTTCACATCCTGCCCAGTTACATTAAGGTTGCTGAGTAATGAACTAACGATATTGCCACCTCTCCAAACTCTCATCCTTTCCACATGAGCAGGAATTTGCCCACACACAGAAGTGCTGAGGTTACCTAGACTCTTACTCTTCCAAAGCACATTGAAAACAAGGCCTTACATTATCCATATCTCCACCTGCTGAAGGGTTTAACCTCTCAGATACCCCATCTCCTACTTACAGTTCAGTGTCTACAATGACATCTGGCTTCTCCAGTGTTTGTCGTCTCCTCTGGATGGCATCCATAATCTTTTTCCTGGGGCCCAATGGGATATTGATGCTCTTCAGATCATTGTCTGAACACAGCATGAGGGCCTCCAAGTCAATCTTTTCCTTCTTCAGGATGGAGATGAACTCAAACATGTGCAGGGAAGCCAGAAAAGTTTCCAAGGGGCTGGTGTCTGGTTCATCATCATCGTCTAAGCCCAGATCCACCTCGTCCCAGGGCAGCTCCTCCGTGTTCCTCTCCTGCAGGCTGTTGGCACTGCCAATGCTGTCGTTGAGACTTGGCGAGCGCTGCAGGCGGCTCCGCAGTTTGACGCCCATCCCATCGGCGCCGTCCTCCCCCAGCACACCCCCGTCCTCCCGGCCAATCCCAAAGAGCCCACTGCTCACGTAGTTGCGCCGGAACACCATGGTGCCCAGCCCGGGGCGGTTGAACAAGGAGTCATGTCCGGAGTCAGTGCTGACCTCCGAGTGGGCTGAGTCCATGTGCAAACCTGGGTCACTTATGGCACGGGAGACAGCGTCTTCGTCTGTGAGGAACATGTCTCGGATATTGCGGCGCGTCCACTCCTTCGGGCTGGCGTATGTGCCCTGCTTCACAAACATGACGTCATTGCCCAGCTGCAGACCAGACAGAGACCGCACACTTTTCCTCCCATCCTCGTAGATCTTGAATGTCCCGTCCACCTGCTTCTTCTTCTCTAATTTCTTTTGTATTTTTGTCTTTCCCTTGGCTGTGCCATGGATGGTGGCTTGTGAGTATGGCAGGGAAGTCACCATAGACATGTGCTGGAACTTCTTGCTTAAGGTGCTGCTTGAATAGCTGGAAAAGCTCATGGTATCCGAATTATCTGACATCTCCTTTCTGTACCGTTTCTCCATCCTTTCATGATGCTTCTTCTGCAGCTTCACACAGTCCTTAATCCTCCGCTCTGCATCCCGAAAGGCCTTGTCCTTCAGTTTGCTCACCAGCTTGGGGTTGAGGTTGCTCTGCTTGGCAGCAATCGAGTCCAGGTACCGCACACACTCCATGTGCCCCTTCATGGCTGCCATGTCCAGTGGGGTGTGGTAGTCATTGTCCAGGCACCAGATGTTGGCTCCAAAGGAGATGAGGAAGGAGAGGCAGTTCAGGTGGCCGTTGGCTGCTGCCAGGTGGAGGGGGGTGTTCCCCCAGATGTCACATTTGTCTGGATCACCCCTAGGCAGCAAGAAAATCATGCATGTTTATCATGCAGGGATTGATGACAGACTTCACTGAGATATTCCCAGCTGTGCAGGGGCAAATCAACACCATGAACTGTTGACTCCTTGAAATATCAAGCTACACACCTCTGGTTCCTGCAACTTAATTTTAAAGGGGTCTTCTGGAGGGGTGTACTACTGACGTGGAATCACGTGCCCCACATGCAAGTCTGTGGCAATGTATCTTGAATTTAGGTCTCAATAAAAATGTGTTCCCACATCAAACCAACTTCTGGAGAAAGGCAAGCCAGGTTCTGAATAGCCCAGAACTGAGATACAGGTCTAATTCCAGCTCAGACCTTAAGCTTGTTATAAAATTTCAGATCTCAAATATTCTATTAAATTCTAGTCAGATTCTGTCTTCAGATCTTGGCTTCATTCAGACTCTGTGTGGGGGCATGCCAAAATGCCTCTCTGTATGCCACATCCTGGGTTGGACACCTTGGGATCCCACCATGAAACATCCATCCTCAGCAATGGTTCTGAAACCCCCCAGCTGCCATACCTTCCCACCCACCTGTTCCTTGGCACCTGGGGACATCTGTGGCACAAAGGGGAATGTTGGCAGGAGAGAATAAGAGTGATTTTGCTGCCATTGGCCTTGGCTTTGGGGTTTTCTGGGGGATTTTGCTGTACCGTGCTTGCTCTTGATAGCACAGCTGGAAGCATGTTGGTATTAGCACATCCTGAGAATCCAATTTCAGAGAAAGTGGAGATTAGGTTTCTGCACTCCTCAGGAGCTGGACGCTGCCAGTAGCATCTCCATGCACACTCTGCCAGCCCCTGCCCCAGCAAGCTGCTGGCAGGACACAACCACTTGCCTGCATCTCCTGCCTCCCGTGCCAGGACGAACACAAACCTGGGATTCAAGGGAAGTCTGTCCTCCTGACATTCCTCTGTATTTGTGCTCAGGTGAAATGAGAGAGAGTTCACACCCCTGTTGGCACCAGCCCTCTCCCGAGCATGTGTGCTAATGATATGCAGCCAGCAGCTGTATCTGTCAACAGGGCGCTCTCCCTCTCTGCACATAGATATGGCAAAGCCTTTTATTAAGGCTGGGCAGCACCACCACCCTCAGGAGCAACTCCTCGTGGGCAGCAGGGGTCTGGCAGAGCTCTGGCTCAGCATAGCTCCTGCCTGTTCCCACACTACCCTATTAGTGAGCTCACAGGAACCCAGCACTGTTCCTCCTCCACACAGACCTCAGCTCCAATCCACGGTGACACCAGGAGTGCAGAAAGCAAATCACAGAATATAGAGAGTTGAAAGTGACCCATCAAGGATCATCAGGTCCAACTCCTTAAATGCACACTTGAGACCTTCAGTAAGGGTTGCTTAACTCCTTGCTGCTTTAGGGTCTGTGTTGACAAGAGCTGGGAGTAGCAGAGCCCAAAACTCTCCCAAATTCCATGTTCTCTGAGCTATAGCTTGTCTGACTTCAAAGAGCCTGAAAACTTCTCTAGGGAAAGAGCAGGAGATCACAGGAGCAAAAGGACTTCTTTGCCCTCCTGCTTTGCACCTTCATCACTTTGTGCTAATGCACAAACCCCAGAAACAGCCTCATCCAGCACATTCATCCCCACACAGGGACCCCACTGCCTGCTTGGAGCACTGTCCAAGGGGCAGCAGAGACAGAGAGGAACTGTCCAGTCAGTGTAATGACAAGTTTGCAGTCCTCAGGCTTTAGAAAAGCAATAAAGCCTGTCCAGAGATTAAGCTGAAGATGATTTGCACCCAGAGCATGAACTTCCTAACTTCACTCCCTGAAAGCTGCTATGAGGTGCACTCAGCTTTCTCTGTGGGACCATGAACAGCAACTCCATCATAAACATGTTTTCACTGCATTTACATAGTAAATACATAGTAAGTACAACCTCGAGCTCATTGGCAGATTCAGCAAGGTAATCAATAGGTTTGAAACTCTGTAAGGCCAAAAAAACCCACAAACCCTTCAGGACTTCTGAGCCAGAGGCTTTGACATCTCTCAAAGAAGGAGAAAAAGGTTTCAAAGATGGGTGATGAGGAGGGGCAAGGCAGGAGATCACAGGGTTGAGGAGCCATGAAGTCAAGAAAAGGAGAGAAGGGATCTGATAGTACTCTGGCAATGCCAAGTTTCCAGGAGCAGTAACTCCCCAGTCCTTGCTTCTACCCTCGTAGTGACATGTCCAGGCTGGGAAATGCATGGGGAGGATAAATATTTGATGAATTGCAAGAGAGGAGTAAATTATTGATGGAGCTGGATTTAAAGAGCCAGTGAACCTGATCCACATAGAACTGCTGGTGCTGGTGTAAAGACTCCAGTGCATGAAGGGCTGTTCGTTTGTTTTGTGTGCTCTGAAAGGGCATTTGTGTGCCTGGCATGTGTGGGCAGGTGAGCCAGGGCACCCCAAGGGTCCCAGTGTGTGTGTGGACTCATGATGTGGGCAGTGACTGAGCAGTGGACTCACTGGAAACAGTCTTGCTCCCTAAACCAAGTGTGTGGATGCTCAATCCATCTAGTACCTTTTGGAGTCTGTTCTCAGGTCTGTCTGGTTCAGGGGGCAGAGGGCAGAGCCAGGGAGGTCTTGGGGGTTTCGTATGTGAAGGTCTACTTTCCTCAGAGAGTGAGGGGAAAGAACATCAAAACCAGCTTTCCTTGGTCATTTCCACTGTCTAGAAACAAGAGTATTAGAGCAAAATTAGATATCTCAGGCCCTCTGCCCTATAAATGTCTGCCGCAGGCACTAAAAATGCATCAGAAGGAAAGAAGAATGGTGACTTGCAAAGTAGAGATGTTTGATTCAACTCTGATAATAAACATGAGGCCCTCCCTCTGGCAGGTGTCTGTCTGAGCAAAACTTCACCTCCAGGGTGCTGCACATGAGGAGATGCTGACTGCAGGGTCCACTAAGCAGGAACATATTTTAATAACAGGTGTAAAGTGCAGCACTTCTCAGCTTCAAAGTGTTTTTGAGCACTTAGTCAACTCCCGTAATAATCATTATTAAAACACTGTTAATTGGGCCCCTTAGGTGGACGTGTGCATCTCTTGAGTCACTGTGTTTGCACCATGACATGCATGCTCACTCCCTTCCTGCTGGTTTTTCCCCTCTGCTTTTCCCATAGGATCCAAATTAGTCGGGGAATCCAGTGGCACTTACATATATTCTTCCCTGACTGCGTGTGTGAAGTTCCTCTGATAGCAAAGGACTGGCTCACCCTTGGCTCATGGGTGTGTGTGAGGAATTGGGCCCTCAGACCAGGAGCCAACTGGGTGCAGAGTGTCTCTGCTCCCATAAAATGATTTTGGATAGAGAAAGAGTGAAAAAAAATAATTTAGGGCTTGAGGAACAATCCTTACTACCTTCAGCACAGTCAGTCAGGGCAGTGAGCCAAGCAAAGCCTAGAAAAGAGCAGAAGATATGAAGTTTTGGGCTCAGAGCAGAGCTTTGGATCCTGTATACCGAGTTTTCCCCAGGTGGTGGTAGCCTGAGGATTCAGCTGTCCTCCATGTTCAAATCCCCAAAAATCCAGCAGCAATGCTGTAGATGAGGGTCATACCAGGGCTCTCTGCCTCTTTGTCCCAGCAGAAAGCCAGGCTGGCAGTTCCTGTGCCAGGCGACTGTTCTTGCTGGGGCAGTGCCTGGGGCCATGTCTCCTGGTGCAGCACCTCGACATGCCCAGGGCTCACCCTCACTCCCAGCAGACAGCTCAGGTGCCGGAAGCCACCAAGCTGCAGCAGTGCCCCACCCTGCTCCTTCACCTTCCTGGCAGGTCGTCACCCAGGGAAGGTCCCCACCAACACAGCCAGGCTGCCCCAGCTCCCACGTGGCCTCCAGCCCTGTGGCGTGCAGAGGGTGCACATCACCTTCACGTGCCTTTGCTGCAACCTCCGCTGCAACCCTGCCCTGGCTGGGGTGATGTGATGCCCTCAAGCAGCCTGGCCAATGTCAGGAGCCACCGTCACCCCCAAACCATGGCTGAGCCACTTGTCCTCTCTGCCACTGACGTCCAGAGTATCTGTGCTCCCTGTTTTTGTAAGAAGAGAAAATGAGGACCAGCTCTGCTGGGTGACAAAGCTGAGTGAGGACCTGCAGACACATCCTCACTTCTCCTGCTGTCCACTCCAAGGAAGTCCTGGCTGATCCCAGCCAAGGCCCCCAGACCTGCCTATAACTGGAACTGGACTGATGCCTGTCAGTGCCACAGCAGTGCCTAATGAACCACACTGAAGAATTACTGTGTCTGAAAAGCTGCAATGCTAAATGCCAGCTTGCCTGCCTCTTCCCAGCTGTCATGTTAATTGAGTTTGTTTTCCTCACTGGAACCCAGCCAGGAGGAAGAAAAAGGCTTTTTGTGTGGCAAACAAGAAGGATGAGCCACTGCTGATCCCTCCGTTCCAAACCCTCTCTCTGTCCATTGCAAAGGGTGCACAGAGGCACAGACATGTCACCAGGTGGTACGGGCAGCACAACAAGCCTATTTCATTACCCCCTCCACGTGGGTTGGGGCAACAAGCTTCCCTCAAGGATCTACCAAAGGATTTCTTTCCCCCTCCTTGTTTCAGCCTGGTACCACAATCTGCTGAACACATATGGATGGGACTCCTTCACTGATGACAGAGCCTAGATGTGTCCATCAGCCTGATGACCATTAGAGCCATGATTTTGGCCCCCAGGAGCCCCCTCCCACAGCCCTGCTTTCTCAGGGTTCCTGTGGCCACCCTCACTAGGGCATTTCATAGCACTCAATGTCCCAGCTTGTTTGGGCACTGGTGCCACTGCCCAGCACTGGCAAGGAGATTTGGGTGTTTCTTGCTGTCCCAGGACTCCCCATCATCCTCTGTGCTTTGACATCCCCATGTAACCCACATGGAGGCTCTCCAGGCCCTTCAGACCCTGAAGATGCCTCCGGCCCCATCCCTGCATGGAGCCAGCCCACCCCAAAGCCTCCACTCCCCCAGATGCTGCTGCATGCCATAGTCCCACACTCCCCTGTCTTGTAGTGCAGGGCTCTGTGAACCAAAGACGAATATTTGGGCAGCAGAGGCCAGAGAGCAATTCTCTGACATTTTGGGATACTCAGGGGTCCTCCTTCTTGCCTCACAGTGGTTATAGTGCAGGTGTAATAATAACATATATAACACAGCATTAAGTTTTCATCTCTGAACAAGGCTTAAATACTGTGGCACATCATCCTAGGCACTTGCAGAAAGTTACAGGATCTGCCCTCAGGCTCTCCTGGGTCTTGCACAATTCGACCTCTCTGGCACCCTTGTCCTCAGGCTGGGACTCTCCTACCTCTCACAGACCCAAAGCCAGCTCCAAGGAGGTGTGCCTGCCTCCGTGCTAAGCACTTTGCTGGTGTCTGTGGCCCTGGGCAAGGATCTGACACATGGAGATGAATGCACGAATGTGAATTCATCCTGCAGTCCCACAGCCACACACCTTGCTCCACCATCCATCATGTAAAGGGCACTGGGCTTTTGCCAGGCTATTTTCCTTGTCAGGAACAAATGTATATTAGGTTGTTAATTAAACAGTAGCCAAGCTGCACTTGAACACAATTTGAGCCCACAAGGACCTTTTAATCCAATATGAGTTTATAAAAGCAGCCCTTGGGCTTTGTGGAGAGGCAGAAACTGCTGCCTTGGATGGGGGTTGGCAGGGCAGGCAGTGGTGCTGCAGGGTGTCCTGTGATGGAGATGAGCAATATGAGGAGGTACAGTGATATGAAGAGGTTATAAATTCAGTCCAAAAGGCTTTGCCTTTCTGGAGGGGCATTCATCCACTGCTTGGGCCTCCCAGATTGACTTTTTGGCTATCAAAGAGTTTTTAGAACCATTTTTACCTTCAGGCTCTCATCCCTTGAGCATTCCTCCCATGTCTCTCTGGCCCTGGCTAGCAATTCCTGTCCTGACAGGAGCTCTGGACAGGTTTTTGCTGGGCACAGTCTTTCCTGGGAGGTACAGACGGAGTCACAGAGCCCCATTCAGAGAAGCATCACAGGGCTCTCAGCCCAGAACCATCTCAGGATGCTCCACTCAGAGCACTGTCTTGCTCTCTCCCTTCCAGACTCAGAAATAATCTTTCCCTGAACACACTCCTACTGCATCAGGACTTCTCAAAGCCACTCTGTACACAGCCTTCAGTTCAGGATCTGAAAGGAGATTATTTACAATGAAAGGACAACAACGGATGGAGGAGCTCTACCTGTGAGCACAGCTGAGGTACTGGCTGAATGTTTTGCACAAGCAAACCAGAGTATCAGGAGATGGCAAGAGCCCAGGAACAGATGCAGTGGAGATGTGGCTGGTCAGGTACAAGAGCTGCTAGCACAGCCCAGGGTGGACGAAAAATCCCTGCATGGAAGCTGACAGGCCCAGCAAGCCCAACGTGGAGGAGTAAAGCCCTTCCAAGGAGGTGTGATGTCCATCCAGGCTGCTGACCTCAGTACCATCCATCAATATTAGAAATACATAAATCAAAATCAGCACCACCAATCTCTCAACACAAGGCAGAAGGCACTCCAGCTTGGATGGCTTTAAAAGAGGTGCTCAGAGAGCTACTGGAGCAGAAGGAAGCACTGGAATGTGTCTTTGGGGGGTTAGTAAGAACTGGAGAGTCATAGACTGCCCCAGAGGGAACTAGGAATGGCAGGTCTTGCTTTTGCACAGACCTTGTGTGGCCCCCCCAAACCCCCAAAATGTGTAAATCCCTCCAGTCTGACAAGTCCCCTTAATCCCACTCCCACCTCTCCACCACATCTACATTTAGGAAGCCGGAAACTCTTAAGATTTGGCAGCCCAGGGTGAGGTACAGAGAGACAGACCAGTATGGAGCAGGCCCAGTGGGGGAGACTGGGCTTAAATCTGCTCTTGGAAAACCTGAATTTCCCAGGCTCCAAGTGTACGACAAGCTGCCCAGAGGTCACATACTGAGACCTTGCTTTGGCTAAAACATACAAGTGCCACCCACTGCTAGCTGGCACTGCACACATCCCTCTGCAAGCATTCTTGGGACAGAGGGAGCAGTTATTTTCTCTGTCCCCTCACATAAAAGGGCTTTTTTCATGTCAGCAACACAATGTGTTTATCTTTACAGGACCTGTAAATATCACAAAGCACTTGGAAAGGGGAACTCATGCCTACCCAGGGTACTGCAAGCAGGCTGGGAGCAGGAGCACTTACAGGGTCAGAGGAGCTGGGAAAACACGGAGCAGTTATCAGGAGTGTTGGATTAGATTCAAAACACCACAAGCCAAGAAAAGTAACAGCAGGGAGGACAGGAGTAGGGGTCTTATAGACAGAAGCCATAATTTTGTGGGGCATACTGACCTGTGAGCAGAGAAGGGGGAAGAAGGGGGTCCCAGCTACTCTGTTCCACAGACCAGCACTGTGCCCTGGCCAACACTCACCCTCTGCTGACAATGAGGCGCAGGGCATCCAGGTTGCCGTGGTAGGCAGCCCATAGGGTCGGGGTCATGCCATCCTCATCTGGCGAGTTCAGGTCCTTCTTGGTGGCTTCCTTCAGCAGGTCCAGGTAGCCATCGCGGGCAGCTCGGTGGTACTGGTCATTCATGGTGTGTAGGGGTCCCCGGGCCAGCACATGGGTGCCCAGGGGGTCCAGAGCATGGGCACGGACGTGAGGCAGGGGCAGCTGCCAGGAGGGCCCCACTCGCCTCGCACAGCTCCGCGTACTGGGACACCTGAGAAGTCCTGGCTGGGGAGGCAGGAGTCGTTCCGAGCCCAGCCAGCCACGCTCCACAGCGCTTCCCCTGGGTCCTAAGCATCCTCCATGTAACACGCACTAGCTCCACGGCACATTAAAAGCTCCAATTAAGCAGCATCGCTCCGTTGGGCTCAGCATGGGGTCACCAGGTTTACGTGACCCCAAAGCAGAGCAGGCTGTCAGAAAGGCTGCTGGGTTGTATCCTGCCCGATATGCCCCTGTTCCGTAGCTACCCCGTCGTAAGCAAGGGGCAGCAGTAGCCAGAGGAGGAAGAGTGAGTCAGTGGAGCACAAGCCCCCACGGCCTCCACTCACAGCCCTGTCTGAGCTGGGACCTGGATGGATAATCCTGTTCTGTGTGGAGTTGGCTGAGAGCAGTTTGGTGACTGATTTCAAAGTAATACCAGGGGTGTTCACAGCTCAGCTTTTCCTCACTAAAAAAACGCCAAACATTTATTTGTTTGTTTATATCTCTCCCTAGTGTCACTAGGAATACAACAGCAGACCCAGTCACCATCCCTATTCCCCATATACCCTGCCTATACTCACAGAATTCTGCTTTCCAAGGAATTGCACAACAAACTGCACAACAGGAATCTGATAAACCAAGGAAACTCATAAGGGCTGGAAACATTCCCTTCCTCACCTCTTTTCCCTCTCTGGAGACTAAAAAAAAAAACCAGCCCAAACCCTGTGTGTAACTCGGTACTTCACTGCGATGTGCAGTGGATGCAGTATCCGGCCTCTGGTGTCTTTTATGCTGACACTGAATTCCCGGCTGCGTGAGACCCTCGGGGAGTTGCACAGCCCCAGGCAATGTCTCCAGCACAGCGTTCCCGGTTCCCGGGCACCCTCTACTGTCGGAAAGATGGAGCCAAGCCTGGATGTTGACCGAAGCACGAAGCTGTCCCAATACGTTACACCCAAGGGTGAATCGGTGGATGTATCCCCTGGGACATGGAGGAGGAATTTCCTGCTACTCTCTTGTTCATTTTACCTGTAATGTCCTGATTCTGGGAATAGAGATCTCCAGGGCAGGACTCTGCGTGTGTCACCATGGCCCTGGGACAGGCACGGGGTTTGGAGAGGGTGAAGACAGAGCTATCAGATGGGTGAGAAATGGGAGGAGAGTGAAAAATGGGGAAAGGCTCTAAGACAGCATCAGGGGGGCTTGGAGGCAATGAGCAGAGAGAAACGAAACCAGTGAGAAAGGCAGCCCCGAGACAGGAAGGTGGCCCTAAAGCAGTGCCAGGTGCACCCACGCAAGCTGCAGTGATTAATCCCTGGGTGACTCACACGGTGTCAGCGTCCCGGCTGCCTGGGGACATCTGGAAGTGCATCAGAGCCGGGGTCTGCTCCCTGCGGGGTTTGCTTACCTCAACAGGTTCATGTGCACCAGCTCAGCCTCCCTGGGCGAGTCCTGATGGAATGTAGTAGCCACTGAGGTTTTTGTTGCTGGAATCCTTGCAGGTGAAAAGCAGCACAATAACGTCTGCAATTCATTACTGACGTTATTTAATGATTCTTGTATTGTTACTAATTAATTTTGTTGCGCCCGTACAGGGGGCGACTGGGAGCATTGCCCAAGGCAGTAAACACTCTTTCCTCTATTGCTGGCTGGTAAGGACAAAAGAGGCACGGTAAACCAGCGCATTTAGCCCGAGGGGGCCTGGGCTTCCCCTGGGAAAGGCTGCAGACTGAGAAGAGATCAACCACTCACCCCAAAAGGAATCCCTATGGCCCAGCAGAGGCGAGGCAGGGCAGACCTGGTGCAGCTGGTGGCAGCCAGCTGGTAGCAGCATGAGAGGAACATACTCTCCCTGGGCTCTGCAGTGGATCCTGAGCTCTCCTTCCCCATCCCACACAATTCAGTTTGCTGTCCCTGCAGTGCAACAAGAAGGACATAAGTGGGCAGGAATGGAACTGAGAAAACACACAGCAAATGGCCCCAACACTGTACTTGCCCTGAAGGGAGAAAGCAGCAGAGATATCTCTAAAAGAGGCATTTCAAGGACTAAAACTTGTCCCCATCCACCCAGACCTGCTGTGGGACTCCTATAGCTCCCCCACAAAACATAGGTGGGTGAAAGAGACCTTTAGCAGAAACTGTCCCCTTACCAGACAAACATTTAAATCATACCTGCCCTGTGGTTTGTGACATGGTTACTCCTTGGAAGGAGAGGAGTTAAGGTCCTGAGGTCCAGAGAAAGGTCATCCCACCCTGAAAAATCAAAGGCAGTGCGTCAGCAAAGGAGAACACAAATTCTGGTCCCTAAATCCTGACCTTCTCTAGTGCTAAACCTTCCTCATTGATGACACCATGGGTGGGAAAGGATTGAGTTACTCGTGGCACTGAACAGGTACAAGTGCAAATTTCTTCCTTTTCCTCAAGAACCTTCAAGGCATGGAGTGGACTGATTTGAATAGTACAGGGTGGGACACAATATTTATTGTGCTCCAGTAAGCAGAAAGCCAAGCACAAAATCATTGCCAAAGGTAAGTTCATCACGTAAACCATCTCCTCTCAAGGGAAGAGACCTCATGCATGTAGGAAGATGGATTTGGTGGGATGGCCTTGCTCTGTGGTGACCGTGACCCTGTGACCGAGCAGTCCATGCCTTGCTTAGCAGTGTTGTCAACTCATGCTCTTGCTAGGTAAATAATCCTTATCTCCTCATCTCTTTCCAGCTTCCCCAAAATCAGCTATTGCACAAAATGGATCACATGAGTTTCTCTGAGAAGTCCATGAAGCTCTGCTGTCAGCTCCAGACATGGTATAAATTACAGAGACGTCCCAACAGGTATAAATTCTTCAACTGACCAAGCTGCAGCAACAGGAAAACTTCTCAGCCTGGCAGGAGTAGAGATTTGGATCCCAGGCAGCAAAACAGGTTGGTGGAATGGCTTTGTTTGGATGGTTAATTCACTTTGTTTCAGGCTTTTCACTGAGAATCAATGAAATGCCAAACTTGGCACAGGCAAGGGGCTTTAAAGGGCATGACAACTCAGGTAGTTCACACCCTTCCTGCAGGAACTGCGACAAATTATGATGTGATAGTCCAAAGATTCCCAGGGGTTTCTTACCTTTTGATGGCCTGTTCTTCAGCAAGGAAGTATAACAATTTCTCAGAATGTTTAGTGTTTGACATTTAGAATTTAAACCACACAGGCTGTTTGCCCCAGGATATTTGATCCTGTCAGTGATTTTTGGTGCTTTTCCAAATCTTGCATCAATAAACATATAAATGTTGTGTGATCAATTAGACACGCTTCAGGTCCCAGACACTGACCTGGGATCTCCCTGAGCAAGAGCATCTTACGTAAAAAAAGCCTTCAGGGAACCAGGAAAGGAAAGTTTGAAAATGAGTTCATCCTTCTTCTTGGGCTCCCTGTCTCAGCTTCCTTGTTCCTGTGATACATCCTGTGCTCCTCATCATGTGTCCTGCTTTGGCCCAGTCCTGGACTGTTCCAAATGCACCTCTCACTCCCTTCCCAACAGCAGTGACCCTCAGGCGGAGCCTTGGTTGAACCATGACCGAGGAGCCCAGGCAGAAGGACAGCGAGCTTGGACACCCCCACTCCAGCATGGGCTGTGGACACAAGGATGACAAAGCCAGCCTGGCTTCTAGCCAGATAGCATCTTTCAGCCACCAGCTGCCTTCCACTCCTGCCTCCAAGGAAGTGTGGAAAAAGGGTGGCCGCATGTTCTCGATCCTGCTGGCCGTGCACTTGGCCCTGCTGGCCTGCACGCTGGTGAGCAGCGGGGCTTTCGAGAAGATCGCTGTGCACGACTACGACGTCTTCTTCCTGCTGACAGTCATGATGCTGATTGTTGTCATCTGGATCATCTTCTACCTCGCCGGCACCTCCCGGTGCCCAGGTGCCATCCTCGGCAAGGACTCCCACGCCGGGCCCATCTGGCTGAGAGGTAGGTGCTGGGGCTGGAGGGGAGATACGGGATGGACAGTTCATCAAGGGAAGCAGGAAAGATCTGGGCACAGCTTCTTCCTGCTGATGGACTGGGGCATGGCATGATGCCTGCTTCAGGTCAGCTCCAGGTCCCTGGACTAGATTCACTGCCAGGTCTCCCTGAATCCACAAAGGCTCTTGGCAACTTACACCAGGATCTCTCCTGCTTTTGCAAGAGCTGTTAGCCCCAGCATACCAGGCTGATTGAAGATCACTTCCAGCCAAAATTATTGTATGATTTTGTTGCTGCCAAGATAATTTGGGTGCTGGGAGAGGAAAAACAGCAAGAGGAGCAAAGCCTCTTCATGACAACATTTCCTCTTCTTCCTCTCATCCATCTGCATTAGCCCATGTGTGCACACATCCGTCCAACCACAGATATTTTTGTTCCCCAACAGGAGGCCTGATCCTATTTGCCATTTTCAGCCTTGTCATGGATGTGTTCAAAATAGGATATTACTCGAGCTTCTACAGCTGCCTGTCTGCAATCAAAATAATCTACCCCATTGTACAGGCAATATTTGTGGTTGTCCAGGTGAGATGGTTGTGCTCTGTCATGGGGAGCGGTAAAGACACACAGGCACCAGTGGAAGGAGCTCTGATCTCTTGGATTTAGTTCAACTGCCCCCACAGCAAACACAAGGGCTTAACTCAGCCCCCACCCAGCCCACATCTTCTCCCTCCAACCACAACAGCTTCCATCTATGGCAACTCAACTCACTCTAAGGCAGTGATTTAAACTTTTTACCATCCTGTGACATTTTTCTCACAAACTCTGAACAGCCCCAACCAGCCAGGCCTCCTTTCCCATGAAGAACAGAGGAGGAGAAGGACAGTCAAGGCAGGGGCTACCTTGCAGTTTGAGGGCTCACACAGAGGACCCCTGCTCTGGGGCAATGCCAAGGAGGGAAGAGATCAGAGAGGGACAATTTAGACAGAACAAGGTGTGGCCATGGGCAGAGCAATGGCAGTGGGAGCAAAGAAAGAACATCCAGCAGAGGGCCAGCATTATGAACTAGGCTGAGCCCAGAGCAAAAGAGGCTCCAGCTTGCTCTCTTCTCTGCAGGGAGATCCCTCCTTCAGAGGGATGTGCTTTGCTTTCTTGTTTTGCTGGAAATAACAACTCCTTTTCTTTCCCCTGCAGACATATTTCCTGTGGGTCTCTGCCAAAGACTGCATCCACGTGCACCTGAACGTTACCAGGTAAGCACTGCTGCTCCTTGAATCCCACTGTCCCAGCAGACCTGGGCCCCCACAAGCTATCGGTACTCTCTCACACAGCTAAGATGTAGCCAGGGGATAATCCCTTAATGCTGTCCAAAACTAAACCTGCTCGATCTCCAGCTAAAATTAAATCCCAGCTCAAGCAGCTGTGGTTAATGACCTGTGGATATATCAGGGTTGAGATTCAATTCCAGAATACAAGCATTACTCAAAGCAGATAGTATTAAATAAATAATTAGCATTACATAATGATTCATAGTTGACTTTTTCTTCCCTGGAGAAGATAACTATGCAGTGGGCAAGCCTCAGTCAAAAATAAGGTCTTTGCAAGACTGGATCTACTGGAGACCAATTCAGATCTTTCAATTTATTCACTATTGAGAAGCTCTTTCAAAAACAATAATGGGAATCAAGCCTTGCTAATTCTCATGAGCATGGACAAAAAATAGGAAGAGAGTGAGGGCAGCAAAGGATCAAGATTTCTAGCCTGGGCCATTGGAGTCATCACACCACTTTAGGCAGACGCCACACCAAAACCACGGATGGGAGAAACATGGCCTAGAGCCACTACTTAATTGTCACAAACCTTCTCTTTCTCCTGCAGGTGTGGCTTGATGTTAACACTGACTACAAACCTGGCGGTGTGGATGTCAGCAGTGACAGATGAGTCTGTCCACAAGACACATTCAAAGCTGAAGAAAAACATGACAGAAGAAATCTTCAGGTGGCTCCTGAAAGGTAATCTGCCTCTTTGCAAAGCCATCTGGTCCAGGGAGAGATCAGGTAGAAATTGTTCCCCAGCAAGTAAGATTTTATCCCTTTTCAGAAGGTCTGTTTAGAGCTGGAGGTACCTTTGTCAGGGCTGGTTTGTTAAAAGCCAAGTATGGATGTTCATTTCCTAACCTCTGTCAGAGAGGAGTCAGAGAGGTGGAAGACTCTGTACATCTGGGGTGGGATTGAAGAAGGGAAGGAAAAAGAAAGATTTAACCTGACAGTTAACTTTTTAAGAAAGAACATGGGCACAAGAAAGCTGAGGGTGAAGTGTCCTTGTTTTCAAAGTGGTCACATGTTCTTTTGTTCTTTGTCTTGATTTTCACTGACCCCAAACATCCTGTTCTTCAGGGAGAAGTGTTGCTCCTTGTTCTCATAACATGGCTTCTGTCTGGTTTTGTCTTGTTTCAGTGGGAATGAGAAGCAGCTCAGTTGAAGAATGCAATTGCAACAGCCAAATCTGCCAGATCTTCAAAAATGGCTACTTTTGGCTATATCCCTTTAACATTGAGTACAGTCTCTTTGCCTCTGCCATGGTCTATGTCATGTGGAAGAACGTTGGACGCTTCATAGACCACCACTCCCACCACATTCAGCGCCTGAAGTTCAGGCTCTTCCGAAGGACCTTCTTTGTAGGCATCATGTTGGGCCTCGTCATCCTTGTGAGTGGTTTGGGAGTCCTCATCCTGTACGAGGTGCAGGTAAATTCCAGCATTGAATCCAGCAAGAAGAGACAAGCACTCACCATGTACTACATCTTCAACATTGTTTGTCTGAGCCTGATGTCTCTTGTCTGCATTGGTGGCTCTGTCATCTACCGGTTTGACAAAAGGGACATGGACCGGCACAAGAACCCCACCAGGACCCTGGACGTAGCCCTGCTGATGGGTGCGGCCTTGGGACAATATGCCATTTCCTACTACTCCATTGTGGCCATTGTGGCCAGCACACCAAGGGACACTATCAGCGCGCTCAACCTCACCTACGCCCTCCTAATGATCGCCCAGCACACCTTCCAGAATGTCTTCATCATCGAGGGCCTCCACCGGCAGCCCCCCAAGGAGGACTACAAGCACGAATCTCACCAGAAGGACCTCTATGGACTCACCTTTGTAAACATCAACGCAGTGTCTCTGCGGGTGCCCGACACTGGCAGCACCTTGGCCACTGGTGCGACATCTGGCACAGAAGCCATGCATGCTTCTGACCTCGTGAGGTCCCTCACTGCCCCCAAGAAGATGAACTGGAGGAGGAAGTTCTTGAGGGAGATCTCCATGTTCCTGCTGCTGAGCAATATCATAGTGAGTACATGCAGGGAGAAGTTTGTGCAGGAAGGAGAGGGCTACAAGCACAAGGGAGAAGGGTTGGTGAAGGAAAGGGTGTGGCCTATGGAAAAGCAGGCCTTTCTCTGCCTCCGCTGTACAGAAAGTACATTAGTTATATTTATAAATGCAGAATTCTGATTTCCTTGTCCTCTAAAAAAAACCAGCAACTGCCCTGAAGTTAAGACATTTCAGGCTACATCAACAGACCTTGTCGCTTATCACCAGAATATCAGACACAAGAGGTGGGTGCAAGGGAATAATCAGTTTCAGTATTTTTTATTGTGTATTAGTGGATGTGTGGGATAGCTTATTAAAAGCAGTAAATTACATTAAACCATTCCCTTTACCCCCCCAAAGAAGGGATGTAAAGTGACAAATATCTGGGGTGAAGTCTGGGTTTTCCTGAGAAATGGCAGCACAACTCTTCTCGAAACCCATGGCCTAGGAGGTTGCTCCTTTCCTGGGCAGCTGTGGCTGCAGGTCCCTGATGTACCACACACCTTTCTCACCACAGTTCTGTTCTCCTATTTTCTCCCACAGCTCTGGATCATGCCAGCATTCGGTGCCCGGCCCCAATTTGACAATGACACCGAACTGAACTTCTATGGCGATTCCATGTGGCCAGCCATTGTGGACATTTGCCTCCCTTTTGGGATCTTCTACCGAATGCACGCTGTGGCCAGTTTGCTGGAGGTCTACATCATGTCCTAAAGAGCTCCCTTGCAAGGAAGATGAGATCCTCCTCAAGCAATCCACCTTCTTCCTACCCCAGGGCTGGGAAGCTGCCCAGATGGTCCCAGGGGTCTCCAACACTGCCAGAATCATGTCCTCTTGCAATGTTGGGGCATTTATGAACTGTCAGTGAAGATCATCCAAACATAGTCCAGATTTTATTTTTGCTACTTGTGTGTGGATGTGCCTATGTGTGTCTGAAGTTCTTAAAGCTTAAAAGAGAGCAGATTTTAAAAAAGGAAGTTATCTAGGGTGGGATCATGGTGATTACCCTTGGTTCATGCAGAGACTCACCTTCCTTGTAAAGCCTGTTCACTCCATGCCACTGATGGACTCTCCAGAGTGTTCTCAGCACCTTTGGGCAGTCAGAGCCTCCCTGCACACAGAAAGCTGGAGAGTGCAAGGGGCTGACAAAGGCCTGGAAGGACAGAAAGGGAAACCACTTCACCTCCTGGTATGGCCAGTCGGAAATCACTCCCCTGCAGAGATGTGAAAAACAAACTGGTGACCACCAAAGGCTTTGGGAAACGTTTTAATCTTTCCTCTCTGTATTGCCCATGTGTATGGGCCCTTTCAACACTTCCCAGTGCCAGCCCCTGCCTTCCTCTCCAGGAAGCTTCACTGAAGCCTCCTCTTCCCAAGGAGGGAGAGCTGTGCATGTGGTCCTGGGCTCGCCCTGATATGGGATTGCTCTAGCACACTTTTTTCTCAGCTTTCCTGAATCAGGGCTCAAGAATCATAAAGATGATGTGGGCAATACAGTCTGGGGGATAATAAAGAGATTTTTCTTTTTTCTTTTTTCCTTTTTTCTTTTTTTAATACATAATGATTTTTTAAAATGTATGAACATTTTTGTACGCAAAGTTATTTATTGATTTTTCACTGTAACTGAACTCCTGAAGGGACCCTATGACACCGAAATCAATGCAATGCCATGGCCAATTTTATCTCCAGTGCCCTGAAGGGATGCTGGTGCTGCACTCTCAAACCTGTGCTTGGTTTGAGGCTTAGAGCACAGCCCTGCACCCAGACCCTGGGGCCCTGACTCAGGTTTCTGGGTGCCTGCAGCTCTCCACGAACCACTGAATGATTGAGGGGGCTTTCAGAGCAGGTCCTGGGCTGCAGGAGTTAGAAATGGGCCCTTCTGCTGTACCCAACATCCAAGCAGAGCCTCAGAAAGCCCTCCCTGCCAGGACAGGAGGGTGCATGTCAAACTGGCACACCTGAGCTCTGTTTGCATCCTGAGAAATCAGGGTTTAACCATTCTAATAAAGGCTTTATTGTTCCATCAGGGTTTATCGTTCCAATAAAAAATATTGCAGAGGTGGCAGAAGTCATCAAGCCTTTTCCTACGGATGTGTGCGCATCTGCCAAAGAAAAAAATAATAAATGGAAATCATGGTATTTGAAATGGAGTGATGCAATTTTCCACCCCACAGCCCAGGCTGACGTGTTTCCAGCCACCTTCCCCTTCAAGTCCAGATCACCAAACCAGCAGGGACCAGTGCATCTGGTTAGTCTGATACCAGTGTTCCTGTCTGCCAGCAGCATTTCTCTGAACTGGGTAGAACATGGGGGAAACCCCAGTTTCCCCTGCCCTCAGAGGGCTGCACTGATCCAGAATTTCCACTTGGGTCAATCCTTCCCCTCACCAGCCTGGGAGTCCAAGCCCGACTGACCGTGCAAAGGCCTGGTTCTATTTTTACCATTGATCTGGTAAAGATAAAATCTTTCACTAGAAACCTTAACCTTTCCTAAAACAAAAGCCTCATTATTATGTGGCTCCTGCAGTCAAAATTAAGTCAGAAAAGAGACGTAAACAGTGCAGACGTCAGTCCTACTTACAGCTCCACACATTGTTTGAGCCCAAGCTGCTGAGCACTCACAGGGGCAGAAAACACTTTTAATCACCCAGTCTGTTCCCAGGGGGAACACTAGGTTTCCTCCTACGTGCTCTTGCTGGTTCCTGCTCCCAGGTTCCCAGGAATGGGTGCACTGGGTCAAGCAGGGCATACTTTGAACTGCTCTTTTCTTCTGGACAGCTGTTGTAGGGGCACTTCTGGGGCCAGATAGATTGAGGATGGATGTCAGGATAACCCCCCAACAACTCAAGCAGCTCTGATACAGGCAATAATCCCAAATCAACCTCTCCAGGGTGGTGGGTCAGCTGAAACCACAACATCCAACCACAGTACTGTTGGGATAAACCAACATGGGGATGGCAGATGCTCCACAAGGATCCCTGGCTAACCTGAGGTATCTCCAGGCTGAAAGCACAGGGATGACAGGGGCTTCCAGCCAAGGGCTGAATTCTTCTTCTGCCCTCCAGCCACAAACACATATCTTGGGAAAAGCAGTAGATTGGGAAAGAGGTAGTGAACCCCAGCTATATACAAAAAAAAGGGTATATAAATATTGGGGGGGTATATATATAGCCAGAGGGAAAGTGAGCACAAATGCAAAGAAGGAAAAAAGAAGAAGCCTAAAAATCCAAACCCTAAGAAAACTCTGCTGCAAACTCTCTTGTGTGCTCAAGGATACGAGAAGGTATCAGCCCATAGTCAGTTACTGTGCAAAGGGGTGTGCTCCAAGGCTGATGGAGAATCATCCAAATATTCCTGGGCAACTCCCTGGCACATTCAGTCCCCCAGGTGTGTCACCCAAACCCAGGCACTGCCAAATGCACAAATCCATGTCTTTCCCTGGGATTCCACTCTGGCAGGTGACGCAGCTGACTGCTGTTGGCTGCTCCATCACTGCCCCTCTCCCCTCGGATCAGGGACACAGCTCCTCACAGCCCAGTTAAAGAGCAGGATGCATCTTCTTGATGGAGGGTTTGGTGGAAGGGGAGGACACCACAAACATAGAGTACCCAAGTTGTGCGAAGGGATCCCGCTTGACCCTTTGTACACACATGCTCGTGTCAGATCCCTGCAGAAAAGCACTGCTGCGTAGCTCCATCTTTCGTGCCTGGAAGGAGGGAAACTGAGGCACAGGAGCTGGGTGAGCAGAGAGCCTGTCAGAGCAGAGAACGAGGCTGGGCCCCAAGGCCACCAGCAGCATCTTGCTGACTGCTCCTGCCAGAGCATCATTATGGAACAGAGATTCCATTTCCATTAAGGGGTGGGGAACTAGGACAGAGTTGTGCCTCAGGGTGACTGTTTAAATGGCAGTCACTGCAAATGAAGAGCTACAGGAAAGCAAAAGGCTGCCCTGGGGCGCACCAGGTCCTGCCAGGGCTTTCCAGCTTCACTCACTTTGGTATAAAATCCACTTTGGCCTCCCAGGGATTTGAGCACCCATTGTGCTGCAGAGGTTTGGTGGAACTCTGAACTCCACAAATAAAAATCACTCCCCAGGAGTTGGCAGGGTTAAGAGCTCAGCACTGGCTGAGCTCAGGAGCTCCAGTCCCAGGACTTGAGAGACTCTGTGAGTGTCAAAAAGGTGTCAGTTCAGACCCTGGCCTGAGGGACACAGTAATAGAGCCAACAAGGATGAGCAGCAAGAGAGGGAAGAGACAAAGAGCAGGAGATCAGAAATCATTGCTCAGAAAAGAGCAGGGAAGGCCATAGCCAGGGTCAGGCCTGAGGCATCATCTCACCCCTACCTGGGTTTTGCATCCCCTCCTCTGCTTCTTAATCATCTGTTATTTGAGGGTGAGATTTGTTTTATTAGGGAAAAAAACAAAACAAAACAAAACAAAACAGCATTTATCTGGGTGGTTTGTTCTGAGGTGTGTCCAAGACAGGAGGAATCCAAGTTAATTATTATTTGTCAGTGCAGAAGATGGAAAGTGGATGGATTGAGAAGGTCACAAGGCTGGCAATGAGGGATGGGATTGCCGCACAAGGTGCCTGTAAGCAGGATCGGCTCCGGCGGTGTGCTGAGAACCAGGTCAAGAGGTGGTGGCAGAGGAGGCATTTCCCAGTGGTCCTTAGCAGTGAGGAGGAACTCAGTGCTGGCAGGAGGTCAAAAGAACCTGTACCAAGAGCCAGCAGGGAAAATAGAGACACTCTCACAGGTGGAGCCAGGCCATACCCCCAGAACCCATCAGAGGGGATGGAGGGACAGACCTGGGCAGTGCAGCACAGCTCACCCTCACCCACGCTGGATGAAGCTGCTCTTTGCAGTCACCCCAGAAGTCTCTCACTGCCAGCCCCAAGGAGACGTCACCACCATGGTTATCAGTGCCAAAGGAAGGGTGTGGGCCAGCCGGGGAGATGTGAGGAGTCTCGCGTTCCTCAGCTGGCCTTTGGGCAAACACAGTGGCTGGGCCCGGAGCTCCTTCCTCCCGGGCCCTGTTTACAGACCTGCTGGGCCCGGCCTGGCTGTTATCACTGCTAAGTGCACAGATAGCACCATTAATAGGCACACTCCTGATAGCAGAGGGGCAAACATCGCTCCTAACATTTACCAGCTTTCTCCCAACCTCTGAGTAAAGGCAGCTTCTTCGGGGCAGTGATTTCTGTGATTGATCCAGTGAGTTGGACTCACCTTCTCCTTTCCTGCACTCTTGCTTACTTAATGATTTAGTTAAACTTGTGTCAATACATTGCAGTAAAACAGTGCTCTTCTTCAAATTAAGGACCAAATAAGGAGGATTAATCCATCTCCGAGGGCTTTAAAACTCCTCTGGGTTCAATTTCAGCTCCAAAGCCAAGATAGGGCAAGTCAGGCTAGGAAGGATGCCTCATCTTTGCAACACAGATGCCCAGTCCCATTGACAAAACTACTGAAGCACATCAGGCACCAGCATTTTATTTCAGACCCATCTTTGAAGGGAAAACCTCCAATTTCAGCCAAACTTTAGAATACATTTGGATTCATGGCCTCCATTCCCCACTTCTGTATAGCCACCCCAATTTAGGATCATAGCACTGAAAAAGAACAGGTTTGTTAATACCTTGCACAGAAGTAGTTGGCTTTGGCCAACAGAGGCCACCAACAGAGGCTCTTGGGATATCCCAGTTCCCTGCTGATCTCTGGAACAGAGTCTGGAAAAGAGCCAGGCCCCTGAAAGAGTTCAGTTGCACTCAAGGGATCTCAAAACATGAAAGCAAGGAGCAAGGACATGCAAGCAGGCTGTCCAGACAGGCTGGAGATGCTGATGCTTTGGGAGAGGGCAGAACAAATCCAGCCATGGGTATTCATGAACACCTGCCCAGACTGGAGCACCTGGTCTCCACCACAGAAGTGCAAGGGGTTGGTGAGACATTAAACATGACCCTTCTGCTGGCAGACATCAAACAATGGCTGCACCAGCACACACCAGGTGTTCTTACCCAGGAGGAATGGGCCCCTTTCAGTCTTGTTTTCAATCCCTTTCGTCACATCCCCACACACGATAACCTGTGCTCCCCCAACCACTCCTACCTCTAATCAGCTTCTTGGGAATTATTTCATGGCTCTGAACTCCCAGCTCATGTGTTTGCCAGCTGAAAGGACCTCAGGGCTTGGGGGTTCATCCTGGGATACACAAATAAGTCCTCTCCTTCCAAGGAGAGGTCCATCCTCTCCTGATGGACCCTCTAAACTCACCAACTCAGAAATGCTGAATCCCTCCTGCCAGCCACAAAACCTGGGGCATCAGCTCACCACAGAGTCCCAAGTGAGAATCGGTTTGGTCTGCAGAAGGAGAGGGATCAAGAACAGCACAGCTTGGACCTAAAGCATCCCTGACCACACATGGCCAAGACTGTGGGGCTGGCACTTGTGGGTCTCACTCTGAAGTCAGCATTAGTAGGTTGCAGCTATCACCCTCAAAAGCAGCAACTTTCTGCCAAAAAGGCATCAAACAGGTGTAATTCCTGCACCAGTGCAGGGGTGGACTGGGAGCTTTACCTTTTGGGTAAGATTTGTGCCCTAGATAAAAGCAAAAAGAAATGGTACACGTGAGAAAAAAAATCTTAGGATCTACCTAAAAACAAGGGAGTGGGGAACTCAAGTGGATTTTGGCCAAGGCCGTGTGGGTAAGCACTCCCAGCACAAGCCTGTGCCAGGAGATTAGCTCTACACCCGCCTGAGCCATGGCATGAATTAGTCACCACAATTTGTGGTTTTACCAGTTGGCACATCCTGTGCCAAGCCTGTTGGTGTGAGGCAACCTAGCAGGTGCATAAAGGAGCTGTTCCCCATTGGCTGCCTGTGGCAGATCTGAGAGCTTCCCACTGAGTAATTAATGTAATGACAATAGTAGACACAAAGTAAACAAGGTGGAAAGAAAATAAATCAATGGGCTGGGAGCAGAGGCTGCATTTAGCGAGGAGCAGCCCTGACGGCTCCTGTCTGTACCTTGGACTGTCAGAGTCTCCCGTGCATCCTGGTGGCATTCCAGACACTGGCTTGAGATCAGCTGCATCCGAGGCTGGGCCGGCTCCTCAGGCAGCAGGAGGCTGCAGGCAGGTAAGGGCTGCATTTGGCTGCTCCCCACAGCACAGCTATGGGGTCAAGGGCTTGGTCTGTGTGCAGTCCTGCCTGGGCACTTGGGTACCTCCTGATGCAGCCTGAATGGGCTTCCTGCTGATTTTATGGCCTCTAAGCTCCGTTTGGAGTAGAATATTTATGGCCCTAGAAGAGAGGAGGGAGTTTGCCTCTCTGCTACCAAGTTAGGAGAATTTTGGAGAAAAATGGGGAAGATTTTAGGATTAATGTCCACCAAGAGAAGTGCCAAGGAACTCAGGGCTTGGCTGTTCATCCTGGGACACACAAATTAATCTTCTCCTTCCATAGAGGTCTATCCTCTCCTAATGGACCCTCTAAACTCACCAACTTAGAGAGAAATGCTGAATTGCTGCTGCCAGCCACAAAACCCAAGGGATCAGCTCACCTCGGAGTCCCAGGGGCACGGGCAGATAGAGTAACTCTGAGCACATGCAAAAGAAAAGGGAAACACTAAATTTCAATCCCTCCTCAAACAATTTCTCCCCAAGACTACCTGTCACAGAATGTTTAAGGTTCTCCCCTCTCTTGAACACATCTCAGAGGGCTTTTTTTTTACTCCAGCCACCCTTCACTACAACCAGAGCCACACCATGGAATGAAAGCAACTTTCCATGTACCAAATCTATAGAGAGATTGATCTTGCCTGATTGCTTTATGTGAGCAAGATTTCCCTCTCAAGAGCAATATAGTCTTAACAAGATTTTACCAAAAGATGGATGGAAAAGCTCCCAGACTCTGAATGTCTACCTGGGCCAATCCCTCCAGCTCCTGTGTCAGCATCCTCACAGCCTTGTGCTACAAGAGAAAAAAGAAAGAAAAACAGGTACTAATTGTTTCCCAGTCTCAGCCCACCTGGGTGGGAGTTTGGATCTTCTCCCAGCAGCTTATTCCAAACTTTACAGACCCTTTGTTTATTCTCTTCAACTCTGCCACAATTTGTGGGACCATTCAAGGAGACTGTAACCCTCAGAGCCCAAAAACAAAAGGAAGAGGCTGGACCCATCAACTGAAAATCAAGAGCTCTGAATTTCAGAGCAGGTCTGAGCTTGCTCTTCATTTCCACCTAATCCTTACGGCAACAAAGGGAAAGGAGAAAACCTGAATCCAGGACTGGAGAAGCTGTGAAAGGTGAGGGTGGGAATGGTTTGAGCACCTCTGGTCCCAGCAGCTCCTAGTACTGGTGAGGCAAGGCAGAGATATCAAACACACACTTTAATGGCAGTGTCTCCGGACAGGTTTTGGCAGAAGGGCCTTTCCCCAGTGCCCTGCAATGACTCTGTCCACTGGGAAATTTTTAATGCCTAACCCGGGCTAAAAGCTAATCTTCTTTTCCCCTTCATCCAGCTTCTGGAGAAGGACGGAGAAGCTGAAAAGCAAGCAAGGGAGGTCACCACACAAGCGGCCTTCGCTGCAGAGCACACAACCTCCCATCTCAGCACACCCCCCCTTTAAACCTCCCCTCTTTTCAATGCAGCAAGTGATCCCCAGGCAGATAAGCCATGTCTGACAAGAAAGTCTCCAGGCCCTGCCATCACTGCAAGAGCACGTCAGCCCCAGCAGACACCTCCAAGATCCACTATGAGAAGTTCTGGCTGTACCGCCACTGCTCTTCGGTGCAGCAGAGGGACCAGCAAGCTCAGAAGGCTGGGCAACTCTTCTCAGGGCTGCTGGCCATGAACGTGGTGTTTCTGGGCAGCGCCTTCATCAGCAGCATGATCTTCAACAACGTGGCCATCACTCTGGCACATGTCTGGATCCTGCTCTCCATCCTCAAGGTCTTGTGCCTGTTCTGGATTATTTACTACCTGCTGGGCACCAGTCAGCAGCCACACGCAGTGCTCTACCGGGACTCCCACGCCGGAGCCATCTGGGTTAGGGGTAAATTCTGCTTTTATTTCTTCTCTCATGCCTTCTTCCAAAGACTTGGAAGGCAAAGAAATTCTTCCCCTGTTACTAGAAGAGCTAGAAGCCATAGGATATGCAGTTAGGGCATTGGGAATCTCCTAGTTCCTGTCAGGCTGATGGGGACACTGGGTGCCACAGAGTGGAACCAGAACAGCCAGGAAAGCCTGAAACTCAGCTTCCCTTCAGCCTCCAGTCAAACTTTGCCCTCTGGTCCCTTCACAAGGAGAAATCCAGGCATAACCCCTTTCCAGGACAGCAACTGAGCACCATGGGAAAACCATAGGAAAGGCTTTAGGCAGGAACATTTTGAAAAGTGAGAGGAGAATCACTGTGTTTATTCTCCAAGAGCACCAGTGGCCCTTTGTCACCGTCATCCTCATTTAACATCACCGCAGCCTTATTTCCAGGGAAGGATTCTTAACCATTGAGTCACATCCCAGTGACACCCAGGCTTTCCTGGGAGATTTTCCCTTCAGTATTTGCCCCACTTTGAGAAATTACCCTTCTCCCAGCAGCCCTGCCTCTGGTCTGTCATGGAGTTCTTAATTAGGCACTGTCTTGTTAACTAAGCAAAGCATGGACAATCAAGTGAAGGAAGCTGCAAGGTACTTGAGTTCCTAAAACTGCAGAGACATGTCCAAGGCAAAAGGGAGAAACAATCAAAGGGTTCCAACTCCTGCATACGGGGCTGCTACAAGCCTTAGCAGACCTGTGGTTATCTCAGGTTTCCTCCCCAACGCAGAAAGCATGACCCACCATTAACGTATGGCTGTCATTCCAGATTGTACAGAAAAGCCCAAAAACCCTGTCCCCACCTCGTATCCAAGCACAAGAAAATACCTTGCATTTTCCTAACAGCTTTAACTAGTCAAAGCACACAATCATCTTCAAGAATAAGGCTCTCCTTTGTCCTCTTCTCCTAAAATCATAAGAATTCCAGGAGAAAGACTGCCAGCTCCACACAAATCCAAGAAGCACAAGGCCTCCTATCCCCAGCCAAGCTCAGATGCTCCACAGACATGTCTGTGTTTATTTACTAGTCCTTTGCTCTTCGTGCAGGGTCAGTGCTGCTGTTTGGCAGTTGCAGCGTCCTCCTGAATGTGTTTCAGATTGGCTACAGCACAATCCTTGTCCACTGCAAATCCAGGGTGGAAATTGTGTTCCCCAGCATTGAAATCCTTTTTATTTGCACCCAGGTACTGTACATTACCCTTCTGGAAGCTTGTTTATTCTCTCTGTCCCATTCCTGGGAGCCACAGGGTTAGGGGGAAGCTGGGAGACGTGGGAAAGTGAATGAAAATGGGGCATTCTCCTGAGCATTGAAAGCATTAAAGCATCACACTCCACTTCAAATGCTACCTGCACTCCCTGTGTGCTATGTTGAGAGACAGGGGAGAAAGATTCAAAAATTACCCTAGAAATACCTGACATATCATAGGATCCAGAGGAATTTGCTTTGAAGCAAAGTAAGGAGAGAGGAGAGGAAATTTCAGGTTTTGCCAGAAATGTCTTTGCACCAGTCTGAGCCTCAGCCCCTCTTTGTATTTGCCAATCCATCCACCCAACAAAATCCTCTGCACACAAAGATATCTCACACCATTTTCACCTTGTTATTCAACACCAGCCTTCTTCTTTACAGACTCAAAGCCATATTTGAAAAGTAAACTAATTCCCACCTTAGCAGCAAATACCCACATGAACAGGATAGAAGAACACAGAGCTCCAGGATGTGCATTCAGTGCAGTCACACATAAATGCTGCCCCTATCCAAGGATGCCAGCACCTGCCTCAGCACTGGGTTGCAGGTGCACACATGTCCCTGCACCCTTGCACAGAGGCAGGTTTGCTTCTGCTTGGACCTGTACCTTCTTGTCTACCTGTCCCTTTCCACCATGTGTGCAGCCAGCTGCCAACTTCACTCTGCTCATGCTGTTACTGTTCTCCACTTGCAGGCTTACTTTCTGTGGCATCACTGCAAGGACTGCATTCAAGTCCAGCACAACTTCACCAGGTAAAAAACAAGGATAAAAAATGCCTTCTACTGCTCTAAACAAACTTTTCCTTTCTGCCTGTGATGTCCATTATGATTCCTGCTAGAACTGTGTTCATCTGCTCCTACACAGACCCTATATTTTGGGTCACAGAAGAACCAAACTGCGTTGTTCAGACCCATGCTCCCTCCACTGAACTGGGCTCACCACCTCCCTTCAGTGTTCCTTTGTGCCTTGGAGTACTGCAAAGGTTGTTCCTTCCTCCCAAACATCTTCCTGCTGCCTGTCTCAGGGACCAGCCCACAGACTGTACAATGGGGGAGGGTGGTCTCCCCATTCCTATTACTGGGAGATGTCTCAGCTTAGGCCAGTTTCACCAGGCACTGCCTGCCCTGCTCCTTTGTAAATGGCAAGTGGGAATATGCTCTGGTGTGTTTATGCAAAGCCACACCCCATGGGCCTCAGGCAGAGAGGGCACGAACACTCCATGTGTGCTCAAATCTGTGCATGGGCCAGCAAGAGGGGAAGGACACACTGGCCATGAACCATCTCCAAACATTGTACAAGTCCTGTGTCTCCTCCTAGGTGCGGGCTGATGCTCACCATAGCCACCAACCTTCTTCTCTGGCTCCTGGCCGTGACCAATGACACCCTGCACATGGAGATCGAGTCTCAGCTGCGCGAAGTGGAGCAGCGATTCGCAGGCAAGGCTCTTTCTGCACATCCCCATTGGTGTTAGGCTGACACAGGTGACTTCTAGGGAAACAACATTTCACAGAACCACAGAATCACAGAATATACTGAGTTGGAAGGGACCCTCAAGGATCATTGAGTCCAATTCTTGGCCCTGTACAAGACCATCCCCCAAGTATTCCACCATGTGCTCCAGAGTATTGTCAAATGCTCCCTGAACTCTGTCAGGCTTGGTGCTGGTGTACTTCTCTGGGGAGCCTCTGGGTCTCAGTGATTCAAGTATCTCCAGTTCCCCCAAATGCTGCAACTTCCCTATTATTGGAGGTTGTCTCAAGGAAATGGGCTGCAAGGGGAGATCTTCACCTGGAGGGAGAGGATCTGCTATGAAACCCTAAAACTGAGGGCTAGGAAAGGAAAAGCCCACCACAAATTAGCATTTTTGATCACTTTTTCCTATTAACTGCAAGCACAAGATTGCCAGACTAGAAGAGGCTCATATAATTGGTGTGGTCTTCTTTCTGAGGATATAGAGGAACAAAGAGGAATCTAATATTCCAGGGGGAGAAATATAGAAGGCTTTGTTGTGAAGGAAGAGGAGTCTCATACCCAGCACCTCTGGTGTTGACCATAGGTAGGAAAAGACATTAGCTAAACTGTGTTATTTTGAATCTTCATATCCTTTAGGACTGAGCAGTAGCCATTTTACTCTCTTCTGATCCCTGTTTCTGAGGCACAGACACACATGTTATGCCTGCACACAAGAAACTCCCAAAGACAGCCTGACATCCAGGCCATCTCCCTCTTAATTGTTGCCTTCCTCTTCTCATGCTCCAGGCAACGAGACTACCTTGTGCACATGCCCAAACACGACCATCTGCAGTGTCTTCCAGAAGGGCTACATCCTGCTCTACCCCTTCAACACTGAGTACTGCCTCATCTGCTGCTCTGTACTCTATGTCATGTGGAAGAACGTGGGGAGACGCATCAGCCACCACCACATCCCGCCCACTAAGCCCAAATTCAAGCTCCAGGGGGTGGTCTTTGGGCCACTGCTGGGCACCAGTGCTGTAATCATTGGGGCCTGTGTCTTCATGATGTACCAGATCCAGGCCACCAGCTTGGTCCCCAGCAGTCAGGTCTTTGTGATCTATTATTCCTACTACATTGTGCTCCTGCCCCTGATGAGTGTGGGCGCTGTGATTGGGACAATCATCCATGCCTTGGAAAAAAAGGAGCTGGACACACTTAAGAACCCAACCCGCAGCCTGGATGTGGTCTTGCTGATGGGGGCAGCCCTCGGCCAAATTGGCATGTCCTACTTCTCCATTGTGGCCCTGGTGGCCACTAACCCCAGGGACCTGCTGAACTGCCTCGCCCTGTCCTACTCTGTCCTCCTCATCTTTCAGAACATCACCCAAAATGTTTTTGTCATTGATGGTCTCCACCGGCGGTGCGTTGTAGCAGAAGCTGAGGCCAAACATGCCGGGCAGCACATGGCGGCTGCAGAGCTGCCTGGGGAAGAGGAGACCACACTGGGCAGCAAACAGGAGCACAGCCAGACACCTTCTGGCAAGGAAGAAGACACTAAAGAAGAGCAGATTCGTGAAGCCTACAGCCAGAGACGAGTGAGCATGCTGGAGCTGGGACAGGAGATCCGGAAAGCTTCCCTGTCCTATATCCATACCTACTCTCACCAGAGCTGGAAGAGAAGAGTATTGAGGGAGATCTCATTCTTCTTGGTTTTGTGCAACATCATAGTAAGTATTGCGCTCTCTCCTCCATCACAGCTCCGGCTGAGCCATGGTGACCTGTGACACAGACATGATCTCTTTGTCTTTCTCATGTATTCCAGACAAAAAACCTTTGCCCACCAAGTTCCAATCTACTGGTGAGGCAAGTTAAGACTGGTTTTGCTGTTTATACCCCACCCCCACAATTAGAAAGTCTCTCTTTTACCCCTAGAGTCAAGTATTACTGGGTTTCATGGGTGCAGGGAGGAGATAGCTAATAAATCCTTACTTGCCAAGACTTTAGCCTCTGAAAAAAACCCATTAGGCTCATTTAGGGTGTTTAATGAGAAACATGAAACAAAATGTGAGGCACCAGCATTAAGTCTCTGTAAACATGAGTCCCCAGGCTTGAAACTCACCCAATAAAGTACACTGTGGTCTGGGATCCTGAATCAACACTGCAGCCTTGATCCAGTGAAAACCCATTGCCCATGGAAACAATGAAACCCTGTAGAAAGGTGAAGCAGGCTGCGGCAGAATGGGGCTGTCTTTAGGTTTCCAGGGATTCAACAGGATTTGAATTACAGCAAGGAGTCAACAGCGTAACTATGGGATTTTCCTTCTCCTCCCTGGCAAGGAGACTACTGTGATACTCCTGAAATATTCCTACAACTCTTGAGCCAGTGCTGAGATCAGGGTGCAGGTAGAGGACAGTTTGTCATCCTCTAACTTGTGTTTCTTTCCCTCACATCTCTCCAGCTGTGGGTCATGCCCACATTTGGGGCTCACCCCATCTTCGAGAATGGAATGGAAAGGTCATTTTATGGCTACTCCACCTGGTTTGTGATTGTGAACTTTGGACTTCCCTTGGGTGTGTTTTACCGCATGCACTCAGTCATGGGTCTCCTGGAGGTCTATGTGACAGCCTGAGCCAAGCTGGACCCCCACCCCAGGGGCTGGGGAGAATGAGTGATGCTGAACAAAGATGCAGTACACAGCAGATATGCACGTGGAAGCTTCTAAGATTTTTTCCCTCCAGCTTCTGCTTGGACTTCTTGTACATCATCATCATGGATTTCATGGAACCTCATGGAAGAGGTTCTTTCGTATTATCTTTTTCCACCATAAAGAATAGACTCAAAGCCCATAAACAAACTCTCACTGCGCTCAGGAATCACACATGCAGTGAGCAGTCTGCCACTGGAAGCTGTTTGGGTGCAAATGGGACTTTACCAACTCCAATTGAGATCTTCTGGATAAAAGAATGCAAGCACAGCCTTCAGCAAAAGCAACAAAGACTGGTCTGCACCAATTCAGAAAATCAAAAGCAATCAAAAAATAAAAGCTATAACATGACCTTGCCTTACTGAGAATAAACACTACTTCTTCCTACAAGCACTCCCAGAGCCTCAAGTGGGAATTATTAGGGAAGCACTGTGGGTGATCTTTACTCACCATGGATGATGTTATCACTGGTGTGGACTACCCAGGGTCACATCCTTGCACAGAGGGCTAGTTCAAGAGCAAGCCACTGCCACATTCGCTGTGAATCTGTCCGCACCCCAACACTTTGGCCCTTGCTGCTGCCTTGCACATCCACTAACCTTTCTCGAGGTCACCATGGACAAAGGAAGGCAGCTGCAGTGAGGTGCCTGATCAAAGACCCGTTAGGATGTGTTCCATAGGGATGCCTGCTTTGAAAGCACGTGGAAGAGCAAGGGGCTTGTGACTATGAGTCCCAAATCCAGAGCCTGATGAACAGAAATAAAGAGATTGAATTTTCACGTGTGTCTTGTGAAATCTCTGGGTCTGCTCTGCACTCAGTGGCCTCAAGGTCAACTCAGTTAAATCGCTCTTGCACTCAGAGGTTGTATGGGGCTCCGAGCAACCTGGCCTAGAGGAAGGAATTCCTGCCCACAGCCGATGAGCTTTATGGTCCCAAAACCATTCTGCGATTCTATGAGATTTAAGAGCAGGCCTGCTCTTTAATCAATCAAAATCTGTCATGACCCTTACCCAAGTATCGCACAAAAGGCATTCTCATTATTGCTTCTGCTCCTTTGTAAATGAATCCCAGGATCAGCGTGGATTTTTGGATTAGAGCCTATTTACGAGGTTTTTTTGGGATCCCCTAGTAAAGCAAACTCTCCCAAGACAGTAACAGCGAGGATTCAGCATTCAGGCAGTGATAGCACCTTTCTGTAAAACTCTTAAGTGAGACTGATTGCATGAGCATGAACTTTGCCCAATAAGTGTTTGTATTTGGGCCCATGTCAACAGAAATATGTCATGAGAAATAACAGCTGGATAAATTAGGCTCCAATAAAGTTAATTATTACTCTCATGTCAGTGTTTGTACCACGGGATCCACAGACATGCTAATGTCTGACCTCAAACCTTCTTCCTAGTGATTGACAGCCTGGGGACAAGGAAAGATGGCACTTCATGGGCAAACCATGACCTGGATTTTATCCAGTTTAATGGATAAAACACTGGTTTTAAGTTACTGAGCTTTCACGGAGCAGGTGACTTTGGAATGAACACTGAATACATGACTGAAGACATGATCAGCATGGACAGGAATGAAGCCAACCAACTCCAACTCTCATCTACAGCCACCACAGATCAGATAAACAGTCAAGGCCCTCCATGTCCTTTCCTAACAACCCCCAGGGCCAGGGTGCCCGTTTTACAGGTCTCAACTGCACAAAGGTTTTAGCACATGGTTCACTAACTCAGGAGACTTGATTCTGTTTGATCTTTGATGATCCTATAAACACAGAAACGGCCAAACCCACACAATTCAGGCTCATTTCCCAGAGTCAAATCTTCATTTTTGATTATTAAAAAAAAATTACCACTGCAGAGGAAGCCAGCTCACGGTCCCCTAGTGGCACAAATCACCTCAACATAAGACAAACAAGATTATAAACTTCCCTCTGGGGAAGGAAAAAAAACAGTACCCAAGTGCATGTTCAGTTAATCTTTATCTTTCTCTCCATAAGTAAGCAAAGAGTTTACAGTGCAAGTCGATTTCCACAGAACAAGGATCAGACTCCAAAGACCAAGAAACAAACAAAAAGGCTTCCAGAGGAACTCACAAAGAAACAAAGCAGAAAACAGAGGACGGAAGAGATAATGAGAACCAGCAGATCCATGGGAGGAAAGAGGCAAAGCACATGGGACACAGGATGCCCCGTTCCAGCTGTGAGGTGCAAGTGCCATAAAATCAGTCTGGCCCCACCAAATCACATTCTTATACATGAGATTCTCCAAGTGAAACAGAGCCCTCACCCTGTTTACACCTGAATAGAGGTGGGTGGGGTCAGGATGGGAGTAGTGCTGGGTGGCAAAGTGGGTTGGATATGGGAGGCAGGTGGGGGAATAACCTCTCTCTATTTCACATATTTCTTATCCTTCAGAAAACGGTTCCGATTTTATTTCACTTTCTACTGGCCTGGGACTCCATACTCTTTCAGTGCCCAGAGGAGGACACCACCTGACTACAGGCCAGTAGGAGCCAGCAGCACACTGGAGCAGCTCTCTGGGAAAGGATGGTCATGCTGTTACCACTGCAGCTTCGAAGCTTAGGCCAAGATTACAAGTCACGGAGTGTGTGTCACACTGTCCCTGTACTTAATGTGACAGACCTGTTTCCATGCAGTGACGCCACTGGGTCTAACCTGTGGCAAAGAGCTCATGGCCAGCAATCCTCCCAAGAGCCTGAATAAAGGAGCACCAAGGACTACGCTTTGATGGAGAGGTCTCAGTTCATGACAACTCACATTCCCTTCACATTTCATTGCCTAAAGACCACGTGGGTCTAAGACAGCAGCTTCTCCCAGCAGAACATAAAATTCTACTCAAACCCCAGGGTGTCTCCACTCACCAATATGTAACCCCACAATGCTGAACCAAGCCAGCAATAGTGGATCTCCCAGCAATTCCCATTAGGGCTTCCCAAAATTTACGCATGCTTGGGACCCAATACATTCAAGATCAAATAACTTGGTCAATGAGCAAAACACCCTGAAGAATTAAACTTTGCCTCAGCACTCTCCACTCCCTACTGACATGGAGATGCTTTTCCTCCTGCAACTTCCAAATTCCTCCTACAACTTCCCTGAGTGCCTCCCTCAAACCCTTGCCTTAACAGTAGTGTGCAAAAGACCCTTCTGCTCCCTGCATTGCATCAGCCTGTCGGGCAAAGATGGAAGGATATGGTTCCTCTCAAACCCAGGTGACGGTGTCCTTTCAGCCAGTAGGAGAAGACTTAAAAGAGTTTAAGTCAGGTCTCTTCTCCTTGCTCTCACTGAGCCAGTCCCTTCCTCCCTATGTGCTCACATGGATTAAAACAGGGCTTTCAAAAGTAAGGCAGGCTCCTTTGCAACAGTCAACCATGAAGGACAAGCTGCTGGGCCTGGAAGCCAAGGAAAAACTTCTGAGCCACACCAACAAAACAGCTTTCCAGGAAAGGACTAGAGAGATTCAGAACCGAGACACAAAGTTTTCCTTCAACATCTTCTCCTTTCATTTAGGTGGGAAATACTTCCCTATATGCAACTGAGACACCAGGAAGACATCTGCAGCCAGAAGGGATGCCTTGGAAACTTTATGGAGCTACATGGAAGTAACTGCAGTTTCCAAACCCTGTCTCCTGCAGGAATAGCAGCTTCTCCCTTTGTACCCAATTTACAGCTAGTTTTTTCAGTTAAATGCTGACTGACCAGGGAAAGGACAGGGTCAGATTGGTTTCCAAACCACATCCAGAAGCAAAAGAGTAACAGAGGAGCTAAGAACAGTCTGATTTCTAGTGCAACCACAACAATGGACAATCCCTTAGATAGCTTTAACTCAAGGTTCGTAGTGAAAGGTGAGGGAAGAGAAGTGAGCTGGGGGGAGGGATGCCCAAGCAGGTCCCGATTAAAGCTTTAAATGACAGGGAGGTAAATGAAGTGATTGTCCTTTTGGTCTCTCAGCTGGACGTGAAATGCAGGAATAGCTGTGATGAAGCAGCACGCCACAGTCCTTAGATCCAGTGTATTTCTCTCAGTAGAGGTAAGGGTTCTCTTTAGACCCGTTGAATTTCAAACAGCTTAACATCTGTGTCATACCAGATCGGAGGATCCACATTCCTGAGAGAGAAAGACAAGAGCCACTTTACTCCCTGTGGCCAGTTACATAAAATTCAAATCTCACAGCCATGATTATGGAGCTGGCTGCACAGCGTGCCTTCACCTTTACATAAAAGGAAATCATTGGCTGAGAGACAATGCACCTTACAGGGATGACAGTATCTACAACTTCCCACAAAGCCAGTGCTTTGCATAAAATCTCTGCACCAGACCCTCTGGGCAGCTTTTCTATTCCCTGCTGCTGCCAGTTTCCAAACAAGCAGCACTCCCAGAAAAACCCCGTTTATGTCACCCACTCAACGTTTTGGAGTAGCTGATTCACCCCAGTCTCTTCCAAGGGAGCAACATCTTTCTATCCTGCAAATATGAGATAATGCAGGGCTGGCCGAGTGCATGCAATTCTCTCTGTGAAAGTCTATGCAAAAGTCTGGAAAAGACCAAGCCAGGCTGCACCCAGCTGGTTTACCTCAAATAAATAACTCCCCACATGTAGGTGCGGAACCACATGGCAGTGCCCGAGTTTGCCTGGTACTTGCGGATGAGGATGGGGTGAGGCACTGGCAGCAGCCCCACCAAGGTGCCATGCTGCAGGAACTTGAGGATCTCCGACTCATCCGTGAGACCCCTGCCAAGACACAGACCAGGAAGATCCTTAGCATGTCCCACAGACACCTCCAAAACTGCTGTGGCATGCAGGATCAGCCTAAACAAACACAGATACTGAGCCATGGCAAAGGAGAACACATCCCCTCTCCTCTGTAAACAGAGAGGAAAAGGGATCAGACAAACAAGATGTTTGGCAAGAAATGTAACAACTCTGCTGAGCCCAGGATGCTTTCAGTTAAACTTTACAAGGTTTCCCTTAGGGGCCCTCCAAATTCAAACTCTGCCAGCCTCATATTGCTCCTTAAACACCACACAGCCTTTCCTTTCCAAAGATCTCCTTACTTGTCAATGCAGATCTTCTCCACCTGAGGGACCAGCACCTGTAAGAGCCGCATGATTGTCTGCAGGGGAAGCTTTGACTTCCAAGACATCACCTGTAGGTAGGAAAACAGCAGGGAAATCAGTGTGCTGCATTAGCAGGTTTTTACAGCCGTCTCCACAATCTCTGCAACAAATGAAGTTTACAATAATCACAAAGCTGGTGGGTGAACTGACTGCACAGGAGCAATACAAATAAATCCTGGAGCACTAGAATTATGAGGCACCCAATAAGACCAGTGGGGCATTGGTTTGAAACAGGTAAATAAAATATTTCTTTGCAGATGTCAGTAAATTAAAGTTCTGGGGTTTTGACTCTAGTGCCTGTGAGGAAATGCTGCTCTGGGAAAGCCTCTGATGGCAGGGAAGGGGCGGGGAGTGTAAGGCATTTCTGCCACAACTCTTTCTCATTATTTATTTCCTCTGTCCAGATGCCCTTACCCAGTCAGGAGTTGCAGTCCACTGTCCACTGGAGGATGCACTAGAGAGACGCCTTTGATCCCGCCGGGAATGTGATGCCTCCTATCAATAACATTATTTTTAACAAATAAAAACAAACAAATGCAAATGACACGTAAGAGTAAGATATACAATCCATTTTCTGCTGATATTCTCCCCAGATTTTCTAGACCACTACTGGGAAAGACAGCTCAGCCTGTCCCTAGAACATGTCAAACCCACCATTCACCAAACCCATGTGCTCTGACCCAGAGAGTGGCAATATTTGATGAAGTTGGAGGACCCTATGGAAGGTCACAGCTCCAGTCACCACTGCTGACACTCTGCTGGAACAACCCACAGTGGCAGAGTTAAAACAGGACTGACAAGAGACTGTTCAGGCATGCTTCTTTCTTTTGGCACAGAGATTAAATAGCTAAAGGCCACAAATTTTTTCAGCCTCTGTCTACGGAGTGTTTCTGGGAATTTTTGTGTCCATTCTGGACTATCTTAAAGAGCATTTTTCCAAGGGTAGGCTCCCAGCAACTCTTATTTAATAACTCTTGCCTCTTGAGGAATGACACACTCAACCTGGCTTTCCATATTCATGGTGGGAAGGAGGGAAGGAAATAACCCTCTAAAATCACTGTCAATCTCTGCACAAGGTGAAAACAGAGAGGCTTTTTCCTTTAGCAATGCTCCCTGACCATTCACTGCTACAGCCTAGAGCTGACTTTTCTACAAAACAAATGGGTACAGCACTTCCTTCCAACAGCCATCCTGCACCTCCACATGCATGGACTCATTCACTCATCACCTTCACAACCAGAAACAGCCAGCTTGGGATAGAGCTGTGCCAGTGCTTTTCCAGCTAGGGAACAGCTTGAGCCAGCTGCTGGACACAGATGGAAAGACCCATGATTATGTTTCATGGGCTGCTGGAAGAAGAAAACCTTCCACAAGTTCTCAGTCAAGATATTGTGTAATGACAACATAATTACTTGTGTGCTTAAGATGTCTCACTGGCCACGGGCCTTCACCTGGTACCAGGCAAGGCCAGAAAGGGTAAGTAAAATTGGTCCTAGGGTATTTGGGATTTCTGTACATTCCAATTTATTCAAAGCCACTCTGAGGGCAGCACCTCAGCCCAGCCTTCATGGGAACACATTGTTCACAGCACCAGCTAGCTAAAAGATTCTGGTAGAGCTCTCCATCCCAAGGGAGATGAAAAAGAAGCAGCAGTAAGAACCTGAGTTGAAAACATGAGGATCAGGAGGTTTCATGGACATCCTCTGGCAATTCTGCACTTGCTGCTCTGTCGTAGTCTTCATGTTGGAGAAAGCTCACTCAAGTGCCCCAGCTCTTGTGTCACAGCGCAAACATGAAACACCCAAGATGATGCAACAGCCCTTCTGAACCACGTTGTGTCCCAGCACCCTGCACGTGTGCACACTGCCTTTAGTGTGATGCCTTTCTTCAATGGGCCAACAGACCTTTTCTTCTAACCCCTCATTTTTATTCACTTCACACCTAGACCTTCCCTGCACATCGGTGTCTGGCCTTACCCCATCACTCAGGGCTGCAGGTAGGTTTCCCTCTGGTGACAGCTGGGAAGCCTCAGGCTCCAATGAACGCATGGTCCCATCCTCTGACACCTGGGACTTCTCCGTGAGCTTGTCAATCCCTGTGTTCAAAAGAGGAAAAGCTCAGAAACACAAGTTAATTAAATATGTTTAAAAGCAGAGGGCTCTTCTCTGCCCCACTATGCACAGACACCCTATGTCTCTGCTGTTATTGGAAAAGCTCCCCTTTCAACAGGAGAAGCAAGATTTAGCTTTGATTTCACAACCTCAAAGGAGTTTTTCTCTATAAAAATGCGCCCCGAGGAGGAGGAGGTACACAGGTTCACATGGATAAACTTAGCCTGAGGCAACAGGTCAAGATTAGGACAAATGGTCATGTGGACATTAAGTCTGCAAGGACAGAAACACACGGCAGTTTGTTTGTGATCAGCTTGGGCCAACTGATCTGAAACTCAGACTCAGAGGCAGTTAAGTTATTCACAAACATAAACTCTTAATCTCTCCACACCCAATGAAAGGGTGAGCCCACACCATATCCTACAGAGAAAACAAACCTCTCTCCTGTTCCAAAGGTAAACTAAAGCTCACCTGGAGTAGCCACCAGACTGGTCTTCAGCGTCCCTGGTTCAGCAGGGGCAGCGGGACGTGACCCTTCCATGGAGACCCCATCCTGGGAGTTGGTGCGAGAAATGGCTTCAGGGGTTTTCCTCTTGCGCTGCAGCCCTTTCTGGATGGACTGGGAGTCCGTGGGCAGGTTGGCCAGCTGGTGAAAGACATTCCGCTTGCGGATAACAGCATAGACCAAATTGGAGTTCCCTGGGAATCACAGCAACAAAATGAGCAGAGAAGTAAGGCTCAAAGAGCTCTGTCAACCCAGCACAGCTCGCTGGGTACGCAAAGCCTGACTGCTCCCACCCACAAAGGCAGTGGCACAGGGAAGAAAGAGCAGAGCTCAATATCCTCTTATCCATTACAAAGCAGTACAGAAAATTCAGTGAAATCCTTCCTAGGCTGGAAAGCTGACAAGAAATGGCTTGGTGAGGGATATTCAAACAGCTGAGAAGAAAAAGGACAATTTAAACCACATATTAGCATCTATTTTGGAAGTAAAGGTTACTAGCCAAGGTTCAACATTCTTCCATCTTCAAAAGAACTCACAAAACAAATCAGGGCATTTAATTTGAGGAGACACAGGCTTGAAATAGCAAAGCCAAAAGGCCAGAATTCTTACTGCCTGCAAGATGGCACAGAGCAGAATGAAACCATCCTCTAATATAAAACACAAATTACACCCACAAAGGCTGCTTTTGGATTTGGCAATTGCCACATGCAAGATTCCCACCAGAGAAGCAGAATGGCCATTCTTGATTTGCAAGTTTAAAGCAAAACACTAAATTTTGACCAGGTTTAGGGATCTTACTTTATTATTTATTAGGTAAAAGACTGTCATGCTATTAAGACAGAAAGCATAAGGCATTTCTTGGAAAGTAGCAAATATCAGAACTTTCTTTGGACGAGGTGGTTTGGTCTTCAGCCCCCAGAGACCTGCCAGAGCAGAACTGAGAGGCACTTGAAAGTTGTTTTGTCCCATCACCTACATTGCTGAGCAACATGAGCAGCTTCACAGCAACATCCAGCCAGTCACAACTTACATGTTACACACTCACTTTATGTTTCTTTTCCTCTCTGTGCATCTCACCTTCTGCAGGAGGGCTGATGTTACACCGGTAATTAGTTGCCATCTCATTTTGCTCTAACCAAATTTGCCTGGGCCAGGACCCAATGCTGATTATCTACTTAATCCAACTTCTCAGTCCTATGTAGCTGATTTCTACACTTCTCACCTCCTCTCATCTCCTTGGACTTCCTCTTAACTTCCATCTGACATTCTCTTGGACTAAACTAGCGCAAACCCACTAAATAAAGCAGTCTGTTACCATCAAACTGGTACTGAATGATGTTGTTGAAAACTTCCAGCAAAAAGAAAACAAGATGGTGGTTCTGGACAGCAGAGAATAGGAACCAGGTGGTGGAAAAAGCCTCCAAGAGATGCAGTAACTTGTTAGCAGCCACCATGGAGAGAGACTTCAGGTATGGAGACACTGTGGAAGGCAAACAAATGAAAACTAGAGAAAGAACCAAGGTGTATTTATTCTCAAAAATACACCACTAAAAATGTTACTTTTATGACCTCCCCACCCCTGCACTTCTGAGAAAGCCTCATGGAATAGCTGAGCCAAACAGCTCCACAGAAACATTTCCAAATACAAAGCAAATTATGCGGAGATATTGCCCAGTAAAAAGAGGCATTGCTGCTTTTAGAGGGTTTTGTTTAGTCTTACACTAATAACAGCACCTCTGCTGTGCCTCCTGAAAAGCTTCATAACTGGAGCCACCTGGGCACTCATTAAGTCCAAGGGAAGCACTGCCACCACGAGGAGGTGGCACTCCCTGCTGTAAAGGGACAGTACTGCTAACTACCCTCAACAGGCCTGCTGGCAAATGTCCTGTTGCCACCTCAAGTGAGCTCCAGGACTTTGCTGTCCCTCCCTCTGCCCCATCTGACCATGCAAGCAGATCTTATCTGCACTGGCCCCTCCAGCACAGGCTGGAAGGGATGAGTTTCCAGCAGCAGGCACTGGTCAGCGTTAGGGAACACAAGCAGGGGCACAGGGAGAGGGGAGTGACAGCAGTGTGGGCTGTAGTTTCTCCCCACACAGTGCTCACCGTTCACAATGATGGTGAGCAGGCAGTCAAAGAGGGGCTGCAGCCGCTGGTGCCCGCTGGTGATGATCTTGTGAAAGACCTGTGGAAGTAAGGAGCTCTTGAGCAAGGCAGCACCTTACTGAAAGCACCCTCTCAACCAAAACCAGTGCCACCCCCACACTAATCCCTTCCTGACACCATTCCTTCCTAGGCAGGGCCCTGCACACTCCACAATTACACAGGTGGGGAAGGCTGCTCTCACTGCAGACTTGCGCTCCAGGAGTACAAGCTTTCATTTACAAGGAATCCTTTGGGAACGTGATTAGGGCCCTATAACACCACAAACAGAAACTGACTGTGAGCTGCTCAACAATGTTCAAGCAGCCTGGGACAAAACTAAGCCACCAGGAAGTAAGAGACACCTTCACCTCCAATAGACTTTGACTCTGAACCCTTATGATAGCTGCTTGAAATGCCACAGAACTAATCATTTTACATTTGATTTTAGTGCAAACTTCTAACTCAAATGTTTGCCCTATTTTTAACTATATCCTCAGACATGGAAAGATTCAAGGGCCTTGTAACCAGTTCAGACATTCGCAATCTTGACCTTCCCACCTTTATCTGGCATGTCTGTAGAGAAGTCCTAAGCATAATTAAGACAAAGAGATGATCTGAGATTAATGGAATGCAAGAATAAAACACATAGCATCAAGAGCAGTTATGGTGGGCAGGTTTCTTTCTACTCCTTTTAATAGAAATCTCCTCTTGGAGATTTATCAGAAGCTGCTGAGAGATTCTTCTCTGGCAAATGAGAACATGACAGAAGGGGCACCTGAGGCTTGTATTGCAAAGCACACAGCTGCTCATAGGCAATGTTGTGGGTAGACTGAAAGGTCAATGAAACTTGCAGCAACCCAAAGCTGTAGGGCTGAGCTTGGTATCACTGTTGTCCCCACTGACAGATGTACTCCACACACCTCTGGTTGCCTGGGACAGAACCAGACCTCCTGCCTTCCATACCAACAATCAAGTCTAGTGGAGGGCATGCACCCACCCCCCATGACAGCAGTGCAGCACCATGAGGAGTCCTGTTCTTTGGGATCACATCATGAAGATGGAATTGCACCTCATGCATATGCACCCTGCCAGACACATCACCTCAGGTTAACAGTGTGCATCCCACACACTTCCTAGCTATTCAGTGGGCTTCCAGTCTAGGGAGGGTGAGTATATTGAAGGTGGACAATTATTTGTGGAGCTAGGAGGGTTCAAGAAGTGCTGGAGCTGTACTCACTATGATGAGCAGATCTGCATGTGTCCCTGTGAAGACAGGGATGTCCATAGGCACTCGTACAGAATACGGCTTGTTCAGTCGCACCCCAAAGTTACGCTCCCCGCTGAGGAGCAGGAGGATAAAGACCCCAATGTGCATCAAGCCCACCCGTGCTGCAAGGAGGGAAAAAAACAACAGAAAAAAATGTCACATGTGAGGCGAATGGAATTCTGTCAGGGGCAGTGAGGAGAGAGGAGGAACACTATGGGACTGATAAAAAAACTGCACAGACTAAACCACCCTGATAAGGGACATCCCACACAGAGCTCCCTCCATCGTCAGTACCACTGTCCTTCCCAAGTACATCTGTGTTAAGTCTTATCAGTGTTAAGTCTTGGATGCTTTTCTTCATTATGTTCTTAAGGTAAAGCCATCATCATAGTAGTGAAGATCTGACTACTTCACTGCCTGATTTACTCCCATGGCAAGAGCAGATTGCTCATTTTTCCCTCTTCACTGGATCAGGGACACAATTTTCAACAAGATGACTCAAAATGTTAACATATACTAAGGAAGGAGGATATCCCTTCCCTATATTGCAGGATAGATCGTGTCCTGCTTCTAGCCTCTTACAAACATTAAAACCCAACTAACTGGACAACTCCACTCCATGTCTGTAGAAGGTCAGGAACATGCATTCAAGATGCTGTCAAGTGGTAGGGAGGAAGCATCTCAAAAACATTCTAGCTCAACTGTCAAGCACAAATTGTTCCAAATATTGAAAATAACCAACTTACACTGGTCTGCTCTGGCATCATTGAGAAAATACAAGATTGGGACAAGAATGTCCAGAACATCGCTGCTCTTTAGTACAAAGAAGAGGAATTTCTGGAAGAAAAGGGAGGATTTCAGACAATCCTAAGCATATACCCTGCACCATCCACAGGACTCAGGACAGGCAGTCTAAAGTTAAATCGGTCTCTCAACAACATTAGAAAGGCTGGTGTATGCACTACCTCATCAGCTCCAGTGTTATTTGTAGGGGTATTATAATGCCTGCTGCAGAACCTGCTTTCAGCACAGATCTTCAGGAGCTGCATCCCCTCCCCCAGGCTGTCCCTACAACCAGACCCCTAGCCCTGCATCAGTGGGGCTGATGAGCACAGCACCCCACAGCCACAGCAAACTACCCACCACAGCCCTTCATCAGGGCTTGGTCCAGCCAAAGCCACAACAGCCAAGCTGGGGCGAAGCTCAGCAAGAAGCAGATCCACACCTTGTTGAAGTCACAGAGTTTCCAGAAGAGGACAAGGAGTTCCTGATGGAATTGTATCTTCTTGGCAGAGTTTGGCAGGTAGGTCTGGACCAGCGGGTTTGACAACAAGCGAGCCACTCCTTTCAGGATGAACTGGAAATCCTGCCAACAGATCAGGAAAGAGACTGTGGTGGGCTCAGGGCTAATGCAATCAGCATGAAATCAGATAGGGAACAGTGCAGGACGGGAACACCTTACCTCCTCCCGGTGTATCCTTGAGAGGTAATTCACAAACAGATTGTCTGGTCCAGGAGGCTGCGTTCAAAGAAAAGGAGGGAAATGCTTACTGGCAAGGTGTATTCAGAAAGTTGAAGTATAACCACAAAGGTCTCTCATTTCAGCTTTCTGTTCTGAATAATCCAGCTTTAAATGCAAGGAGACAAGAGCATTGCATGGAATAGTAAAGTCAGGGGCTTTTCACTTACATGCTCCTGATTTAAGTCAGTGATCAAAATCTAGTATTTTGATCATGTATAGGTCTTTAGTGACTACAGGACTGAAGCAGGATTGGAACAGAGAGAGCACAGTTCAAGGGAAGTAGCAGTGCTGGGTCCTGCAGCTCAACACTCAATACAAGCTGGTGTGAGAGGACCCCAGTGAGTTCAGGAGAGCAGCAAATACAGATTCCAGTAGCACTCACATCCACATCATCCATGGCTGTGCCAGTGGTTGTGCCATCCACAGTGGGACTTGAACTGGTGGAGCTGTCATAGTCCAAGGTGACGATCAGCACCTGGGCCGCCTCCTCCACCAGTGGCTCACGGTAGTCAGAGAAAAGCAGGTGATTGTAAGGAATCCCATAACCCACAGGGTCATAGGCACAGATGACATTCAGGAGCGAGGTGAAGAGAGGGAGTGCATGTCTGAGGAGGAGAAAATGCTCTCAGAAGGCAGCAGCAGGAAACAAAAGGCACTGCCTTGGAGAGGGACAGGCATATCTCTCCCCAGGAGTCTGGGGCCATGAAAAAACACAATCGTTTTCCCTAACCTGTGACAGCAGTCCATGACTGAGGAGCTCAGACCCAAGAGCCAACACTCCAGCTCCCAGCTGAGTTCCTGGACTACAGCTGAGACGGCAGGGGAGGTGAAAAAGGCCACGTGGGCTCCCAGAGGAATCTTGTGCAAAGTGTGAAAACGGCAAAGGAGCTCAAAGCTCTCTAGCCTCTGGAAAGACAAAACTGTATGTCTTCAGCCTCCAGCCAGGTTTGTACTCCCCTACGGTGAGTGAGTGTCACCTGAGGAGCTGGAAGTCCCAGAGGTACAATGTCACTAGAGGGCGGCATTCATCCGCCACCAACACCACACCCCCTTCCCAAGGAAACAAGATCTACAGCAGAGAACGGGACCTGCCATTTCCCACAGGGCAGGGATCAGTCCTGCAGCAAACTCCAGTGGGCACCGTGCTCACACTCTCCTTTTGCTGCTGAGGAACACTTCTCACTAAGCAGAAATACTAATGGGGTGTACATGAGACGGGACAAAGTAGAAGAACAGCCCCTGGATGTTGGAGGTAACAAGTCCTATGGTTACCCATTACCAAAACACTCCATGGAACAGATCTGAAGATATTTCTCCCCCTGGCACCCAGGCCCCCACCCTTCACCCTCACCTGTTCTCTGTAGAGCAGAAAAACTGTACCCAGGGGTTGGCGTTGCTGCTGTCTGAGGAGGGAGGCAGATACATGGCCTCAGAGAAACAGGTCAGCAGCAGCTTCAGCAGCTCTGTCCTGGAAGGAGAAGTAAAGGCCTGGAGCCATTCAGGAGCAGGGACTGGACACAGGAAGCACAATCACCACGACAACACGTAAGGAAGATTCAGTCCTGTCTAGAATGTCCTTCTGAGAGAGAGCTAAGCCCATTTCCTTTCCTAAGCCATACTGCTGTCACTGGCACAAAGCTAAGCAGAATTGCTGCCTTACAAAAAAGAAATCCAGTACAGAGCTCCTTGGCATTTGTGTTGTCTCACGCCAGAACAGCAGTGTTTACCCAGTTCCTGCTGCAGACTGTCCAACTCCCATCTTATACTACGAAAAGCTATTCAAAAGGTCAGCTGGGTTTTCTTCTGTGTTGCCAGTCCTGTTACCTCAGAAAGGAGCAAGCAAAAAGCTCCTTGGGAATCATGGATACTCAAGAAGGCAAAGAGAGCTCATCTCCCCCAGATCTCCCTCTCCTGAGCCCAGTTTATTTCCATTCTGCCTTAGCAGAAGCTCTTACCTATTCAAGTCATGGATGTAGTTGGGCTGTGGGGAATGAGCAAAGCCCACTCCCGCCTCCCAGATGTACTCACAGCTGTCAATGGAGTGGATATCTTCTGCTGTGTCCTGTGGGAGAAATAAAAGTCACAGAAGGCAGGAGACAGAATTGGCAGCAATGGTGGTATATCCAAGGCAGTTCAGCCCGTCTCTAGAAAAAAACAGCAGAGAAGCACCCAGACAGTTGAACTGTACAAAAGCTCCCCCCAGGCCTGAAAAAGCAGGTGCTGATGTCTTCAAAGAGCTCAGCCTTTGCAAGCAAGTGATAAAACACAGAGATACAAGTACTGTACATGATGGAGGGAGCCCACATTTCCAGCCATAATTTTAGGGCTGAATTCAGTGGGAATATGAGTCAGTCCTGTGTCTTCTTTGCCCATTCTCTCACAGTTCTTCCTCTTTGCTCAGTGGTACTTCAGCTAGCATCCACCACGACCTGTATCTCTGGGGCCACATGCTGCTCTGCCATAAACATGAGGTGGGGGTAGCCATCTCTCTGTTCTTAAGCTGCAGTCAGACCAAGCCCAGAGAAGGAAAGTCAGCTCAGCAAAGACTACAGAGGCTGCAGGCAGCAGATGGGCAGCCAGCAGCAAGGAACATAAACCATTCACAATCTTGAGCATCTAATTCCAGTTGCCCAGAATCCTGAAAAACCAGTCTGGCTGCTGCCAAGGGAAAAATCACAGGTGCAAGTGGTGGAGGAAGGCTCTCCCAGGAAAATCCATTGTCACCCTGACTTGTGCAATCCATCCCAGGTGACAGCGCTACACAGCAAGTCCAACTGTTTCATCACCACTTACTCATAGGACATGGGTAGCTCTGATCCAGCCTTGCCCCTTCAGCCCCAGATGACAGATTTCAACTCTCTTTCTACTACTCAGAAACCCGAAACAATCAATTTAGTACTCAGATTTGTCAAGGAATTTTGGAGCCATCAAACACATCATGGTTTAGCATGCTTATTTTTAGTTTGTGTCAGATCTATCGCAAAAAGGAGCACCTTTTGTTTGTTGTTTATTGACTGAACCTACAAAAACCACAAGAGTTACTGGCAGGGAGAAAGAAAGAGGGAGATGCACCACAATCTGTTCACCGTTCTTAGCACGCTTGGTAGGAGATCCCTGCTTCAGGAAACTCCTCTGAAGTACAGACAGTCACCATAAGGATCAGAGATACTTAAATGTCTTTGCTGCCACAGTACAAAGAGGTAGAAGAGGTGGAAAGACACAATAAAGGCCATCTACTCATTCGGATCACAGCACACCTGAGCAGGCAAACAGCTGCTTCCTGCTGCGGAATGCACCAAACTGCCAAAGAGAAAGGAACAAGGTGCTAAAGGTCTGTGCTCTGCTGGCAACAACAGAAGAGCAACAGTTTGCCTGCACAACCACCTTTTCCTGAGGGGTAAGCTGGAGTGTGGGGATAGTTGCCAGCCACTCCATTTGAGACTCATCCCCAGAACATCTGTTTTAGAAGGCACAAATATCATACCATGAACCCAAAATGATCATCAGTATTACTCACTGTGGGGCCAAGCTCAGCAAATCCGTATTTTCCTGCCTGCATGCTTGCAGGAATCTGCTGGGGTTTCCCAGGGTCCCTCCCACCATGCAGCTAATTTGCCTCTACGCAGATAATCTCATGACTCAACTTTCAACTCACCACCGTGCTCCTCCGGTGGCTCTGCACAGTGAAGTCGGGACAAAAGAGCAGATCTGTGACAGCGAGGAGCAATGACTCGGCCAGTGGCCGGGCATTTTCATCATCTTCATCTCCCTGAAGTGACAAACAGAAGAGTATTGTCAGTTCAGGGTGAGCAAAGAGCACAAAGTAACACCAGTATGCCACAGCACAAGACGACACACTCCCCAAAAACACACAGGGAGGCAAGACATTGCACAGGAACAGGACGGAACAAAAGGAACAAAAACCCCAGACAGCACAGGAAAGAAACTTCCCCCTGGATGGTGATGACTAAACACGAACAAGCTCTTTAATGACAGCAAACTGAGCAGACAAAGGCCTGGACATGTCAGGGAAAAATAAGAGTAGCACTGGGTACACCTTGCCATGTGGCTTGGCTTATTGAAGACAAAAGGAAAGAGAAGCATTGACAGAGAAGAGGGTTTTACATTCATGAAGAAGGGTGATTTGGATGGTGCGTGGAGACAGCAATAGGGAGAAGCCAACCAGCACCAATAAGGTGTAAAACCCTTCGAAGTTCTTTCTGCATGGGCTGCCCAAAACTGGAGGTGACAGAACAGGGTGAGGCTGTGTGCATCAGGCAAGGGGCTGCCCCAGCCGGCCACGGCAGAGCAGGCACAACAGCAGAGAGGATTGTGCCATCTCCAGCATTCAAAGAAATCTTTCCAAGCACGCATGGCTACTCCTCTGCAGCCGTTGCCACGGGAAACCTTGCCAGATCCTGCCTATCAAACAGCATCCTGCCTGGGAGGCCTTCCCACCACACACCAGTGCTGGAGGAAAAGGCAGAGAGCAGGAATGGCAGGAGCTTATCTACCTCAGCCAGGCCTCTGTCAGCCTGAGCACAAGTCACAGCTCTTCAATCACAGCTGGCAGCTATGGAGATAATGGTCTGTATGGCTCTGAATCTGTCTCGGTGACAGCAGGGAGGATACCACAAACAGAGTCCGGATGTAAGAACAGGCACAGAGAGGATGGATGGAGCCAGCGAAGATGCTTTGACTCATGCTCACAGTCAGAGGTGAAATGACAACCATTAGGGTCCAACGGGATTTATTTTCCAAGACTGATCTTTGCTAAGAGTATCTCGACTGCCAGAAAAAATGTCCCTGCAGGCCGCAGGTACCACCACACCCAAAATGGTGACACACAACAAACCAGTAGATCTCAACACAATACAGACTCCCACAAAGGAGGGAGGAGCCATGGCTCCAGGGAGCTCTGCCATCCATCACTCCATCATGAAGCAGGTGAAGGATAATCACAAAGATATCTACTAAGAGTCCAGGCGTACCATCATCTTCCCAGACAGAAATCAGCCACCAGACAGCAAAGCTGTTGCCCCAGATTAGATATGATCCCAGCTTCCCTAACATCTCAGGGGTGTATTTGTTAGCCCAGCCTTACAGGCTAAATGCACGTGGTTAAACGACTGAGCACACTGAACCACAACAGCTCCACCCACACTCAGGAGGGTTCCCCAACACACCACACATGGACTGGGCTGGATCACCTTGGGATGACCCCACCACTCTGAGGCTGAAAAACTCTCTTCTAGGTGCTGAACAAAGTGGAAAAACAGGAGTAAATCCAGCCTGGCTGGATCAAAGCACTAGGCACCCCTGCATGTTCCTTCCCCAAACAAGATCCATTGTTAAGCCTCTCCAGCACTCCTTGGCCCCTGCAGGGATGAAAGGACGGACAACCACCACCCTCCCAATCGCACAAATCACAAAACAGCACTAGCAAAGACTTCCCTTTTCATCACCCAGAACTTCCTTTTGATGTGCCCTGAGGCAAAGCAGATTAGAGGTGACAGGCAGAGACAGCAAAAGGTGCCAGTTTATACTGTACCAACCACTGCCAACCCTTCATAACTGTCCCCAAAGACACTGCACTGTGCTTAGACTCAGAAGAACCACATACTTCAGTACAGCCACACCGACCTGCAGATCAGAAACTCATAGGAGAGGGCTCTCTATGCACAGAGCAGCTGCTGAGGGAGCAAGCAGGCAAATACATTTTCCTGGTATAATTCAGCTGTGCTCTCAGTGCTGCTATTCCTCCTATTTACAGAAGATGCTAAAGCACTTTCACCCCGTTCCTCTGAGAGATGCAAAAAAGCACTATTATGCTTGCTCTACAGACAAAGAAATGTGGGGAGGCTGAGACACTAACCAAGGTTATGCACTTCACTGACACAGCCAGAAACAGAACCACTCTTTAACCACTCTTGCTTAGTTGTGGACTTCATCTCCCAGGTTAGGCTCCTGGCTAAAACTGTATCACTAAGCTCATAAGCAGGGTATTGAGCCATGATGCCAAGAGCTTCTCTGGCACTGTTCACTTTAAATGTGACATTGTAAAATTAGTGCAAACAACACCCTGTTGCATTGTGAGTTGAAACTTAAATCAACTGTAATTAATGGAACAAGGACATTTCAGTAAGAAAGTCATACAGCCTTCAGTACAGCTCTCATATTCATTAAGAATCATACCTCCAGTTGTACTGGAGAAGCCCTTCCTCACATATCAGTGCTCTCCTACAGCTACACACACAAGTGAAACATCCAGAAGATGCAGCAAGAACCAAAGGAAGGGCAAGAATTTAGAAAGTGCTGCCTAATTTCTGATCACATAGAAATAACTGGAATAAAGTTGCCCCCAAATACACATAGTGTCTCCTCACTGCAGCCTCTCCATCACCCTCCAGAAAGAAGAACAAATGACAAGACACAGACCCCTCCTCGGCCAGCCCCAGGGACAGTTGACCAGAAGAAACCTCTCCAGTCTGGGTCCTCAAAGATGTAAGGCAGGATACGGGTGAGGAGCCGACAGCAGTTCAAGACAATTTGTCTCTCCTTCTCCGTGTGGCAGCCACTCTCTGCTCCCTGCACCAGCTTCTCCACAGCCTGAAGGAAACAAAACCAAGGAAGGCAGCATTAGCCTGGGCACAAGTTAGCAAGAGCTAGGCAGGTCTGTCCTGCTAGTGATACCTTCACATAGAATATAAGCAGTTCTTGAGAGTCCATTTGCTCACAGTTTAATGGCACTGGTGCTGTTTGAACCTCTGTAAAAAACACGGTTAATGATTTTAAATAGACCTTCTTGAATTTCTGCTCTTCCACTGCAAGAGACCTCAAATGCCAAGGCTAATCCATGGAGCACATGTGTGGTGCCACATGAGATAGACAGCCAGAGCATGAGAAGGCTCCTTCCAGCACTGCTCCATGACACCAGGCACTGAAAAGGGCAGATGAGATTAATCAGCTGCAGCAAGAGCCTGAGATGCAGGCAGGAAGGACCAAGGCAGTAGCACTGTGCTGCATCGAGTCAGGCACTGGCAGGGGATAATCACACAGAAACACACAGTCTGACAGTTCTGTCTGTGTGATTACAGCAGGGACCTCTCCTGACTAAGGAGGTGGGAGCTAAGCTGCTGCCTGTGTTAAGCGTAGGGATACAGCCTGCAGCAGCATCTGTCAAGGTCCTGCTGCAGAAGAGGGTAGTAGCCCGGGTTTCCCCACTGCCCCTGTGAACAGGACTGGTGCTCTGGAAAGAGCTTCTGGGCTGAAACTCTGCAGGCCATCCAGTGGCTGCTGCAATTGCCAGTGGAGGGTCACTGGGCTTTTCAGAATAGATGTGGGTGTCAGCAGGCAGCAATCACAGCCACAGGAAGCAGTGACAGAAGGTTTTACCCACAGATAGAAAAAAGCAGTCTCTTCTCTCCACGGCTGCCTCCACTTGCTTTTACTCCCTGATCCCAAGGGGAAACAGAAGGGAAATGAAAGCCAAAACATTCAAGAATCCAAAGCAAGAATTCACCTTGCTGCTTTTTAATTCATGAGGTCATGTGCCCCTGCTTATTTTCATGGCAGACTGCCTGGGTCACTGACTCTGCCAGTCTGCGTCACTGCATTAATGGATATTTAAGTGCTGTTTCTCCCAGCCTGTCACACACTAACTGAGCTCAACGATTTCTTCAGGCACACTTATGACAGTACAGCCCGAATCTCCAACCATGACCGTAAATGACATTTCTTCACAAACACACTGCATTGCTAAGTCCAGTGGCACACTGCACATGGTCAGGACCCTCAGACTGGCAAAAGTACTGCTAGAGTCTTGTGGGCTTCTATGACACTGATATCCCAAGATCTATGGCTCAGGGATAAACAGTCCTGCAGTCCCAAGGCCTCCCAACACCAGGTTTCCAGTAGGGAGAAGAGACCATACTTTAAGTCTTGGTTTTGGAAGAAAGAAGACACAAAGTCAAAGGTGTTACAGATCTCCTAAGCCCTTCTCAACTCCCAAACTGCTCATTGCCAGAAGCCAATACCAGGGAAAAAAATTGCAGTTTTCCTCATGCTCATATTTTTTCTCAAGTATCCACTACATGCATCTGTCTACAATTCACAGTCAGAGGTACCTTCACTATGATTCAGCAAGTGTCATTCACATATTGTAGAGGAGGAAAGAAAAACAGGATTGCAGCAACTATTTAAAACTGGAAAAATGCCATTCCAAACGTTTTCAACTACCAATTCAAGGCTACTCTTGGCATGGCTCAAATCAGGAGCATTGTTAACACCTGCAGTTTCCCAGGCAGAGTAAGTCTCAGGCTGCTGCTTACCAGCCTGACAATTTGCCAAACCTGGCAGGGTAGGAAATGCTGTTCAATGTCCCTGATGTGACAACACCAGAAGTAGCATCAGGAATATTCTGTTATCACAGCAGAAGGAAGAAAAGTCTTAAGATCTTCCTTGAACTTTATCCAGGCATTTGCGCAGTGACAGTCTGCACATCCCTCTGGAATCTCTCAGCCTGAAGCCAGACTGGTGCATGGTGAGGTACAATTAGGTGCAGACAAGGAACGGGATGTTTCAGCCTCACCGCAAATACACAGCCTTGCTACGAAGTCCCCTGAGCAAGAAGCAGTTCACAGAGCAGGTAAGACCCAAGAGGACAGAGTGAAACACAGAAGGGGACAAGAGGAAAAAGACTCCAAACTGATCAAACACCAGCTATGGTCTGTACTAACCTATGAGAGGAAGGGTTGAGAATTACCCTCTGGAGGAGACAGGGACAAGCAAGCACATTGTGTGGTACAAGGTACCTGTTATCCTTTGGAAACCACAGTGCTGTTGATCCAGGGACACCCCTGCTAGCACAGCTCCAAGGAATAAAACAGCACCATACTTACCTTGTAACACAAAGTTGCCAAATTTGAAGGCGATTCTTCTCTCACTGCTCGGATCTCTGCAGCTGGTACAAGAGCAAAGACGTCCTGCACTGAAGTGGCTGTATCTGCCCAGAATTGGTCCCAAAAGGCATTATCCGTGGCCTCCACAGGCTGTGGAGAGACAAATGTGGTTATAGATGTGGAACTACCATTCCATAAGATCCAATAATCAGCAATTATGCCTGGCTTGGGGATGGGATGAGGCAAGAAGAGGTTCAATAAAACACACTAGCACTGGTTTTATACATCAGCCTCTGTTTCCAGGGCTTTGGATGATTTATCTCCCAAACTGAACATTCCCTCACACATACAGGAGGCTTTGTGTTTGTCTGCAACTACTGCAAGTAATCCAAGATCTTCACCACTGAACATGGACCAGGCTGTCCTTGTGCACCCTGCCACCTTCAGAGCAAGTCAAAGAAGCGCTGAGTGTGCACCGGAATTACTTCTGTTGTAACCAAAGTCTCGAGGAAGCAATCAGGGACATCTCATTAGGGCACAAACAGACCCACAGAACTGACAGACCCACCTCTAAGCACTTACAGATAAAATGCAATTGATCTTTCAGAATCAAATATTTATAGAGAACTGGACTCAGTGCAGCCGGTCACTGCCAAGGCTTTGTTCTTAAAAAGCACTAAGTATGCCATTCAAGGAGGAAGAAGGAGACCAAAGAAAACCTGTGGTCTCAGAAGCTCAACCCCCAACCCAGCCCTGGGAACACACCTCTTCCCACTACATTTTCTGCTAATACTTGCCAAGAGATAGGCACTGCCCAAAGGCAGCTGCGAGGGCTCATCCCACCCAGGGGTCCAGCTACAGGGATGGGATAAATACATGCCTGTTTATGACAAGCAGTGTGAAAGAGATGAATCCATGATTGCAGTCAGAAGAGGAAAATGTGAGCTTTCCCAGGAGTTTCACCAGCCATGGTGTGGGCATGCTTGGCAGGTCAGAAGAGCTGCTCACCAGAGCACCACCAGCCCTTGGCTTAGTGCAAGGAGAAGCCTCTTGCCTGTGACCAACACCAGCTCCAAAGCAAACAGTAGTGCTTGCTAAGGGCAACAATCAGCACTATTGGTCTTGCATGTCAGACATGAAAGGGGCAAAAATACGTGACTGTGTATTTAATTTAAACAACTTCTGCCCACTCCCAGATCTGCTGTAGAAGGCAGAAAATTTGTCCAGCTCTATGCTGTGTCTAAATGCAGCTCAGATGCCACTTGTGGGAGAACGGGTCATTCACAACTTTGAAACAGAGAAGTGCTGCATTGCCCTGTTTGCTGTCACCTCCTCAATTAACAGCCCCAGCCCACAGGCATGTAATGTGTCACCACCACCAAAGGTCAAAAAGTGAGAGGGGCCAGCTACCTCAGTCTGGTACAGCAGGTTATTGCCCTGCAGCTCTCTGCCTTAATACTTCAGTGCTGCTCGTCCTAGTCCTTCCAGTCATGCAATGAACCAGCCCAAGTGACTCCCCAGTCTTCAAAAACAAAACCAGAAAAAAAACCTGTGTGTTCAGACATCTTATTAAACTCAGCCCTAGTGTTGAAAACCTAGGTGAAATTTTTTTCACCTGGACACCAAAGCAAGAGCCCACCAATCCTCTTCCCAAGGGAAGAGCAACTTCTTCCAAACGGTTCAAGATCACAGCTCCTCAGAGAGGATCTGTAGGAACAATCCAATCCAACATTCACAGCCTGACTTTCAGCTGTGCATGTGAAGGAGCCAAGCTCTTTGTAACCTGGGCATGAAACGCTTAAATAGAATGCAAATCTATTTTGCACATCTCATCTCTAATTGTACTCCTCAAAAACAGCCAAGTATTTGGAAATCTGATCTATGTAATGCATGAAACACCCTACAAATCCTACACCCCATTTCAAACCACACACCACAACCTCACGTAGAACTGCCACATGTACATCCTGGCTGCCTGCCACAGCCACTCCCACTGACAACAGCAAGCAGCAATTGCTGCTAATTGGGCATCATCCATAAATAATGCCTTCACTGTCATCTAGACGGGAAGCAGAAAACCATTTCCCTCCAATAGACACTGATCCCTTTACCTCCCACTAGCCTGAGGCCTCCTCAGAGGTTGAACACAGCCGCTGCTTTACAGATGGCAGCACAACAGGGATTGAGGAACTCTGACTTCAGTCCCTTGGAGTAGGGAAGCACAGGGGTGATTGCCTGAGCTGCAACGTTGGATGTACAGCAGCGTTCATGTCTCAGCTGCCATCTTGGCAACCAGATTACGCTAAAACACTGGTACCTTGCATTTTTAATAGCTGCAGCAAGTCAGCTCTTCATCAACAGATGGTATCCCATGTACAATCTTGGGACATGGATTCAGTACTGAGTCACTCACATCCCCACTGCCCCCCTGTTTTAATTACCAGTCTGGCATCATGAAGCTACTCAATCCACATAATATTCACCTCCTTGATAGACCATTACTGGCTGTTTTTAAGCTGATTGTATTCTGCATGCAGCATCTCGGGGGATTTAAATATCCATTTCCTCAGCTGAGCTCACCCAACAGACTGTATCCAGCCTCACAGAGAAGAGAAATACAGAGACCTAGATCACCCTTGTCCACCAGCCAGGGATATCTTCATTTGGAAATGTCAAGATCTAGGTACAAGTGTTGGTACAGCACACACTGCAGTCACAAATCCCAGAGCACCCCTAGCCTTGATGGTGCTTCAGCCAGAGAGCTCATGAGGAGCTGAATCCTCAGCACAGATAAGAAAGAGCCTAATGTTCCTCCAGCACAGTGCAGACAATCAGCTCTGCACCAGCAGAGCAATGAGGGTAAGAATTGAGCGATCAGTAGCTCAAGTCTTCTCTGGAAACACAACTGGCACATCTGGAGAGCAAAGGAACTTCCTGACCCACGCATCTCATGGCAGAGGCTGCTGAAGATACAGAGCTGACTGGCAGAGAGAGACTCTGAAGCCCAAGCCAAGCTCCACACCACAGGGGTGAAGTAACTGTAGAGCAGAGTGTTGCTGAGGACACAGTGGGCAAATCCAAGGTGATATGACAGAGCAGGCAAGGAGGGAGAGTTTTGCCTTCAATAAAGACCTCCCACCTGCATGCTGGCCAAACAAAGGTACAACCAGTCATTCTGGACACCTTCATTCTTTGTCTTCTACTAGCTGTAAATGTTGTGTTTCAGCACAACACAGCAAATGTTGAAGCACACCATGCACACGCTGCAGAATTAGGAAAGGAACACACTCAGTTTGCAAGCCTCATGCCAGTTACTAAGCAGAGAATCACAGCCTGAGCAGGCAATCCCCAGACAAACAGGATACCTCACAGGAAACAGGAAAACAGAGAGGGCCTGACCATGTCCTAAAAACAGGAAAAGCTCCCAAGGCACAGTCTCCCCTATTTGTTACTGTCCCCAGCCTGACACCAGCACCACCTTCACTTTCTCTTTTAGACACAGTTCCTCACAAACTCCGGCAGTGTGTGTGTGTTTGTACCTCCTCCCAACCAAGAGCACTCTGCACTTACGACTTAAATCAAATGTCCATTCCTAACATTTCCTCCAACAGGCCCCCACTGGAGGACTGTCCTAGAACTAATTCTGAGGTTGCTGCAGACCATCAGCAGAGAACCAAGGGACAAGCAGCCACTAGCCTTGCTCAGTGAGTTCTCTTTTTGCTTCTTGCCAACATGCCAACTAAGCATCCCACCAGCCAAGGCAGCAATCCTTTGGAGCAGGGGCTCTCCTTTTTCTGGGCCTCAACAGCAGAGCAAGTCCCTCATCCCTGCCCCGGGTTTCCAGCCAGTACTGTACAAGCGCAGGTGATATGTTACAGCAGTTGCTCCTTTCCACCCCAAATGTGGCAGAACTGTGGTGTGGAATCACCATTCATGAAGCACCTGATTGAGCTTTAGATCAGATAACCCTGCAGGGCCAGAGATTAGTTTGAGGCAATTCACACATCTTTGTGCCACCTGTTTGTGAGCCACTGTGCAAAAGGAAAGCTTGTGGACAGACTTATTCTAAATATAAGTAACTAGTAAGATTTTATCCCTCCTGCCAAGGACAGCACCTCTATACAGACTTCAGAGAAATAATAATTTTTTTCTATAGGATCTTTCCAGTCAGCAGGGCAGAATCAATGAGAGACTTCAAGTCTACCACCAGTTTCTCTGCTCTCACAGCAGAGACAGTGTCGCAAAGCAAACTGGAAAATGGGATTTGTAGAAGTATGGCAGGGAAAGACCAGGACAAAAGTCAGCTGTGTAAAGTGTTAGCTACAGCTTTGCTTTTAAGACAACTTTTCTTTTGATCAACCTGAGACTCTTAGACAGCTGAGTCAAGCTTGAACACTGTAAGAAATGGTCTGCTAGGGAGCAATCTTTCTCCAAGCACAAGATGTGCTTTTATAAGACTGAAGCCAACAGCCCATTGTACTCCTGGATTTCCACACCACAGAAAAGGAAAGGACTGGGGTTTGTCCCTCATGTTTGATTCTTCCTGTCTCTTTGCTTAAGAGCAGAGACAGTGCTCCCGTTAAAATCTAACAAGCTGGTACTCAAGGTCAAAATTTCTTATCTTCCGGCTGGTTGCTAGCAGGAACCTCAACTGACTGCAAAAAGAAAAGGTGGTTCCCCAGCAGTTAAAGCTCCCAGACCTGAAGCTGACCAGCCATGATGAATTGTCATATCCACAATCCATGTTTCCCTTCATCTGTTAAATAGGCAGCACTTTTATGGGCAATTTGGGAGGGCTCACACATTCTCTATTATGAAGCACATCTGTTTTACTATCAAAGGGACGGGCCCTACCAGTATAATATGTGCAGTGTAATGTAATATATACATATCATATAAAAATCCTAAAGATCATTTCTCCATGTATGACTATAAATGTACATCTGTGGCATAAGTTAATTTCTTCCTTCTGGTAATACTGCCCTTTTTAATCACTGAAATAATTCTGAAGTGATTTTTCTTTTTTAATACTCTTACACCTTTAGAGTTTCTCTCTCGCAGTTAAAAAATCAATTAAGTCAATTCCATTTGCATCCAGACTTGGTTCTGCTTTCAAGTTCTGGACTCCACGTGTGCTATAAGCATTCAAGTGTTATATTCCTTACAGATTTATTTAATTTTTTTTAAATGTTCACATGGGAACACTCATTTTTTAATTAAGAAAAGCCTGGAGATTATAAAAACTTATTTTAAAGAAAAAATTAACTTCTGTGCCATCTCTAAACCTTCACTAATGAGTGAACAGTGACTTTAGCTCAACCACTTCTTCCCACCAGAGCCTTAGGAAGACCTTACAGTGCATCCTGAGCTCAGAGTTTCACGTTACCAAAGATTCGACGAAAATCTCTTTGTCCAGCTCCCTAATATCAGAAGAGAAGGCTGCAAAACAGGAGACAGGCTGCTGAGAAAACAAAGCATGTTGTGAACCAATAGCTTGGAAGGATTTGGCTCTGACCATTACTGCAGCCTGGTTTTGGATCCAGGATCTCATGGACCAGGAGGTTTTGCTGCTGGTAAGAGATCAGAAGGCTCCAGGAGAGTGCAGTCACACGTTCTGCACAAGCAAACACAGGTGCCCTTCTACAGAATGTAAATATGGGAGTGCCAACACCCCACCCTTTTCTACAGGCAGTCAGTCCCACCTAGATTACAGAGACGTGAAATGAATCCAGCCAAGAATGAAGCTTTTGCTCCTTCCTTTTTATTCTGGGCCTCAGTGAACCTTCTTCCCTTACACAGGTCAATAAACCAGGGGAGGGGAGCGCTCTCGCCTGGGCTGCTGATTCAAGGGATTGCCTCATACAGGATTTTCTTTGTGAACAGCAGACTGGGCAGAGCCCTACAGACCTAATTTACTGCCCCCCAATCTCACTTTGTAAGCACGTTTTCTCATGAAGGAAGGACAGCCCAAAGCTGAGGATACTCTGAACTATTTGGCATGCAGAAGAGACTTAGGAAGAACCCCTTAAAACATTAATTCCCCCACTTCTCTCTTTACCTACATTCACAACTAGTGTTTTTTAAGAATATATTCACAAAAGCCATTCTTTAGCAATGCAGATAAATGTGATACTGCTTTCTACTGCTTAGAAAGTATAAACATGTTTTTTCCAGTCCCTTCCACAGTCTTATCTGTCTATAATTCAATTCCCAGTAGTAACCTCTGTCTCTTGAGTTTTCACAGATTTCCTCCTACCACCCTTTACCCCTTTGCATCCATGCCCTTTTCTGGTGAATTCATTCCCCATCATTAACTATCTTTCTGTCATCAGCCCCATGTTTTCTTAGCAGCTATTATTGCCTTACTTCTAAAGGTGGATCATAACAGCTGTTCTCCATTGTAGCTCAGAAGAACCCGAGATATGACTTCTCAATAGAGCAAAATCCCTCTGCTCCTTAGACAGAAGGACAGGCTACTAATTTTCTGCCACTGTGTGCTGCTGCTACTGGGCCCTCCACTTAAAACAAAATTTAAGCAAGCTCCCAGGACAGGCACAACGTATGTTAGACCCCTAGAGAGCGACCCTCCCTTCACACAGCCCCGATTTTCACATAACTCCTTCTCCACCTCAGCCTGCAGAAATAAAGCATTATTTCACAGGTCAGAGATGGACACCTCTGCTGCCAACAGCACAGCCGCCCAACAGCCCTTTCCATCAGCTATTACCTAAAAACAGGGCAAGGTTCTCCACCCATGATGCGCGGGGGTGGGGGAAAGGATACAGGAAAGGGAGCAGTGGCAAACTGTGTGATGTAAACCCGCAAGCGGAATACATTAGGAGCTGTGGACATCGCTTATAACAGCAGCGTCTGCTCTGCTAGCACAAGACGCTGCTCAGCAAGGCACAAGATGTCACCAGAGGCGGTGACAGGGCCCGGCCACGTCTGGCAGCTGCCCTGGGGACCAGCCGGTGCTCCTCCACAGACCGGTGACACGGTGATGGGCACAGCCTGCCCTGAGCCCCACCGGCTCCCGGCCTTCGGACACGGCCTCGCTGGGAGAGCCTGGCCATGGCTGGCCGTGACTGCAGCCCCGGCCCCGCGGGTCCCCCCACAGCCCCGGCCCCGGCCCCACACGCAGGGACCCGCTCGGGGACAGCGCTCAGGAGCGCCGGGGGTGTCTCGGGCAGGGCCGGTGTGAGGGGCTCCTCAGGGCGGCGGTTCCCGAGATGGAGCGGCCCCCCTCGCCCCCCGCCCGAGATGGCGGCCCTCACCTGGGTCTTGGTGGTGAGCTGGATCACCGCCTTCCTGAAGTTGAGCTTGGAGTCGGCGCTGCCCATGGTGCGGCCCGGCTGCGGGCAGGGCTGTCCCCTCACGCCGCCCCTCCTCGGGCCGCCGCCGACGCCATCCCCGTCCCCGCGCCGGCGGCTGCCGCNNNGCTGCCGCTGCCTCCCTCCCTCCTCCTGTCAAACCGGGGCTCGCCGGTCCCGGCCCTCCCTCCGACCGAGGCTCCTCCTCCGCCAGCTCTCCATCCCTACATCCCGCCCCACCACCTTCCCTCTTTTCCCACCTCCGCCTGTCGTCCGTCCGCCACTTCACCCTTTCCTTCTCGCCCTCCTTCTCGCAGCCCCTTCCCTCCCACACTTTGGTCCCCACGGCCGTGGTCCCCACAGACCCTGCCTCATCTCCACTCACGGCAGAGCACGGCTTTTCTCATTTCTCCTTCCTCGCTATCCCCTCCTGCCTACGCTCCCTCCGCCTTCTCTGCTCTGCGCTTTCCTTTACAGCCCTTCTCTTCTGCTCCATCCTTTCCCTTATCCCTGCATCAAGTTCCTCTGCTCCCATATTACCGCTTGTCCTCTTTTCTTGCCCCTCTTCCCACTCCCCTGCCCGCACCCTTTGTCCCCTGAAGTTCCTTTGCCAGGCTCGGGCACAAGCCCAGTGACAGCTCTGTCAAGCCATCACAGGCCACTCTCAGAGCCTGGTCCCAAGCCCAGATGATCCAGAGGTGCAAGCAGGATGCCAGAACAACAGCCAGCTCCAGTCTGTCCCTAGCCCTGGGTTGAAAGGAGCCAGGAACAAGCACACTTGTAACACAGACCCTGTTCGAGCATCTTATGAGGAACTCATTGCATGCGGTGGCCCATTAACCCTAATGAAATTCCACCCCCACACAAGGAGAGTATGTTTTATAACCCTGGGTGCCGGGAATTCAGGATTTGGCACTCACTGAACACCTCAAAGCAGCTGTTTGAGGGCATTCAGTGTTGCCTTTGAAGCCATCGTTGCGGTTCTGCTGCTCTGAGCAGCTCTGTGAACTGCAAGCAGGTCTTTTTGGTGTCCCTGAGTTACATTTCACATGCTCAGCACTACAAACCTTTCTTCAGAAAAAGTGAGGTAATTCCAATCGTCCTGCAAAAGAAATCAGTGTGCTGACTCTCCATCTGGGGCAGACTGTGGGAATTCTCATTTTTTAGCATATAACCTGTACAGGTTATATGTTCGAATATTTGATTCTGTTGACTAACATATCAGATCTGAGACATTCTGGTAAAACCTACAGGAAAAAATATTTTCACAAAATCATATCATCTGGCTTTTGCTGCCAAACAGCCTGGGGCTTTGCATCCAAGTACTCAATAAGGCTACAATATACAGATAAATTATAAGAATTTATTGTTAGGAACAGAATACTTTTCAAAAGCAATTATTTCTCACAAATAATAGAACTCTAGTCCAGCTGCCTAACCACTTCAGGGCTGACCAAAAGTTGAAGTATGTCATTAAGGGCATTGTCCACATGACTCTTCAACAGGTGTGAGAAAGTTAAGATTTTCCCATTTCTGTATTAAAATTGCTTAGAAAAAGATCTAAGACCTAGAGATGGCTTTCTCCCAGATACACCACAAGTGTTTGATTATGTTTGCTGAGTTATAAACGCCAAGTTGAAGAGACTCCTTGATTCTGGTCTGTGATTGTATTAAAGCAGATGACTTTCCAGGCAGCCACTGTTTTTTCAGAGTGTGTATATATGATGGAGAGGTCTATGAGGAGAAGAGGGGAGAGGAATAGTCTACAATTCCTCTCTTATTCCCATCTTTATCCCCCTCCTCTGCTGCTGTACACAGGACCTGAGTACTAGCCCTTGTTTTAATCATCCAGGGGCACCCAGCTGCCTGTCACTGCTGGATTGGATAGCTTTCTGACACAAATCCCATCTTTTCTGGATCCACAGTCTGCTGCTCTTATGTAGACACTTTATATCACCTTTTCTGTAGGCATCACTGCAAGGTAATGCAATCAAATTTAAATCTCTGGAGTTCCACCACACAGAAGGGGAAAAAAACCCACACACGCCACCCCCCCCCATCCCCACCACCACCAACAAAAAAATTATCTAAACCCACTGTTACTGTCACAGAAGTTGATTAGGATCTTAGAACCTCTGATAGATTCCAGGGCTGACAAGCACAAATAAATTCCCTTCGGCCAAACTCCAGCTAGGAGAAAGACCACCATCTCTAACCCTTATTCCATTAAGGTGGAAAGCAAGCACCAAAATCAAGATTTTTCTGAATTTACTTATATGTAATAGGCAAATATCCTCCTCGGAACTCTATAAATCCTGATTTCCCTGAATTTTAAGTTCATTCCATCCTTTGCAAAGACAAGAAAAATGAAAGAGGAACCCGCATCAGACGCTGATTTCCCATTAGGGTGCAAAACAACATAGGATTGGAGGAAGACACCACACTGAAGAAATGCTGTGGGGCTGTTTGTATGGGCTGTCCCCTTTTGCAGCCCCAGCTAAGGGGGGATGGATGATCTTCTTGAAGAACAACCCACACAAGCCCAGCAAGGTAGAGAAGGCACTGAAAGCCCCACTGAGACGTCCCCATAATTGCCCCAAGTCACCGTGAAATCCATGGCAAGGCCAGGACACGGCATTCCAACCGCAAGCCCTGCTCCTGTCAGACCTCCCAGCCGGGAGGGACAGAGCAGAGAGACTGCGGGACAGCTCCCCTTCCTCGCAGCCCGGGTGAGCCCCACCCTGGCACCCCACGCTCCGCTCCCGGCAGTCCCGCACCCGCCCCGCTGTCCGCGGCAAGGCTGGGCGGAGAGGAGGAGGCGGAGGCGGAGAAGAAGGAGGCGAAGAAGGCCGGTCTCTCCTCGCCTCCCCCTTCCCTCTCGCCGGTTTTCTTTGCAGCATTTCCATGCTAGAGGTCCCCACCGAGCTGCGGAGCGAGGATCTGCCTGGCTGCGCCGGGCCCTCTTCCTTCCTTTGTGCATCCCCCAGCCCTGTGCAAGCCGTGTCCCCACCGCCACGTCCCCGCTG